>VWZI01015193.1:168198-185352 GCA_013396835.1 Psilopogon haemacephalus | reverse complement strand
TTTTTTTTTTTTTTTTTTGCTTTTTTTTTTCTGTCAAACTGTTGGCTTTTGCAACAAGTTCTACATCCAAGTAAATAATTTCTTCCAAAATGCAAACAGTGGCAGAAATCACAGATAGGTCCTTATAGTCTTTTCTCTTTTTCTCACTTCCCACGTTTAGTAAGGTGCACTCTGAGAGCTGAGAAGATTTTTGCTGAAAATACAAAACTCATGTATTTATAGATGGGCAGTCATCCAGCACAAGACTTTGGAATCTCACAGTGCAAAATGGAAAACACCAGGAAACTTGTAATACAAGAGAAACTACTGTTCAGTAAGTGCTAAGGCAAGCTGGAAGGATTAAAACTGCAGGACTAGGCACTCAAGACTCTTGGTCTCTGGCAGAATAACACTAACGGCAGAATTCCACTTTACTAGGGTAAGGGACAGGGTGAGGAGATGCTTCTGAAAAGGACAGAAGATCTGAATGCAAGGTTCGAGAAACTGCATTGAGCATTGCAGGTTATTATTATCTCTTTCCTCCCCTCATTTGTCACAACATCAAAATTCCACCTCAGACACTAGCCTCATAATGAACAAACAAACAGGCATTGTTCAGTACCCAAATCCACCAGTGCTCAAGCGGCTGCTCCTGAAGCTGCGGTGCCACTTGAACTGGGCCAGCAGTAACCACTCCGGCAGGTCACAGAGGCAAAGCCAGGGTGACAGATAAAGCACAAAACTAATCCACACCTTGTGTTTTGGCTGCACAGGTGCGTCCAGGGATTATCTTTCTGCCACACAAGTCACTTGTGCCAATCTCTAGAGATCCTTTCCCTCAGTTCTACAGCCTATCTGAAATAAGCTTTCCAGTGCTACTATGCTGAAAAACTTCCAGGGAAATTAATTCCATAAAACTTCAAACATTATCATTACCTCTTGCACCCAATAGTTTATCAGTCATTGTAGCATGCAAACATCCTACTCTCTTAACATCTGAGCCAGATGAAAGATATCCATGTTGTTTGAAGGGACCTTAAATATTGCCCCCTTCCAGCACCCTGTAAAGAGCAATTTGGAAAAAAATAAATAAAAAAATGAAAGCTTTAAGATCACCTCTAAATCCTGCACACAAATACTACACTCAGCCAAGATGGAGACAAACAGTAAAAAAAAAGATGCAAGAGCCCTGAAACCTGTTTGAAGTTGTAAGATAAGAGTTAGCACGTACAAATTACCATTTAGAAGCAGAAGTAATTTGAAGAGGTTCTACTTAATGGACGGCATAGCAAATACGGGTTCTGGTTTCCAACAAAAAGTGACATGCAGTAAAATATTTAGGCAATCTTTTGAGGACTACGTAGCATTTCATAAATTAAAGGGCTTTAGGCAGCTTTCCATGTGACAGCAAGCAACCCACAGTTCAGTCAGAGGAGATCTGTTTGTGTTTTAGCCCAGGATGGATTGGAGGAACTTCTGGCATGGACTGACACTGACATAAACTGCTCAAGAGTTTTTGCAGAGATGAAATTGAAGAGAAAGCAAACTCATTTAAACAGAAGCTGCCATAGTACTCACCCTAATTTCAGCCACACACCTAAATTCCCTTTCTGGAAATTCATGCAAGTGAAAACTAGGACACGATTTTGAAACAGGTAGTTAAGGTATCTTCGCAAATTTCACATCTGTGTTTGAAAATAATACATTTCTCATTCCATTAGCAAGCAGGATCTTTTCTGCAAGTGAGTTTCTTGGCTATCTGTCCATATTTGTGGGTTTTGTAGGAATTCCATGCATGAACATTGTGGTTATCTATACACTGGGGAAAACTCCTGATGGCCCTAAGCCACGTTCAGCAGGTGAAATCAGGTCTAGGAAGGCAGGCTTTTAAAAATCAATTTCACCAAAGCACTCAATTATATTAAGTGACTTTGTCCTTTTTGGGAGAGAACATAGTGTAGCAATTGTTACAGAAATGAGAAAATAAGAGGAGATGAATCCTGCTGTGATGGTATCACAGAATGCCAGGGTGACCTCAGGCTAGTCACTTGTGACCTCTGTAAACTGGAGATAATCACACTTATCTGAATCAAGGAGGTACCAGGAGACCTACTGTTTCCTAATTGCTTAAAGATATACACAGGAAAGGCACAATATAACTACTTGTGCTATTAAAAACAGTTACATGCGTTAGGTTTCTGGAATATCTACTGGTGACACAATAGATTTTGCCCATCTGTGTAAAAGTGTCAAGCTCTGCTATTATTTTGACCTCATTGATAAAGACAGGATGGGTGGTCTGGTAGACTGAAGAGCATTTTAGCTGGAAGCTATTACCCTTTGAGACGACCTCTTGTTTCAAGTTTCATTGGTGTATCAGAAAAGTTACAGGCAGCAACAGTAAGGATTTCTGTAACTCATTCTATAAAACCACTAAAATCTGATCTGTCTTCTCTGACTTGCCGCTCCTTTATCCTACTCCTAATGATATTTTTCCTAATCAAGCACATGTTAATGGCAGGAAGCAGTGTCACTCCTTTCTGGTTTTATCTGACCTCTCTTTGGATACTTGCTCCATATGTGAAGCTACACCAAGCTCAGTTGTCCCACACGATTAGGGTGGTACAGGAAAACTGACTGCAATACACAGAAAAGCAACAAAGCTGATGGTAATTTAAGAGGAAGAATGAATATGAAAACAAGATGCTTGAAGGAGGAGGTATATGGCTTGAGGTAGAATGTAGATGTTTGTGATAACCTCATGTAGCCATTCAGTTTTAGGGAGAGAAGATGTTTAAGGTGATTTGGGCAGGATCAATGTAAACTGAGTAGTAAGGGAAAGAGCTGATTTACATTAAAACACAGCACAAGCCACCATCAAGTGGTTGCAGTTGTACTGGTGAAATTAAATTCTGGAGAATTATTATAGAATCTCCACATTTGGCCAGGCAGAGTAAGGTGGAGAAGGGGTCAGTGTGAAAGCATTAGCGTTAACCTGGAGTAATCCATGCTGATTTTCATTTCAGCAGGACAATTTTATCCCAGAAATTCCTATGCAGAATACAAATATTGGCACCTCTGTCTGAAGTGCTCATTTCCTACAAAGTATCCTTGTTTGACTCCATGTGTTTGCCAGGATGAACCACTCTATCATTTATACCAGCAGTGCAATCCCCACCCACATGTGCTTCAACACCAGACTTGACTAATGCATGAACCTCTCTGATACACTCCTTATGAGATGCTGTGTCCTATCACGTTGCCACGATGCTGCCACTAGATTTATGGCTATAACTAAATCATCTGATCATTCAGCTTCTGTGCTGTGCTTCTTCCATTACCACCTAATGTATCAAAAGCATTGATTTTACACTTGTGAGCTTTCCTACTGAAGCACTCCAAGGTCTCGCAGCACTTTATTATATCCCAAGCCCACATCCCATAGCTGTCATGCTAATGAGGTTTGTGTCTCTACTCTAATTTTTCTGAAGCAGGTCACATAGCTCAGTTCTCCCCCCATGTGGGAGAACCTGGAGTCCAATTCCTGAGCTGTCATGGCTGGCTGATTCTGAATAGTGCATATGATGACACAGAATCTCATTTTACCAGCCTGACCACCACAACACCCTTTCCTCCCAGACGCTGAAGAGAAATATGGCCACTCATGGTTTCAGAATGCTTTTCCCTATTTGCAGCATGTTGTACCTTATTGAACATCTCATATCCTGAGGTGTTCAAAATGCTGAAATTATAACCCACTTAGCCTCAATAACTCTGAGAGGTAGATGTTTGTCTCTGAAATACATGCCTTCTTTAGACAGAAACAAAATGAAACACAATGAGATTAAGAGACTCAATAGAGCATTTGGAGATACCTGAAATCATAGAACCACAGAATTAACCAGGTTGGAAAAGATCTTTGAGATCATCAAGCCCAACCTATCACCCAATACCATCTACTCAACTAAACCATGGCACCAGTGCCACATTCAGTCTCTTTCTAAACACTTCCAGGGGCGGTGACTCCACCACCTCCTTGGTGGCCCATTCCAATGGCCAATCACTCTTCCTGGGAAGAAATTCTTCCTAACATCCAGCCTAAAACTCCCCTGGTGCAGCTTGAGACTGTGTCCCTTCATTCTGTCACTAGTTGCCTGGTAGAAGAGACCAACCCCCACCTGTCTACAACCCCCTTTCAAGTAGTTGTAGAGAGCAATAAGGTTTCCTCACTGATTGATAATAGAAAGGCTTAGAATCATAAAATCACAGAATGTTAGAGGTTGGAAGTGACCTCCAGAGATCATCAAATCCAATAACCTGGCAAAAGCAGGATCTCCAAGAGCAGTCCACTCAGCAACATATCTGAGTAGGTTTTGAAAGTCTTCAGAGAAAGTGACTCCACAACTTCTCTGGGCTTCTCCAGGGCTCCAGCACTGTAAAGAACTCTTACTGTACTCTCACTGTAAAGAAGTTTCTCCTCATGTTGAGGTGAAACCTTCTATGTTCAAGTTTGCATCCATTGTTCCTTGTCTTATTGTTGTGCACTAGTGAAAAGAGACTGACCCTCTCCACTTGAAACCCACCCCTTAGATATTCATAGGCATCAATCAGATCCCTTCTCAGCCTTCTCTTCTCCAGACTAAACAGCCCTGGTCTTTCAGTCTCTCTTTGTAGGGAAGATGCTCAAGACCCATAATCATCCTTGTGGCTCTCCATTGGACTCTGTCCAGCAGGTCCCTGTTGAACCCAGGAGTCTGAAACTGGACACAGTATTGCAGGTGTGGTCTCACGGCAAGGCAGACCAGAGGGGGAAAAGAACCTCCCTAGACCTGCTGACATCACTTTTCTTGATGCATTCCAGTAAGCCATTTGCCCTCTTGGCCACAAGGGCACATTGCTGTCTCACGGAGACCCCATACTTTGTATATATATATATATATAAAATTTGTATTTTCTTTCTTTTTTATTTTCATTTCTTAGTTTCCCTCTTTATGCCCTCATTTTTTCCTCTTAGACAGGTGTGATGTGCTCTTCTTCAGTCAACATAGTGAGCTGGTGAAGACGTCTGGTTACTACTCCAAGCAGAAATGACAAAGGGTTGGTCATTAAAAGGGTGGTTTCAATGTAAACACTACTGTCCACTTTTCATTTTGTTGTTTTTATTTTATTTTCCTTTTTATCTCCCTTCTCCCCCATCTCCCTCTTTTCCTCTCCATCTCCTATTTTCCCCTATCTTCTTCCTTTTCTTTGCATCTCCTTCCTTTCATCTCCACTCTCCCCTTTCCCTCCTATCTTCCTCCTTTCCTCTCCACCTCCTTCTTTTTCCTCCATCTTCCTCTTTTCCTCTCCATCTCCCTCCTTTCTCCACCACCTCCCCTTCTCCACCATACCTGCTCCATTTTAATCTTTTTTTTCTCCAAATCTGTTGGCATCTCCTCCCACCCCAGGTGTGACCACTTTGCCCTTCTTGCCTTTTTAATTCCACCTTCCTCCCCACCAGGTAATGCTGATGTCCTAATAAGTGAAAGGTTAAGAATAACAAGCTATTAACGAGGGAACATTTGGCCACCTTACCACCCTTACCAATAAGATCACTTGCTGTTTGAGACAGTTCATGACTAAAGAAGGCAGATTTGGGCTTTGGTAGTTCAGGTAAGATGCCATCACCAGCCTTTTGGCCCACTACTGTTGCTTTTACTGAATGTTTGAATATTTTCATGCTACTTTGACATATCAACATCAGCTGACCTCTTGTAAAAAGAAATGTGACATACCGTATGTCAGAATTTTATCAGCTTCTGTATGTCAGAATTTTATCAGCTTCCGTCATACAATTTTATAATTTGTCTGATTTTGCTACAGTTTATTTGCTTTATATGGAAAAAGCTTTAAGTAGGCTTCCATTAACAAGCCTAATTATTTATACAGAGAGAGGAAAAAAGTATCGATCAAATCTTCCCTATTAAAACACAGGGCAGACTTTGAAGACATGACAAAAAGAGTTCCTAAAATTTGCAGTGTCACCAACCCTTTACCCATGGAGAGCAGCAAATCCCTGTGATGCTGTGCACATATCAGAGTAGAATGGAGTAGGAGTACAACATTATTCTTCATCTTCACTCAAGCACCTCAGAATCTCCAAAGCTTGCAAGAATCAAATGCGTCTTTTCTGTGAAGGTGCCAGAGCAATGGAAGAGGATGCCCAGAAAGGCTGTGGAGTCTTTTCTGAAGAGATTCCAAACCCATCTGGATGTGATCCTGTGCAGCCTGCTCTAGGTGACCCTACTTGAGCAGAGGGCTTGGACTAAGTGATTCCCAGAGGTCCTTTCCAACCCTCATTGTACTGTGATTCTGTGGTGTGGTAAGTCTGTCACCATTATTCCCCATTTTATTCATATAAGAGTCACACACCAACATTGAGGTCACCTGGCCAAGGTCACAAACTGTCACCAGTCACCATTTTTTTTTACTCTCCTTTCCAGGCATTAATTACTGTCCTTGCAGCCATAGACTATGTGCACTGAACACACTGTACCAGCTATTCCAGTTGTATTTGGGGGTTTTTGTCTAAGTTCATGTGGCAGGAATTTAAAAAAACAAAACCACTTAACCCTTGAAATTCTGGTGCTTTCCAAACCGCCATCAAAACTAATTCTTATGTGGGATGCATACACTGCAGCCTGTAGTTCTGAAAGGCTTAACCCAATTGACTCTTAAGGAACTGTGACAGTCTCTCATATAAATCCCTCCAAGATCAAAGGCTTCTTCTGTGCCATAACCGTCTATCACGTCAGCTTTACTACCAAGCATGGGCACTAAGGGCTTGGTCCTGCTGTTAGACACACGGTTAAGGATTGCCCTCTCTTGAACAAAACAACCCTACTGCTTCGCACCCAGGTACACATGGGAAGTAACTTCAAAGGATAGACTGTGGTTCATAAGAACACAGCAAGAAGCTACGCTATCCCCTCATGTCATGTTCCAAATGTCATTTTTCAGACAACTTGTGCTGTATCCACAGAAGCACTTTTCCCTCAGAGTTACTGCCTCAGACATTTTAACCTGATCCTTCCTCTTCTACTCCAAGCCCCAAAGCTTTCACTCAGAATTCCTAAAGCTATCACTGCCTGAGTTGGAGAATTTGTTGGAGTCACATGATGGTTTAAAAGCTGTGTTGGAAATTAATAGTGTGTTACAATAAACACTGGGAATAATGCAAAGCACTGAAACCATGGAGGAGGAGGTGGGAGTTGACACCTTCTGAAGCCATGCAGCTATTGGATGTTTAGTTTGAAAGAACACACAGATCAGACTGAGACTTCTGGCATCTTGTCCCTTAAAAATTAATCACTGGGTCACAGTGGCCAGCAAATTTCAGCTTATAAATAAATCTCGAGGCCCCTAGGTCCTCATTTTAAAATGGAGACATGGCTTGAAAGCTAATGGAACAAACCTTCTCAAAGTTTGGGCTCATTCCCAACTGAGAGATCCATTTCATGGTAACGACACAACACAGCCATGAGTACACAAACATGAGACTTCCTTCCTATATTTTATAATACTTTGCACTTCCACACCACCTTTTATCTGGTAAATGGAAAATGTTCTGATCAACATCAGCTATGGCTTCTCAAAGCATAGAAGACTGACAACCCCACAGGAACTGAGAGTATACACAACCTCCCACATCTCAGTCATGCAGACATCATCTCAGAGGAGAAATACACCCAGAAACAACAAGTTCAATTCTGTGCACCCAAAAATCTGTAAAGACATAGAAAAAAGATTTGTTTCTTCTCTGAATTTGATGTCTGCAAGTGCAGAGCCATGCACCCCTATTTGTGTACTCACTCATAGTGTAACTATGGCTAGCTCCAGCACTATCATACAGGAAGCAGTACGATAGAATACTGAAGCCAATGGCTTGTTATAGCCTCCATGTACAATGGATAAACCCAAAGTTAAGCTTTTTATCTGAGAAGCCTGTGGCACAAACCAGAAGGCTGAACTCCTACTACTCACTCCGGCCTCTGCACAACTTTGCCTTCAATGTTTTGTTCTTCTAAAGCTGCCCAGAAGCATTTTTTTCCTACACATAATCTGTTCATTTGGGGGCTTTGTTTCATGTTAGTCACAAATCTCTCAGTATAACCTGAGGTAGACCAAAACACAGGCAGCCCTGCAGTGAAAAAGCATCTAATGGGCCATAAATTAATGTTTCATTTCCTTTAATAGTGTAATGATTAATTCCTTCTTCAGAGCAAGACTTTGTTGCACATTTGATAGTTACACTATAAAGAAAGTAACAGGGGTTTGTAACACTGAAAAGAATCAAAGCCAGAACACTGCTATTTTTGTTTGTGCACTTGGTAGCTTGACTCTTCAAACAGATTTTTCTCCCCAATTTTGTAAAGAAAAAGGTAACAACAACCAAAAAAAAAAGAAAAAAAAAGGGAAAAAAAAAGAAAATCCATCTCAGATGAGACCTTGCACAGCTTGTCAAGTTTCAACCCGCAGTGAATTTTTACTGCAAATATAAACCTCTGAAAATAGGGTTTTCTAATGGAAATGCTGACATAACCTTAACTATACCAATGCTGCTGTAATGCTCAGGTTACCAGGAATATTTCTGCTGCCAATTCAGTTTAACAAGTCTGAATGCATATAATTTGTTCCAGTTGTCTTTCCTGAGAGTGAGGCTCCTTTGTGCACACTTTTCAATGTGGCTTGCATTAAAAGAAAGAAAGAAAGAAAAAAATCCACCCTGCTCCCATGTAAATTCATATACACACTGATATGGTTTTATCACAGCTAAAAAGCTATAAATCTGCTTTAACTGATTCAGTGTGTTCCCAACCAGGCTGGAAAGGTGACTCATTTCATTGTTGCCCTCTGCTGAATGTGACAATCATAACTTTGCTTTGTTCTCTTTGGGATATTTATTTCTTGCAAAAATAAAAAAAAAACAACAACCTGGCTTTCTGTGTGTTCACATTGCCCACTGCTGACCAAACCTCCCTCTGTTTGAGGCAAAAGGACTTTAGCTGGGTCACAATTTGATCCTCATTATGCTAGGAATCTAATCCAAATGCCTCCCACCAATATAAGCGATAAGAATCTGGTCCTACGGCAAATGATTTGCTTCTCACCTTTGGCTCATCCTGAAGCCAAACAACTGCCAGGTTAAGCAAACACTCTAAGGATGCAAGGTGAATTTATGGGGCAAGAGCATAGATGACAAGGTAAGTGGGCACTTCTAGAGCATCACATACATCAAAAGATCTGCTGCTTGCATACTGAAGTCTTTTTGGTCTTTTGCCCTGGTAGGAAGAGTGAAATAGGAGAAACAAAAACTTAACAGTATGGCTCCACTGCTCAGAGAATAGGCACAGGGATAATTAATTAATGATGTGATCCTCTTCACATCTTCCAGTTTACAACCTTTAACTTGATCTTCCAGGGTCTAAGAAGCAATAGCTGATGCTTAGGAATTCAAAACTTGAAGCTTGCCATCTTTAGAGCAAATGCAATTTCAGAAGAATTATTTGAAGACACATTTTCAAGTACACCAGTGAATTTTTGAATGGTTTCCCTGAATCCAAGTAGATGACAACTGTGAAAATCAAGCCAAAATGACCAGACTGAGAACCCTAGCTAATTTCTCAGGCTCCTGTGAATTCACAGTCAGCCACAACTCTTTCCACAGTGATTGGAAAAAGAAGAATCTTCTCAGGGTGATTCAGACTCTGATGGCCTGAAACGTCTCAAACTAATTGAAAGCTTATGATTAATATGTCTCTTGTCTAGCTTTTTGACTAAAATTAAAAGGCAGAAATTCATATAATGGTTTCTCAGGCTGAACTCTGAACACATTCATAGAATCAAGGAATCATGAAACCATAGAATCATAGAATGGGGTTGGAAGGCACCTGTGGAGATCATCTAATTCAATCCCCCTGCTAAAGCAGGCTTGATTAGATCAGATTGCAAAGGAATGTGTCCAAGAAGGTTTTGAAAGTCTCCAAAGAGGACTCCACAAGCTCTCTGGGCAGCCTATTCTAGAGTTCTGTCACCCTTAAAGTAAAGACATTTCTCCTTAAGTTCAAATGAAACCTTACACGGTTTAGTTTGCAACTGTTGTCCCTCATCCTGTCACTGGGTACCACTGAAGAGCCCAGCCCAGTCCTTATGACCTCCACCCTTTACATACTGATAAGCATTGAAAAGATCCCCTCTCTTCTCTTTTCCAGGCTGGAGAGGTCCAGGTGTCTCTTTGTAAGAAAGATTCTCTAGTCCTCTAATCATCCTCATGGCCCTCATGACATTGGATTGTCTCCAGTAGTTCCCTGTCCCTCTTGAACTGGGGAGCCCAGAACTGGACACAATACTCCAAGTATGACCTCACAGGGAATGAGAACCTTCCTCTACCTGCTGGTCACACTATTCTTAATGCATTCCAGTATACCACTGGCCTTCTTGGCCATGAGGGCAACTTGCTGCCTCATGGTGAACTTTTTGTTCACCAGCTCTCCCAAGTCCTTCTCTGCAGAGCTTCTTTCCAGCAGGTCAACCACTAACCTGTACTGATTTTTCCTCCCAAGGTGCAGGATTCTACACTTGCCCCTGCTGAACTTCATGAGCTTCATCTCTGCCCAACTCACCAGATTTTTCAGGTCTGAGTGGTACCAAAGCTTTCACATGTGTCAGCCACTCCTCCCAGTTTTGAATCACCAGCAAACTGGCTCAGAGTACATTCTGTTCCTTCATCCAGGTTGTTGATGAATAGGTTGAACATATGAACATGATTGGCTATATCTCCCTATTCCTCAGTTTCCCTTTTGTAATTATGAATTACCACTGACTCTTAATGGACTCTGCAAATCTCTGATAAAGAATGCAGACATTAATTGTTATTCTTACTTCACACAGTTACTGAAGTAGTAAAGAAAGACAGAACAGAAAGTACTGTGCAAGGACAAAAAACAGCAAGAGAACATTCACCAGCCTTTTTGGAAAGAACACCAAAAAAGCCTTACATAAAAGGAAACTGAATTTAATTGGGATTTATTATTAATTACTAGATGAGCAAAATATTAGTTATTAAGATTGCAGTATCAAAGATTCTTTTGCTCTCCTCAGTCAGATCTCTGTAAATTCTCCACTTCTAAGAAGCCTTGTATGATACCATTCTTTCTTTGAAATGCTTTCATATTCTGTGTCATTGGGGCTCCCTGCTGCAGTTTGATTTATCTGTTACTGTCTCTTCCATCCTTGTGTTGTAAACACCTAACCTTGTGCTTGAGCAGGACTCATATAGGATAGCTCCCATGTGTGAAGTCAGACCTGAAGATCAGAGGAGTGCTGGTTGATGCAAAGCAGGCTGGCATTTAGCGCAGACTGGGCTGCAGAACGAGTCTAAAAACTCTGCATGGCAGACTGCGTAGCACCAAACACCGAGCACATACACTAGAAAGATTAAAACCTTCCAGCAGAAAATGTCCTCTAATTTTGGAAGATGACTTCCTTTCAGCCCCTGAAGAAACTCACACATAGCATAGCAGCAGTTGTGGCAGATGATCTGTTCAGTTACTGTCAAGTGCCAGAAATGTTCCGTTTATACAAAATTAAGCTATTCAACAAAACACAGATAAGACTACAACAGACCTCACCAGCCTTTTTGTAAAAAAAAACTATCTTCATAAATCTGGGCCAAATAATGGGTTTAAATTGGCAAAGGGGAGATTTAGGCAGGATGTTAGGAGAAAGTTCTTTGCAGTGAGGGTGGTGAGACACTGGAACGGGTTGCCCAGGGAGGCTGTGGCTGCTCCCTCCCTAGAGGTGTTCAAGGCCAGGCTGGATGAGGCCTTGAGCGACCTGATCTAGTGGGAGGTGTCCCTGACTATGGAAAGGGGTTGGAACTAGATGATCTTTGAGGTCTCTTCCAACCTAAACGATTCTATGATTCTATGACTCTATGATTCTAATTTAATAAAAATGTTAAAAGTTCCTTATGAAGGATAGGAAGTGGAGGTAAGTTACAAATGGTGATTTGTCTTCAACAGCTCAGTGTTGATCATTAAAGCAAAAAAAAAATCTTAAACAGCAAATAAGATACATCCTTTAGGTTACAAATCATAACTTTCAACTTAAGAAAGCAAAAGTGCCAAAGACAGTACATAAAGCTGCATTAATTCCCTGACCATGGGTTCTGGGTTCTGTTGGCCAAATGACTTGTTCATGAAGATCCTGCTAGGTAAAAGCAGCATGCTTTGTCTTTTTTTTTTTTTTTTTTCCCCACAGCTTCTGGGATCAAACTGAACCCAATTCACTCTATTTTCCACTGAAATAGTGAATCCAATGGATTATCTTCCAGGATCTAATCTTTTTATGTATGTACTCAACATAGTTTTCCCTCCTTGCATCCACTGACTCTGCATGTGCCTGAGGTAAGGGCTGCATTGTCCATGCTTCACACAAGGCTGAACGCTCCCCTTGCAATTTAGTCTAATAACACTGTGAATCATGCCTCTCCCTCCAGCAACAATGTCACTGTGACTGCCAATGTGACTCTCCACTGCTGCTTTTTTGGTGAAAAAAATGTCCTCAGTGGCAGAAAATGAACAGGATTAGTTAATTAGTGAGGTGTAAAAAGTTTTGGAATAGGCAGGCAAGCCAAAGAAAGTAAGGTACTCAGAGCTGAGACTACACACTGCTAGTTGACTCCAACAGAGATTTCATTTTACCTCCTGTGTCACCTAAGTAAAGTAGTTTCTAGGACTGTAGAGTCATTTTTTAATATTCTTACCTCTTTCTGCTATCTCGTTACTTCTACTGGAATTAAATAAAATCATGCCCTGGTTTCTGTGTTTGAGAATATTAAAATGCCCCAAATGAGAGGTGATTCTGGATTTTGTGGGTCACATCTGCAGAAGTTGTTTCAGATGTCAACATCCACCCTCTTCTCTGCTTGACATAAACAACTTAGAGAAACACACCAGACCTCACAAAATTACATAAGCACACTTCCATTAACGCCTGCTCACTGATGAGAGATGGAAGAAGACATGCACTGCAGCTTTGAATACGAGGCAACATGGTGAAATATTCTTCAAGGAATTTAGATGTCAGCTTTCTACAGATTTTACATATTTTCAAAAAATCTGTTCTTTGTCATTCTGCACATCAGCTCCCCATGGGGAAAACCACCATTTCCCTGCCTCACAGCTATGCTAAGCAGAAACGTACCTGCTAACACCCCCAGTGCCACACTGCAGATGCTAAGGGAATTGCACAGCAATGGTCAGCTCTTCCTAAACACTGAAGACACTAGATTATTTAGTGTATGTTTTACTTACTATTTCAAATGGAAAAGAGATGATGCCGTCAAGCCAACCTCTGTGTTCCTCTCCTTGGCTGGCACTCAATCTTTCCCAAGGAGACATCATTCTACCTAGCTTGTGCTTCTCCTCCCATATCTCTCTCAGAGACTGCATGAACCAATGTTCTGATCCAATATAGCCTCTGTTAGCTTCTTACAACAATCAGATAAAAGGTCAGATGCCCTCAGACGGTACTGGCTTCTCATCAAACATATACACATATACCTACATGCCACTATATAGACACTGATGAGAAACCTGAAGAAATAATTGGTGTTTCTGAATGGTCACTCCAAGGCAGCTTTCTTTTCAAATAGTGCTGAAATACCAAACTCAGAAAAAATTAAGGCTTCTCAAAGGAAACACCCTGAGATGTTTAAGAGAGTCGGGGTTGTTTAGGTTGGAGAAGGGAAGGCTTAATGTGGTTTTTCAATACTTAGAGGAGGGTTTACAAGAAAAATGGAGGCCTGTAGTAATAGGACAGGGAGTAATGGTTTAAAACTAAAAAAGAAGAGATTTATATTTGATATTAGGGAGAAATTATTCACTATGAGTGTGGTGAGGCACAGGAACACGTTGCTCAGAGAAGCTGTGGATGCTCCATCACTGGAAGTGTCAAAGGTCAGGTTGGTTGGGGCTTTGAGCCACCTGATCTCATGAAGATGTCCCTGTCCATAGCAGGAAGGTTGGAACTAGAATATCTTTAAAGGTCCTTGCCAGCCCAACCATTCCATGATTCTGTGAAATGGAGATGTTCACATCCTAGTTACTTCAGGTAACTTTCAGGTAAAAGTCTTCTGGAGCTGATATATATATATATATATAAAACCAAAATCTAATATTTCGAAGTCTGAAAAGTCTTTATTTTTTTAAACTTAAAATTAGGTACTTGCTGATAGTATAGATACAGTTTTTTAAAAAAAGAGGATTTTTAATGTTCTAAATTACTTGTATTCTACAAGTCAAAAATCCAAAGAATGGCTTGTAACATATTCAATGTAAAAATAAATGCCCTAAAAGATGCTTGCGTATTTATATACTTATTAGTTTGTTCCAGTCTTCATTTGAAAGTTTAGCTGGACATTTTTCTGGGAAGCATAGAAATAATATTATGGACATTATTACCTTTCTGGAATGAAAGGAACGTAGATAAAGAATAGCCTACTGTATCTTCAAAAAGTAGCATGTTTCTTAAGTTCCATGTGCATTATATTTGCAATTTACATGGGGATTTGTAACAGCAGTGCTGCTCCCTGGGTGTTACTTACTTTGGATGGACTTCTCTAAGGCTGAGTTTACACAGCTGTGGAAGGAAAACCTAGCCACAATCAATTAAAAAGTGCAACACAAATCCTTTGGACAGCATTCTCAGGCTGTCCTGCTGTTGAGACAGCTACTATTCTCTGAGAATGAGTGCTCTAACTGTATTAAACTTAGTCCTAACCAAAATAAGCTTTTTCTAATTTTCACCATTTAAAGAACATAAAGACCTGCCTTTGTCATTTAAAGTTTAAGCTGACTAAGCCTCATAGAAACAGAACATTAAGGGACTAAAGCAATTAAATCCATTTACAGAGGTCAGAAGAGTCTCTGGGTTTTAGACATGATGGGCTTGTATGGTCCGTGCTTCTTACTCATGTGAACTCTCAGATTATGGGTTGATAGATGGCATAGCAAGTCACCTTTGTCTTCCTCCTGATAGCAGAGTGAGGCTGCACTGATCCTAACAGGTCACCAGTGTGTCGGCATTACCTGCACTTCTGATTACTGAACAACTAGAATAAGCACACAAATGAGACCCCAGACGCCCTGTCCTTGCGTGGGACATATTTATTAGCAACCTGCTGAATCCTACACAAAGAAAGAAGGCCTCAGAGAATGTAGTATGTCTGCAAGCTGATGCAAAAAGCACTGAGAAAAAAGAGGATAAATAAGCACGCAGCTGAAAAGTCTAACTCACCAGCACATCAATAATACAATAATGTCATCAACCCACTGTGGACTCTGAACAATGGTTTTTCTGTTGTTCAGCTAATTAGTAAAAAAAGAGATTAAGGTCTTTAATCTCACTTGCTTTCTCCTCCCTCTCTCTTTTTACCTGAGGATGTCTTAGCATGTGTGCATATATATTCTCTAAGTGAATGAAGATAAAGTATATACATCATGATGCTGAAAACTTGAGGTGGTGTGCGAGTTTGGCTTTATTTACAACAAAAGGGTCATCTGCATGATTTCAGATCTCAGTGCATTGGACTGCAAGGAGCTAGATGGGGGTGTGTGTTACATGGTGGGAGGGGAGGGGGAAAGCTGAACAGAGGATATGAATTTTAAGTAGTTTCCCGAATGAATACGACACTGTATTTCCCCCTACTCTCCTTAGGATGACAATTCAGAGATAACCTTCTCCTTTGAAAAACTCTGAAAGGAAAGTTTGTTTTTACCATAACAAATGAAACAAAAGAAAAGAGGGAAGCTAGGAAAGGGGAGGTGGGGGGGACAGACAAATGTCAAACTTTCTCTCCTTACTCGGAGATAACAGCATACTAGGAAACCTTCTTAGAAGCTTAACATAAATGCAGTTAAGCTGTTGCGAGCTGCAGTAAACCTCTCTCTCACCTTTCTTTCTCTCTTTCTAGATGTCTTTGAATGCCTTCTCCTTCATCATAAATCAGACTTGTGAGCAATTATCACTCAAGCCGGATGGCAGCGGCCTGAGTGGCCACTGCGATTCCAACTGCTGTAATCTGCACTTCGTCAGGTTACACCACCCTTGATGAAATTTCACATTTCTTTGCCAACGAGCGTTACCTCTGTGTTTATGCCCCATCGTCTTTGCAGCAGAGAACTGTGAATCTCATTCCTCTTCTGAAAACGTGTCTGAGTACCACGGTCCATGTGGCAGTGCTGAGCACACTCAGCTCCCCATCGGGGAATCTCAGAGCATCGCAGAAGCGGCACGGGTTGTGCTGCTGCCTCCAGTACTTACCGAGGGCATCTCCCAGAGCCTGAGGGAGACCTGGACACAGACACCCTTCTGTGGTCTCTGAGCGTGAGCACACAGTGCTGATACCGCTATTGCAACTCACAAAGTAACTCTGGGAGTTTTCGGCATTCCCTTTTCCATCCGTGCACCCCTGCCGAGACAGGTTTCTGACAGCAGCAGGAAACTTCGGGCTGCTTTCAGCTTCTGAGGGCCATCGGTGGAGCCCACCTGGCCACCCTCCCTTCCGCCCTGCCAACCCCCAGGCTGCACTTTGCTGCCCTCACAGAGAAGGGCGAGTTGACGAGTTTTACAGACAGGGTTTTTTTAAAACCCGAAAAGCTGCCAACAAACCCCAAATTCCCCCTAAAATAGGAGAGGACTCCAACCTTCAACTCAACGCGAAGTTTCTGAGCTCTGCCCAGGCACAAGCTCGTCCCTCACCACAGCCACCCAACAACGTGCACAAGCAGCTAGCACAAACCTTTCCAGTGCCGCATTTTTCAACTTTTATGTGATGAATTTTCGCTCTCTTTTATCCTTTCCCCATTTTATATATATATATTTTTTTTTTTAGACAAAATCCTCAAAACCAACCGAAAAAGGCACATCTGCACCCCCAGCCCCCCCAGCCAATCTCCAACCCCGTGCATGGCTGTCAGACGATCAAGAAAAGTAGTTGTAGAGAGAAAGTCACTCACCGTTGGCGGCGACACACAGGTTTGCAGAGCCACTTTTAACTAAGAATGAATTAGGGACAAACTCTTCCTCAGAGTCAGAGTCCGCGGCCGGCTGGGCCGCGCCGTTGCCCAGCAA
>VWZI01015193.1:126243-168113 GCA_013396835.1 Psilopogon haemacephalus | reverse complement strand
AGTGCAGCCGGGGTACGAGGGAAAGCCTCCCACCCCCTCCCGACGCTTACCCCAACGGGGCAGCACTGCCTGAGGGGCGAGTAACTGCACCTAGCTGCCCGCCCTCGCCTCTGAGGGGACCGCCGCTGTCCCTCGCCTCTGAGGGGTCTGTCGCTGGCCCTTAGGGTGGTAACCGTCCGATAAAACTCATCTCCATAGAGTTTTGTAAGCTTTTGGCACTGGAGGGAGCCCCTCGGTGAGAGATACGCCACAAAGCGGCCACTGTCGGGCCAAGCGGTGGTGCCGGGCTGCGCACTGTACTAAATTAGGAAAAAAGTTTTGCCCGGTATTCTGAGGGAAGTTATTTCAGATTTCGTGTGAAAAGGAATAAAATCCTTTCGGGGGGTTGGTTTTAACCGTTCCCTTATCAAGCTTATTGGATAAACAGCCTGAAACCTGCCTCTTGCTGGCAGAAGGTGGAAGAGCGAGGCAGGCATCACTATGCGGTGTTGAAGCGTGTCAGTGATCCCAGACACTGACACTGGGCAGAAGCAAAGCTCAGTGCAGTGGCTTTTCATTGATTAAATCGTGAGAAATGCGGCAGATTAGCTTCTTAGATGATATTTTACAGAAAAAAAACCCGCGCCTGATCAAAAAAGAGCTTCCACTGACTTCAAGGAAATTGGATCGGGTACATGGAGGTTAAGTAGATCCAATTTAAGAAGTATGCTGTAAATAATTAATGCTTATCAGAGTCTTATGCCAATTAGATTTGTAAACAAAATTGGGAAATCGGACTGGTGAAAATACTTCTCAGGCAAATGTGGAGGTCAGGTATGTGCAGTACATCAATAAAACAAGGGGAATATGAACGCAGACATCGAATAGATTAAAATACAGGACAATGCATTTAAACATAAGCTTTTACCCTTGATGCAGTTGAGCTGAAAGTCATAATGATTAATCTCCCATATTTTCCCAAATGCTGAAATGTTATCATGCAAAATCCATCAAAACAAAAGAACAGTCAGCACAAGAAAACTTTAAAAAGAGCTGTTTCTTAAAAAAAACAACCCAAAAACCACCACATTTTGACCACAACATAGCACATGACGTAGCTTCACAGTATTTCTTACTAAACACAACATACGAACAGTTTAGAAAATGACAAAAATCTAAGACAATAAAGTGGGTTTAACATTTAGATCCCCCAGAGCTGGTTCTACTAAATTTGGTCATCAGTTTTTCCTCTTGGCTGTCACCTCTCTGGCATATGCAGATCTTAATAATTGCTGATTATACTCAGCAGAAATTGTGGCATCAGAGGCTAAGCCTGGGAACTGGGGAGAATATAGGATTGTACCTGTGCTTAGAGATACTCAAGGGTCTGTCACCCAAAGGAGAGGTCAGCCTTGGTAGGGCTTGCACTTGCTTGCATAACTGTGGTCTGCACAGCGTGCAGTTGTTGTGAGCCCTGTGTGTTTTGTTTGGATCAGCAGTGGAGTTGTCTGGGTCTCGTTCTTTCTGACATCCCTCCAGACAGAGAAGTTCCTCCTTTAGGAATGCAGCTTTCAAGGAATTCACATCCCGCATCATACTTCCTGACCCTTTTTACGGTGCCAAGGCTATAACCTTCCCATTCTGTTAACCACTGGTAAGAGATGGAGAGAGACAGCAAAAAAGGGAGCGTGTGCAAGTGGCGGAGCACTGGTTTCCGTGCAACAGACCCTTACTCAGCTCTACCTTCTGTCCTCTTGAAGGGGCAGGCTACTCTGTGTTGTCCTTTGTTGCAGTGGAGATTTGATGAGCCCTGATGTAGTAAAGTTTAAATCATTACTTTGATTTGCTATGCATCTGTTATGAAACAGAGTGGTATGTATTTCTAATGCTGTGTAAGTCAGAGGCTGAATTCTAGTGTGATGGTGATTGAAATGGAAAGGAAGTGTTAAAGCTTTAGTGTCTTCCTATGAACCTTTGCAGTTTTTCAGTGTACTTTTTAACTGGAGGACACATTTTTCCAGCAGCTGAGAGAGGCAAATTATTTGAATGCTGTGACTCATTGACCTAAAACTCAGTAAAAATGCATAAAGAGGAGGCGAATGGTGTGACTACCACTGACAAAAAAATAACTGTGGGGTAAATGGCAATAGACTTCCAATGCTCTCCCTGTGTTTTGGTCAGATAATGTGCTTGGCATATCTATGCACCAAGTCTGCAGTGTGGACACAAAGTCCCAGGCAGAATAAGCTGAATTTGGAAATGTAGCCCAAAACCCAAAACGCCAGTGCTTTTATCAGCTCATGTCAGAAATTTTCTGCCATTCCCATATGGTTGCAGGTTGGGCATTTTGGTATGGACTTTCCCCTTATCTCAGTTTTGCAGTTTTGGTGAGAATAAAAGAAAAAAATTCTGGAGGAAAAAAAAAAAAACCAAACAAAACCCAATCAAATCTCTTTAATAGAAACTTTGGATTTTAATCACCTGCACCACCTGCAGAGTGCACATAAAAAGTTCCTGTGTGCTTTCATGGTTATGTGCACATCTAGCAGCACACAAGCTGACCTTTACAAGGAAAGGTTCCCTCAGAGTTGTGCATACTGACTGTGCTACTGAAAGCTTTGGGAAGGGCATTGGCAGATACCACCCTGTTCCCTGGAAGACTCCCTTTTGGGCACGCGATACTGGAGTGGACGCAACAGGAGCTTTTACAAGCTGCTGGATAGAAGCTGTGCTGACAGCAGCCAGTTAAAATGCATAGGGAGCAAAGCAATATCTTCCTTTTAAACCTGTCAGCAGCTCTGTAACACAAGGCTTTCTTAAATTTTGGATCCTTTAAGGCAACTACCTCTTTTTCTCTGTTTGGACAGAAAACCAAAAATTAAACCTGACCTTTTCACAAAAAATAAACCAAGAGAGAGACAAAAGAGACAAGCTCGTATTCTTCTCAGGCAAGTATCTTGTTGGATTTACTGCAGCTGCAGGTCCAACTGAAACAACAAGGATGCGGCCCATAAACTTTCATTCCAGCTGCCAGAGCAAAATTTCTAATTGATTAGTAGAAAATGAATTTGCAGCAATACTGGGTTGCTATGGAACCTCAGCAAGTAGGCCAAGCCACTTTGTGGTATGTGCTGTTTCTCCTTCAAAAATCCAAAGCAGAAGGACTAGATAACACATTCATTATGCGCACTCTTGCAATTTGGAAGCTAACTCAAAAGAAAACAAAATGGATTCCAAGTACGGGCCCCTTGGCATCAATTTGTAACAATCTTACATATCCGCTCGCAGTGAACAGTCAAAATTATGATCTTTGGACTTGAGGCAGGAATAATATAAGTCGAATGTCTCTGGATGAGTGATACGTTGCTTGCACATATTCAGAGGAAAACAGAACGTAAAGTTTTATTTTATCAATGCGCCAGTATTTCAGATTAAGAATAAAAAAAAAAAAAAGAAATAAATTTGGGGAAAATATGTTACAGTCTGTGGTAGATTTATGAAAGTGCTTTGGAAGCACAAACTTTGGAAGTAGGTTAACACAAAGGATCTGTTTCCCAGCTTCGCTAAGGAGCTCTGCAAAATTCAGGCAACCACTTTAGATTCAGGGAAGAAACAGACCAGCATAGACTCTAAATAGTTAGGGGAAAGTAAGACAAACAATAAACATGCTTTCAGTTTATGCTACACATTTGTCTGTAATATTTGAGAATACAGTGTGTTTCTAGAATTACTCTGTCTCTTGCAGGGTATGGCTTTCGGAGATCAAGAGCTGATTTAAAACGGGTGTACTCCTGCTAGAGGGAATAGAAGGGCTGCCAGGAATTCATAACACTCAAGGAGATACCTTCAAATGAAGGGCAGTAAATTGTTTCATGGGCTGTATTCAGGGGATTGTACTCATATGTTTACAATTTGTCCCAAAAGAGGTGAAAAGGCGTGGCCGTAGACATGGTGACTTCTCACAGAACTGATACCAGAAGGCAAAAGGATACTGATCAATATACCAGGATAGTATTATCTGTAATCAGTAAATCACTAGTATCAGCTTTTTTCCCATAGTGCCTTCTTCTATCTAGCCCCAACCAAGAATATTCAAGAGCTTTATAAGCACTGAGTATGTAAGCTCTGGAATACTGTTATCAGATCCATTGGGATCTGTTATCAGATTGGCTTGTGGAAGTAGATTGTCTGTGGAGCAGACTGAACACTTCTGACAGATACGGAAACTGAGGCACAGAGAAGTGAAATAATTTGGTTCAAAGTCTGTCATTTCCTCTGTCTGCATACTGTACCCCTAGACACTGAAATAGTCTAAACAACTTTTTGTCACACTCACAATATTTTAAATCAGCAGAATTCCCATCATAAAGGGAGGGTGTGGGGGCTGAGCACAAGTATTATCATTATTACCTCAGTACAGCAACTACAGTAGTTCTTACATCAAAGTTTTTGCACTGAGTTTTGCCCCTGAAAGTGTTTAGCCTTTATGCAACCCTAAAATATGAAAGTTTCCAACAACAGTATTGGTGCACCAGCAATGGTAAGAATTGCTACAAACAAACATCACTATACAGCTCTGGACTTTAAAATGTAGGGCATTAGTGTGCCCCGTGGGTTCACAGCAGTATTCTGCAGTGTGCTGGCTGCATATATTCTGGGAAAAGAGAATGTAGAGATGCACTTTTTTTTCTGTCTTTACTTTACACAATGGGTTTGGGTGGTTTTTATTAACATCAAAATGAGATCATCTTCATCTCTATTAAAACTGTATCTAGACTTATGCTGGTGAAAACCTTGACATGCTTTCACAATGGAAAATCCCAGGTAAAAGAATTAATTGATAAATAAATCTGAAATTCAGGCCATTTCATCCCACACTTATCCGATTGATTAAAACTTCACAAGGATTAAGCCCCCAAAAAAGTCATGGACCTCTTGGAGTGGGTCCACAGATATCATCAGAAGGCCAAAAACCCTATGCTGTGAGGACAGGCTGAGAGAGTTTGGGTTGTTCAGCCTGGGGAAGAGAAGACTCCAGGGAGACTTTCTTCTTGCAACCTTTCAGCTCTTAAAGGGCCCCTACAGAAATGATAAGGAGGTACACATTACCAGGGAGTGCAGCGATAGGACTAGGGGTGATGAAAGACAGTAGATGTCGGCTATGTATGCAGAAGAAATTTTTCATATTGAGGTTGGTGACATCTTGCAGGATCACACAAACATTCAGGTTGGCAAAGACTCAGGATCAAGTCCAACTGATAACCCTACTCTAAGGTTTACCCTAAACCATATCCCCAAGCACCACATCCAGATTACTTTTAAACACATCCAGGGTTTGTGACTCCACCACCTCCTCAGGCAGCCCATTCCAATGTCTGACAAATATACTGGTCTAAATTGCCCACAGAGGTGGTACAAGTCCCATCCCTGGAAACATTCCAAGGACTTGTTGGGCAGGGTTTTGAGCAACTTGATCTAGCTGAAGATGTTCCTTTTCAGTATAGGATGTTCAAATAGATTACTTTTAAAGGTACCTTCCAAACAACACCATTCTGATTCTATATTCAGCAAAGTGGGCACTAGGACATTCCAGGCAGCTGCTCTGAGCTGGTCTCCAGGCCACACATGGGCCAAGAGGGGAAGGGCAATGAACTTCCTGCATATCAGCTTACTCCCCTACAGAATATTTAAGTGATTTGCATCAGAGACGCTGGTGGGTTGAGATGGTGAGTGCTTTTCAAGGTGAAGTGGAACATATAATTTGAAGATGAGCCCTCATCATTTGGTAAAAACCTGTTTTAGCATCCAGGAGCTGCATTCCCTCAGAGATGGGAGAAGGAATTTTCCTAAGGAACAAAAGGCATTCCTGCCTTTTTTGTGATGCTACATCATGCCTTTCCATAAAACACCTCTGGAAAAACAGCAAGTTGAAGTGGCTGCCTGGCAAAACATGTCAGGGAATCATAGGAGCATGGAATTCTAAGCAGATTTATAGCTGTTCTTTAACAATAGGTGGTCACAGCGTTCTAAGTTCAACAGGGAATATATATCTTGTGTTTAGAATTGCTTTTAAAAGCAGTCTTGGAAAACTACTCTTAGTTATTTATATTTCCTGAATTTCCACCTGCACCTATGTTTGTTTTATTTAATTTAATTTTGTGCATTTGATTTATAGCTATAGAGCCAGAGGGCAAAATAAATGAAATAAAGGGGACAAATGAATATCATCTTAACAAGAAAAACCTGGACAGCTGCCATGTCCCCAAAATTAAGAAATGAGTAGTTGAGGCTCAAATATAAGGAATAATCACATGCCCTATAGGAAGGCTGGAAAGCAGAGAGAAGAGGGGCCATGCAAGGTTAGGAAGGAATGGATAAATTCACTTGGCCTGAAAGGGTACGTGGACTTCACTTGCCTTGTGGGTGGTTTATGTTACTCTTCTAAATTGATCTTTTCCCCTCCCCTGTGCTGTGAAGTTACATGAAAAAATTATTTTCTCCATTTCTCAGGATGCTGTATTTTCTGTGAAGTAAATTACCAAGTCTTTATCAGCAGGAGCTGAGGAACATTCTTGTTCATGCAGGGCAGGCCATGGCCTAACTTCCTTTGGCTAAGAAGTGCTTAGAACGGTGATGGCCCAGCAAGGGACAGTGTGATACTGGGATATACAAAAGCACCTCAACCTGTGTTGTCTGCTTGTCTGGCTCTGACACAGCACAGATCATGGACAAAGTGTTTGGGCCTTACACAGTTACTCCCCAAATGAAGCAGAAGATAGAAAGAGACTAGAAATAACCCACACCTCAGTTCTCCTTTCTCTAAGCTCCCGAGTTTACTAACCTGACCCAAAACAGCAGAAAACAATTATCTATTGAGCAAGATGGAGAGGAGCAGGGAGGAAATTGTTCCCTTCTGAAATGCGGTTCCTCCGGGGCTTGGGGTGTTCTGGAGTAGCACAGCCACACTTCCAAATTTTTTTTTTTTAATTTATTTTTTTCCCCCCAACACAAGAAAATAATTCAGCAGATTTTCAGAAAATTACACGGGCAATTGCCTGAGCCAGAAACTCAACTTGCTCATTTGTAAGCACAACAGTAGAAACAGATTGTGGAAGTTAGCTACGCGATTTTCTGAAACATCAGTCCCCAAAGCAGAGATTGAGGCTATTAGTCAAAAGCTCAAGCAGGTAGTAGTGTAATTTCCAGCTAGCTGGAAGATTGCTTGCATCTCCTTCAAAATCAAAGAAATGAGGACCAAGAAAGACAGGCCATCTTCTGATAGAGACGGTGGAAACAATCCTAATCACGGCAGAATATTTATAGCGTTCCTTGGGAAATATTTATGCAAGTAATTCACATCATCTGAAGTTTTAAGGGAAATGCAAGCCCCTAATTACGGATCAGCCTCACAAAAGCTTGTGCAGCTTTACTCAAACCCAACTTGTAAAAGAATAATGTAATCAGCAGGAAGGCTGATGAGCTGCCTGGGAAATGGCCTTTCTCAATATGACACTAATGCTCTATCTGATCCAGAACACCCAATATAAAGTATGAAGTTCCCTAAAAATGATTACATGCAAATCTCCTAAAAGGTCCATTTTCCTTTATTTGAACACCAGACTGTAAGCTGTGTAGAAATTGCTTTCCTTAAGCTTAATGCTAACAAAGAGGTTTACACTTGCTTCCCAAAACTTGCCCCAATAGACTCGGTCAAGACAAAGCATGATTTCATTCTCGTTACCCTAGCAGGTAAATGATATTACCCATGGACCATATCAAGACTTTTTCATCTGCTCCAGCAAATAATATTTACACAAATATCTTGCAGAGTGATTTGCACTAATTTTCTAACTTCTAAAGTAATTCTGGAGGAGTCAAAACTGTGGAATGTTACAGTCCAGTCAAAATTTTGTGACAAAAGAGCCCATCTACCAGGGAGCAAAACTAATTCATCCCATAGCTAAAACACCAAAAAAATCCACAAGTGAACAGTGATCTACTCTGGGACCTTTCTCACTGGCATGGATGGGTTTTGCATACACTGTATGTGAAAACATGCATGTGTAAACAAACTGTGCTGTCAATGAGTGAGTTGCATATTTTCCTCTGTTAACTAGACAATCACAAATGAGTACTTCTTGAAATAAGTGAAGACTCCAGTTGTTTAAAGAAATCACAGAGTTATAGAATGGTTTGAATGGGAAAGGAGATTTAAACACCATATAGTTTAACTCTCCTGCAATGAGCAAGGACATCTTTAACCAGATCATGTTTTTCAGAGTCCTGTCCAGCCTGAACTTGAATGTTTTCAGGGGTAGAATTTCTGTTGTCTCTCTGAGCAATGTGCCAGTGTTTCACCACTCTCATTGCAAAAGTTTCTTCCTCATATTTAGGCTGAATCTCCTCTCTTTTAGTTTCAAACCATCACCCATTGTACTATTGCAGCAGACCCTGATAAAAAGGGTCTTACAGACCCCCTTTAAGGAGGAGTTGTTTGGGCAAATGAAAGGCTAACGTGGTATCACACAGCACAGTCACTACAGGGTCTCCCTTCCATCAAGGGAAGTACAGCCTTATCTTCCAGAGGTCATATAGTCTGTCTCCAGTTGGAGCTGTAGTGCCTTATTTCTCTTCATCGATTATACAGGGAGCCTTGGGTGATCCTACCTCAGGTGCATAAATGAAAGTAGGAGGAACTTTATGTCTAGAATGTGCCTGTGGATAAGGCAAATCTCATTGACACATTTCTGGCAGTAATATTTTGGTTTTCTCCATAATACCTAAGGCCTCGTCATATGTGCAGACTTAACACTTCTCTTCCAAGCTGCTAGACAAAGGTGCTGTGTAGTGGCAATGGAAGCGGAGACTAAACACATAGGCAGCTGTAGATAAAAGCTGCAGTGAAGGAGAACCTTGGAGCAATGATACTTTATGCTTCTCTTGGGAAGAAATGTAGTCTGCTCGAGTAAGTTCAGTCCAAGGAAAACATACAGCTGCAGATCTCCAGAGCCTGACAAAAGGGTATCAAAAGTTACACTGCAGTGAGAATCCAACCCATCTATCCATAAGTTCCCTGGGGAGGAAATTTAGGGTGAGAGGAATGTTGCCTGAATAAGGAGATTATATCTCTTCCTATTTCAGTTAAAATTACTTTTGGCTTTGGACTTCTGCACTACATAAAATAATGAACTTACTTGTTTAGCCTCTTACACTTACGGGACAATTTCCTCTTGATTCCACACTTTATCCCCATTAAGGTTGGATGCTTGCATTCCTAAAATTGTTTGGAAGTAATTTTCCAGTGACTGCTATTTCTTATGTTCCAGCCAACAAGTGTTATTTCTTATATTCTACCCAACCTCCCTCTATTTTGAGAAGACTTTTTCTCCAGTACACAATTTCAAACAAAACAAACAGCCTCCCTTCAACATCTAAGAGTCATGGTTCAGAAGATCATTCTCTTTCTTCAGCAGAGAAAAGAGAACAAGGCAATCTGGTGCCAAAAGACTCTTCTTAGATGGAGTTCTAAAGGGACCTGATTAAGAAGAAAGGTTATGTTCCATAGCAGCTCCTTTCTGTGAGCTAGCCCTGGGGCTCTGGACTTGGAAAGAGTAGAAAGTGTGAGGCTGCTGCGGAGTGGAAGGCAGGATGGCTATACCAGAGTGATGCTGAGCCAGATTTAATGCTTAGACACAAACAGCTGGACTCAAGGGGCTGCGTCTCTGCACAGCATTGTGCTGCAGAAGTGCCAGCCTGCAGGACCCCTAAGTCTGTCTCTGTGCACCCAGACTGATGCTGAGTGTAATTCCTTTTCCTTTGGCTCTGAGAAAGACCTTCTCTACAGCCTGGGAAAGAACTCTTCAGACCTTTTCTGGTCTGACTATTATGCATTGGACTCATTTGGCATCCACCTCATGTTCCCCTAGGAATGTGTT
The DNA here is from genome assembly GCA_013396835.1 of Psilopogon haemacephalus. NCBI lineage: Eukaryota > Metazoa > Chordata > Aves > Piciformes > Megalaimidae > Psilopogon > Psilopogon haemacephalus. The sequence continues at coordinate 158,199 of VWZI01015193.1, read as the reverse complement.
TGAATCTTGCACATACCCTGTGCCTGGCACAGCTCATTAAAAAATCAGACCAATCCTGCATCTTCCAGTAATTTCAGTCTTTTTTTTTTTTTTTGGTCTATTTATTCTGCAGGCTTTTTGAGACACAAGCTGCTTCTCCTTGTGTGCATGTGAAGACAGCAAAACAGCAGGACCTTGATCTTGCATTTGGCTCTTAGGTGTTCTTGCAGTGAAAGCTGTAAAAGGGAGGGAAGTGGTTTGTACCTGAGTAGCTGCAATTACTGTGGAGGAGAGCAGTTCACAATGTTCCGTAAGCAGTGAGAGGTGGAGAGTGAACCTTGGCTATAATCAGAAGGCAGGACAAGTGCTGCGTTTCCAGGGAGGCCCAAGGGAAGACCACACACTTACTGAGAAAAAAAACGAAAATGTGCAACCCTCATTGCTATAATCCAAAATTTCCCATTATCAACCTACACTTCAGCTTCGTTTTCCCAGAAAAATTCCTGAATTCTTGCTAAGGCAAAAAGATGAGGTTTTAGAAAGTTGAGAGCAGAATTAGAAAAGTATTCAGTGGTAAGAATTCTGAATTGTAAACCTATGTGAAAACATGGTACAGGTTATGCCAGAACACAACCAACTTCTGGTCCTCCAGATCTACCACTTATTCACCAGCTAGTTCCCTCCACACAGCTCATTGAATCCTGTGGCATAGGGAGAAATCTCTTTCTGATACTACAATGCAATCAAAGTTATGCAGTAGTGCAGGATAACTAATAGCCTGTGTTTTCTCTCCTGCCTGCTGAAATTAAGTGCAGTATGTATAGGTGATTGCTTTTCTCAGTCAAAGATGTTTGTCCTATCCTCGCGTGTAGCAGGTAGTCTCACATACCAGGGATGAAATGTTCCCCACTTTTCTCTCCTTGATTGTGATAAAATGCTAACAGGAGCATAGAGCCAGTATGTTTTGGGTAATAAGCATCCCTTTTAGGTTGCTTTGTTCATCTCTGAGGCAGTTATTAACTATAGCATAGAAATCCCTTCTATAAAAAGTCTAATTTTAAATTCATAATCAATTAGACTGGGCAGCCTGTTCCAGAGTCCTAGAGGTCTAACAACTCCTACTCTCAGATGTCCTTATGTTCTACTGCACTGAACACTCTACAGTAGGCTGGTGAACATACTAATACAGTGGCCTCTTTTATCTCTAATTCTGATGATTGCCTGCCTGACCTATTTGACAGGCTTGACCTTCTGTACACTACTCACTATTTTACACAGCTATTTTCTTTCTTACACTCTTTTCAAACTGAAGGCCCTGGTCTGCAAGCACCATGCAGACTCAGCTGCCTTTCATCAGCTTGCTACACACTCCACGTGTGCAACGACCAAGTGACTGGAGTGGAGAAGCTTTTGCAACACAACCCTTGAGGCACTTCTGCAGACATTACAGCAGTTCCACCATGCTTTAATGAGCAGCTCTGGCTTCAGTTTTGTTCTAATTTTTACCTTTTGGCTATCTCTGCACACATTTGTATGAGCTATGTTTTCTCCATACTCTTTAAAACTTTGATTGCACAGCACCACATGAGAAGTTCTTTTTCATCCCTGGACAATTTTTTAAGTGATGCCTTTCATTTTAAATCCTCCCCCCAAAAAACAAACAAACAAACCAAAGCAAGCCAAAAAGAAACAACCCAAAAGATAACAAAAATCCAGGTTAATCCAAAACCCCTTTTTCTATGAAGCTGTATTATAATTCCCAGTGGGGAATTGCAAATAATCTTCTTCATGTGAAAGTTCTCTGCATTATTATGGTGTTTTTTTTATCCTACATGCAGAAAATTATAGCAGCCATGTTATTTGTCTGGGCTGTTTCTTCAACTTCCTGATGTCACATCCTGTATAGTGATCCTATTAGAGAAGATGATAATGGTATAAACTTGGCTCTTGAACTCCTAAAATGTCCCTTTATCAGACTTATAAAATTGCTTGGAAAATTTGTTTCCCAACCAGTTCTGAAGCATTTCACTGAAATTTTACCTGCAAAAATCCAAAGGTTGGCTGGAAAGAAGTGCTAAAAAGGATTTGGAAAAAATTAACCAAGCATAACAGCTACTTCTTATCAGCAAGAAGAATGATCAAGTAAGCAGGGATTTTTGTGTTAGGATAATTACCCAGACCTTCAATTTCCTTACTTAGTATATTTATTTAGGCACTGTAATTAAGCCACTTAATTGCTTGGTAGTCTCTAAGAACTGACCTTGATGTGTAAAGTAAAATGATACTAGAAAAAGACACAGAAGAATAAGTAAAATGAAGAGTCTCGGAGTGGCAAAAGCTTTTCAAAATGTATCAGTTTCTTTGGTTCTCTACATGATCAGTTTTTGCCTTTTGTTCATAAAGTGTTAAAAATCTCAGGAGACAGCAGAATGAATGTAAATGATGCTGGGGAGATTCCTGAAGTCCCAGATAGTCAGGCAACCTAATAATTTCTAGGTGCTGCCCTGTTTGTAAGTTTCTGTGCCCATTAAGCATCTTCCTACTTAACCTGCTGTTCCCTTGACTATTTAACACTAAAATCAGAGAGAAAAACATTTTCCTTGTTCAACCTTGCTGGAATGTGCACCAAGATGAAGAATCCTCTGAAATTCTCAAAAGATCTAAGAGTAGCTAATCCCACCCAACCTGAATGGAGCCTAGAATCAAGATTTCCCACTGAGAGAAAGGTTTCCATTCCTGCCTTATTTCAGAAGGGATGGATGCTATTATCACACACACACACAAACACATACACTCACACATACACACACACACACATCCTTCAGAAGGTGGCTAGAAGGACTGGCCCTTAAAGGCTTCTTGCTAAATTCACTGGAAAAGTTAAGATATTAATGTAGGAAAGCACATACAAGATGTTCAAGCTCCCTGTACCATCAAGATGGGGAAGCTGACTAGAGCTTCCACTGCTTTATCTTCAAGACCATCTCCTTCCTGCTACTTCCACTTTTGTGGAGGTATGAAAAGCAAAATTCAGATGGCTTTTCTGTAAAGATTGGATTTGTCTCAGACTGGTGGGGATCAAATGTCCCAAATTACACCAAGTTTCTTAGAATGGTTTGTTATATGTGACAGAATATGCATAGAAGTCACAATCTGCAGACCTTAGTCCTTAAGGCAAGGAACCAAATTTCCCTTTTATTTAAAACCAGCCTCTGTCAGCAAGGAGATTTGGATTTTTTTTTTTTTTTTGTAATGTTGATATTTGATTTTTTTTTTTTATCAATCTAGAGAATCGTAAAATGGTTTGGGTTAGAAGGAACCTTAAAAATCATCTAGTTTCAACCCCCATGCCAGGAACACAGAATCATAGAATCAGTCAGGGTTGGAAGGGACCACAAGGAGCATCTAGTTCCAACTCCCCTACCATGCCCAGGGACACCCTACCCTAGATTAGGCTGCCCACAGCCTCATCCATCCTGGCCTTAAACAACTCCAGGGATGGAGCCTCAACCGCCTCCCTGGGCAACCCATTCCAGGGTCTCACCACTCTCATGGTGAAGAACTTCCTCCTCACATCCAATCTGAATCTCCCCACCTCCAGCTCTGCTCCATTCCCCCTAGTCCTGTCACTACCTGATAGCCTTAAGAGTCCTTCCCCAGCTTTTTTGTAGCTCACTTCAGATGCTGGAAGGCCACAATAAGGTCACCTAGGAGCCTCCTCTTCTCCATACTGAACAGCCCCAACTCTTTCAGTCTGTCCTCATAGCAGAGGTGCTGCAGCCCTCTGAGCATCCTCGTGGCCCTTCTCTGGACACGCTCCAGCATCTCCACATCCCTCTTGTCCCAGGGGCTCCAGAACTGGATGCAGTACTCCAGGTAGGGTCTCACCAGGGCGGAGTAGAGGGGGAAAATCACCTCCCTCGACCTGCTGGCCGCACTTTTCCTGATGCAGTCCAGGATCTGGTTGGCTTTCTGGGCTGCAAGTGCTGGCTCATGTTGAGCTTCTCGTCTGGGTCCCTCAGGATGGATCTTAAACAGGATGCTGAAAGTCCCACCCAATCAGGCTTTGAACACTTCCAGAGATGAGGAATACACGACATCTCTGGGCAATTTGTTCTATTGCATTACCACCCTCATAGTAAATCAATTCTTCCTAAATCTACCCTTCTCCAGTCTAAAACTGCTACCCCTCATCATATCACTACACTCCCTGATAAAATCCCTCCCCATCTTTCCTCTAGAACAGCAAGTGTATTTTGGTGTGTATCTGTTTATATAATCAAACAAACAACCAACATTATGCTTAAGAGCCAGTGCTTGAAATTGCTAACACACATCATTGTAAACATGGGCTATTTCCAAATATATCTGAAACAGCTGAGTGTGACCTGCACACAGACTTTGTACAGAAGGAACAAGTTGTACTTGTAGTGTTACTGGCTGAAAAAAAATCTGCTGTCTGTCCCTGTGCCTTTGGGTATAAACTAAGCCACCACACACTCCTGGGGAAACAACACACTTTTAGAGCTCCTTTAAGGAAAACAAAAGCTCATCCCTCCCTGTGTAGGCTCAGGGTACACAGAAGCTACAGTAAAACTCATTTACGTTTGGGATTCTAGCAGTGGACAGGTAAAGGCACTGTTGACAAATTGTTTTGCATCTGAAGGTTCCTGAAGGCTTTCCTTATCTAAGGCTATTTCAAAAGCAGTTCTGGTTGGATCTGTCTGCTGTTGCACAATAACTGCACTGTCTTCTGGCCTTTCTTTTATTCCTTTTTTCCTTTCTCCTTTTTTATCTTTTCATTTTCTTTTATGCCAAAGCTGATGCAAAGATAAATGTGAAAAGGCATGACATTTCCTTTTTGTTATATGCTTGTGATTTTTATTATGCATGTCCCTGAGGTAGCTAAACCAGCACCTGGTACTGTTTGACTGTTCTGGCCTTCCAGTCAGTGAAGGCAGAGGCTCTGGAATCTGGGAGCAATAGAGCTACTTCATAATCAAAGTGGTCATTCCAGTGTGAACATTAAAACTACACAAACACACACACACACAAAAGTGTTCTGGTAGCTATTATTACATGCCATTTGCCTAGAAAATATATACACTTCTACAAGTTCTGATAGAAACTCTGAGCAGTTCCTCTTAACTTTCACTTAGCTGTGTGAAGTCTGCTGCTTCCATTTCAGATTTGAAGAAATTTGTCTGATTTTCCCCGAGTATAACACTTCTAATGAAGATGTTACCTACGCTTATAGGTGTTTTCTTGACTAACTCCTCAGATTATCACACCTACAAAAATATGCCTCCAGGCTGATATTTCAAGGGCTCAGATGACATACAGATGCTCGCTGGCTCATTTTGAGAAACAGTTTTCTACTCCAATATCGGGTTTATAACTGTATTGGTAACACTTAAAATCATTTAAAGCTCTTCAGGTAGTAAAGCACCAGACTTCGCTACATCCTCCTGGTTTTGATGGGTGTAACACTCACATCAAGTAATAAAAAGGATGTGAAAACCTGATGCAAGTGAAATGAAGTAAGCCTGTTTTTTAAAATACAAAAAATATCTATTACAAGTCTCAGGCAACACAGAGAATCATAGAATCATAGAATCACATAATGGTTTAGGTTGGAGGAAACCTCAAAGATCATCCAGTTCCAGCCCCCCTCCATAGGCAGGGACACCTCCCACTAGAACAGGTCACTCAAGACCTCATCCAGCCTGGCCTTGAACACATCCAGGGAGTTGAACACATCCAGAAAAACAGAAGGTCAGCAGTCTGAATGTGTCCGTTTATGGAACAGTCTATACTTTGTACACAGGCTTAATTCTTGACCTGTGGTGTACTGCATTACTGATCTCATCCAGGAGACCATGTAAACATAGCAGAAACAAAGGGAAGGGAGAAATTTAGTGAAATTCAGCAAGGGCAATTGTGGAGCCTTGCACCTGGGAAAGAACAAACCCAGGGATCAGTATAGGTTGGGGATTGACCTGTTGGAAAGCAGTGGAGGAGAAAATGACCTGGGGGTCCTAGTGGATGGAAGGTTGACCATGAGCCAACAATGTGCTATGGTGTCCAAGAATGCCAGTGTTATTCTGGGATGTATTAGAAGGGCTATGGTTAGTAGGTGGAGAGAGGTTCTCCTCCCCCTCTACTCTGCCCTGGTGTGGCCGCATCCGGTATATTGTGTCCAGTTCTGAGCCTATCAGTTCAAGAAGGACCTCAGGGAACTGCTTGAAAGAGTCCAGAACAGAGCCACAAAAATTATGAAGGGAGTGGAATATCTTCCTTACAAAGAGATACTGAGGGAGTTGGGGCTCTAACTTGTAGAAGAGAGGAGGAGAGGAGACCTCATTCATGTTGATAAAGATGTAAAGGGTGAGTGCCCAGAGGCTGGGGCCAGGCTCTTCTGAGTGATGCCCAATGATAGGACAGGGGGCAATGGTTGGAAGTTGAGGCATAGGAAATTCCATGGAAACATGAAGATTTTTTTCACTGTGAGAGTGACAGAACACCCATCAAAACCAGATCATGCAGGAATGCATCCAGGTGGCTGCCTAGGGGGGGTTGGAGTCTTCTTCTCTGGAGATACTCAAAACCCACCTGGATGCATTCCTGCATGATCTGGTCTAGATGATCCTGATCTAGCAGTCAGGTTGGACTAGATGAGCTTTTGAGGTCTCTTCCAGCCCCTAACATTCTGTCATTCTGTGATTCTGTGAAACAAAGGCTATTTGGACTACTTTGAACAACTGGAGAACTGAAGGTTGAGAAATTCCAGTGCTTGACATTAAATTTTTTGTGAAGGAGACCACCAGGAGCTGAGGGAGAAACCTTATAGGATATGAGTAAGAGGCAAACAGATGGGAGAGTTTTGCATGACACTGCAAAATATCATGTACACAAAAGGAAATTAATGAAATAATGGTGATGAACTTGGCCATTGGACTCACAGGATGAGAAGGTACAGCATCTGCAAATGATTGCTGGGGTCGTTCAGCCTGGAGAGGAGTAGACTCTCAGGGAACCTTATAGCTGCCTTCCAATACCTGAAGGGAACCTGCAGGAAAGCTGGAGAGGGACTTTTCATAAGGGTGTCTAGTGACAGGGCAAGGGGTAATGGTTTGAGGCTGAGAGAAAGTAGATTTAGACTGCATCTTAGGAAGAAGTTCTTCAGTATGAGACTGTTGAGACTCTGGAATGGGTTGCCCAGGGAGGTTGTGGATGCCTCTTCCCTGGAAGTGTCCAAGGCCCAGCTGGATGAGGCCTTGAGCAACTGAGTCTAGTTGGGAGGTGTCCCTGCCCATGGCAGAGGGGTTGGAGCAGATCTTTAAGGGCTCTTCCAACCTAAGCCACTCTGTGGTTCTATGATTTACTTAGTGAAACCTACGTTCAGAAAACGTATCACAGGGGAAAAAAAAATCCTTCTGCTGCTGTAACTCGTGAGCTAAGGGGCAGAAGAACAGGGACTGCTCTGTAGCCCAGATCCTCCACAGCACTAGGCATATCTGCTGCTTTTGTTATTGCTCGTCAGAAAATGGAAGGGGCAACGTTATTTACAGAAAGGTTGTGTCTGATTATACAACAATACTAGTTTAAAGCTTAAGCAGGCATGGATTTTCTCTAACTGTGAAAACAACTCTTTAAGCTGTTAACTTCTGCAGTTCCTCAAGAAATAGGTGTATTTAAAATAATTTCAAGCTTACATAGCCAGGCTTTAAAAAAAATATTGCCAATTTTTGTAACATTAAAATAATTTATCTGCTCTTGCTGTAGGTAGAGGCCAGTTGGAGGAACAGGAAAGTTTTTATGATTTATTCTATCTTTCTTTCTTGCTTGTTGTTGCTGTGATGCTGTGGAGTCAGGCAAGAGATGGATCAATGAATATGTTCTTTATGTGCCCCATTTTGTCCTTCTCAATGGTACAAGGTGGCTGTTAAACCATATAATGGAAAACGGGATGGAAGGAATTATTTCTGTACCCACCACTGATGGAACTGGAATTACAGTTCATGGGACAGTGCTTCACAAACCATTACATTTTCCCAACCTCATTAGTTCATTTATTCAGTGGTCTGTTTTACCATGGCCAGTGGTAAAATCCCTAAGAAGTGGTTCATCTAGCAAACTGAATTTTGCTCTACAAGTAGGAATTATTTCACTCAGACCCCCGGAGGGTGATAAGCAGAAGCCTTTGAGCATGAGGTTTGTTGCATTTTGCAAATTTCCTAGAATTGTTTACAATATTTTCCGAATAGCAACATCTTCTCCCGCCTGTTCTGCAAGGCCTTAGGAGGCGCTGGAAACAGAAATCAAATTGCAAACTCGATTTCCAAAGCTGTCCCAGCAGAACAATGCTTAGTGTTCACACATCACGTTTGATCTGACAAACTGTTTGACAGAAGTGAGTTTGCTTCTTAGAGGGAAAATGGATGAACAGTAAAGCTACCAGGCCGTCATCTTCTGGTGGATCAGATATGAGCACAACGCATCACTCAATTCCCCCTACGCTGGGCTCTCTATCCCACTTGCTTTAAAAACTTTAATATTGTTAAAAAGAGCAGCATTGAGACAGAAAAGAAAGCAAATTAAACCAATCTACCTCTCACGCCTGGGTGTTTAATGGGAATCTGTAATGAATGGATGTGTTTTATGAAAGATCTGTTCTACTAAAACCTGCCTTCATTTCAAAAGGGACCAGAGCTGGAGTGAACAGTAATAATACCAGCTTATCAGCTAGTCTGCAAAATCCTCTTTATAAACCCATGGATGCTAATGAACTGTCTTGCAATAATGCCAGGCAGAGCTGTACATTATTCCCAAATAAAAGAGTGTGGAAAGTGCTAAAAAAAGTCACTACTCTGATTAATGGCTGGGCCAGGTGTTTTGTAAACCCACATTCTTTCTGACAACTTTTTTTCCCCATTATTTTGCATAAGTTCTTGTCCTTTCTTAGAACACCTCAGCTTTGCAGTAGCACAGTGAAGCCCTAAGGTTGTCTCAGGGTCTGAACTTAGCAGAAATTGAGCAGAAGCTAGTATGAATAATAAGGTGAAATGAATGCATTCAGGACTGACCTTTGAAAAAAATATTATCTGGTAACAGTTGTAGAAAAAATTATGGCCTCTATGAAAAGATTTGTAGGTAGAAAAGTTCACTATAAGAAATTTGTGAGTATTTATAAGCAGCGTGACAGAAACGTGTACCTATAATGTGAGATTGATGGATTAAGTTGAGAAATGGTCTGTGAGACACTCAGAAGGCGATGGAGACACACAGCTGGCTTCAGACAGGTCAGGTATGGAAATGAAAAAGCCATGTGGATACAAATGTGATGCTACCTCATAATCACCTTCCATGGTGTGTCGCAGAGCTAAAAAGCATTGCCGAGGACTAAAGAGACTCACCAGTACAGATGAGTGCCAGCACAAAATCTTGATGCGCTCTTCTGTGATGCATATAAGCCCTCAGGCTTTTCAAGTCTAGAGAAGTACAGACTAGGCTGAGATTCACAGAATCACAGAACTTTAGAGGTTGGAAGGGACCTCCAGAGATCATCGAGTCCAACCTCCTAGGGTAGTTCGCTCAGGAACACGTGCAGGTGGGTTTTGAAAGTCTCCACAGAAGGAGACTTCACAACCTCTCTGGGTAGCCTCTTCCAGTGCTCTGTCACCCTTAACTATAAAGAATTTTCTTCTCATGTTGAGGTGCAACCTTCTATGTTCCAGTTAGTAGCTGTTGTTCCTTATCTTATTACTGCTGACCAGCAAAATTGGCCCCATCCACTTGTCACCCACCCCTCAGATATTTGTACACATTGATCATATCTCCTCTCAGCCTTCTCTTCTCCAGACTAAACAGCCCCAGATCTCTCAAGTCTCTGTTCATAGGGGAGATGCTCATGTCCCACCCTTATGGCTGTCAGTTGGACTCTTCCCAGCAGGTCTCTGTCTCTCTTGAACTGGGGAGCCCAAAACTGGACACACTATTCCAGATGTGGTCTTATCAGGGCAGAGCAGAGGGGGAGAAGAATCTCTTTAGAGATTAACTGGCTACACTTTTCCTGATACATCCCAGGATGTCATTGGCTCTCTTGGCCACAAGGGCACAATACTGTCCCATGCAGAACTTGCTGTCCACCAGGACTCCAAGGTCTTTCTCCACGGAGCTGCTTTCCAGCAGGACAGCCCCCAACCTCTACTGGTGCTTGTTGTTATTCCTCCCCAGATGGACTTGTCCTTACTGAACTTCATAAGGTTTGCCTTCACCCAGCACTCAGCCTGTCCAGATCTCATTGGATGGCAGCACAGCCTGGCAGGCTGTCAGCCACACAGCCCAGTTTTGTATCGTCAGTGAACTTGATGAGGGTACACTCAGTGCCCTCATATAGGTTGTTGATAAAGATACTGAACAAAACTGGGCCCAGTACTGATCCCTGGGGAACACCACAGGCTACAGACCTCCAACTTGATTCCATGCCATTGATGACAACTCTCTGAACTCTATGGTGGAGCCAGCTTTCAGTTCACCTCACAGACCATTCAGCTCCTTCAAGGCATGGCTACATACTTTGCTGGAGGAAAGCTTGGAAGTGAGGTGGATTTCTGAGATTCTAAGTTCAAGGTCTACCACTGACAAATGTGAGCACTTGAGCTTTGCTTGCCATGTGCCAAATGTGCTCTCATGTCTCGACAGAGTTGGTTACCTGGGATCATTTTCCATGCAGACCAAGCTTACTGACATGAATTACTTATAGCATCAGGCACTATTTAATGAGACCCAGAGAGAGAGGGTGTTGAAAATCACTGCATTCCAGGTCCTCTTGGCTGTGTTCATGCAGGGGTACATTTTATTCTGTGAGCAACCCTATCAAAATTGATGCACATTCCTGTGGAATAACTTTTTGCCCACTCTGATTAAGAGGGAAAAAAAGCCCCAAACAACCCTGACTTCTTTGGAGGAGAAAAAGTTGCACTGAAGTACGGCAGTATTTTTATACCCTTTCTTATTAATATATTAAACCCCTCATCATTCTTCAGGGGAGATGAAGCACACCAGTGCTCAACATGACTGTAGGTTACAGTCACCCGTGTCATTCTCTCAGATAAATGGCTTTTACATGGTGGATCCTAGACGGCAAAAATATCACGAGGGTAATTTGTCTCTAAATTATGGCTGTTAGTAATTAATCCTCTTTTGCTCTGGACTTGAGTGACCTTTATAAAGAAGNAAAAAAAGAAAAAGAAAAAGGAAACAACAACCAAAAAAATAAAAGGGCAAGAAATGAACCATCCCTTTGCAAACAAATACACTTTTGTCTTGAAGTTGCAGCAAGAACTATGAACAGACTCCAGAGAAACTACGGCAGACTCAAAATATAACCCAGAAAAATATATGCTAACCAACTTCTGCTGTGTTTGAGGATAAAAAACTTCCCTGTAGTGGCAGCGGGAAGCCTGTGACCTATCCAAGGCTTGCCAAAGCTGGGTCATCTCTGTGATAAACTGCTCAGTCCCTGCATTTCCATCTTGAAAAGTTGCCTGATGAAGTGAGAAAGAAAATGTCCGGCCTCTGTAGATATGGTGTTTCTTAAAGCCTTGATCAAAATCAAATGTCTCCCTCCCTTTATTGGGAACGTTAAACAGAAGCAGCTGTGCTAGGGACATGCAGGCTGTCAGTGTGACTTTCAGAACTGGTACCTGCTCACTGGTAATTACACAGCGATAGCTGTTGATCATCTAGAAAGTGAATCCAACACCTTGTAGGAAATACCTCTGAGGAAACAGAGTCATGATGAAATGCTGCCCTGCTTTATTTTTGTGAGTGAATGCTAGCCTTCATAAAAATAAACGACGACCATGACAGATAAGAAACAGGCATTGGTCTTGTGCAGATTCTGTGCAGGCTGTTTCTGGTGAGACATCTCTGCCTGTTTATGTGATTGTCTTACTTAAATATTTTTGGCTCGGGCCTCTCCTTTTGTTAGGAAAGCGAGGAGAGGTCTTTCTGAAACTGTCCCAAATGTGTGGAGAAGGCCAATCTGTTAAGTTAGTTGTTAAAAATGGACACAGGTGCATAAGCAGACTGATTTGTGGTGAAGCCATCCCCATGTTTGAGCTGGCTTGCTGGTTTAGTGGCAGACATTTTGGGTAGTGAACAAGGCAAAGAACAGAGGCCTAGCAAGTCTGGTTGGGAAGGTTAAGTAGGGAAAACCCTTTGCTGCAATATTTATTTTTCCTCATCTACAAATCTGGGAGCTTATCTAAAGAAGAGTGGTGACTTCTCTTTCAGATACAGCAATCTCTTCCGTCTCAGATTCATTATATGTGATCTTAAGCTCTGCCTAATTGAGACTGCCTTATCTATGTTATTCTTAGAAACCAGAAGTTAAGCCCTAAGAGCTACAAGTTTATCTTTCTCCTTTGTAGCCACATCTCGAGTCAAAAAAGCCCATGCCATCACCCTGCTTTGCCTCATTTATCAAAATAATAAGGCAGCTAATTCTTCTGGAGGAACATAATGTGAGATATGCAGGGCAGGACACACATATTCCCAGGGCTTTTTTTTGGGGAGTTGGGGAGTGGGTGCCCATACTATGTTCTTGTGGTGCCTAGAAGGTCTAGACAGTTGATTGAGACAACCAAATGCTAACACAGCTTTATGGAAGAGATGGCAGCATGTGGGACCTGAACTCCCTTCAGATCCCCATCCAAAAGCCTGCGCCTAGAGAGGATGACCAGAAATGGTCACTCCTCCATGGAGATTCAGAAGACTAAGCTGTTCTTGCCATACCCTGTCCTGTTTTGTGAATTAACACAAATGATGAGCTTTCAGGGTTGTCAGCTCAATACCAGTCCCCAGGTCTGCATTTTCTGGGTGGAGCAAGCCCATCTTGCTTTTCTCCCAACACTCAGCATATTCAAGCCCGAGTCAAATGTCCACATGGTAAATGATTATATTAGGTGTAAAGGTTCCCTTGGAGGACTGAGACCTGTGTTTATTTGCAGAGCAGGTGAGGTCTGCTATTAGGGTAGAAGGAGAAAATGAGTTGTTCGCAGGAAAATGTTTAAATAGTTCTGGGTCAGTGAGTGCAGATTCCTGGTAAGCACTGTAACAGAGGTGGACAAAAGGTGCTGGAAAGTTAACTGCTTGGCCAGGTTTAGGCACAACTTAACTCCCTTTAACAATTGCTCTCTTAAACAATTGTTTGGATTTCTGAGCATAAATATGGAGTGAAGCAAATCTTCCACTAGCTTGAAGAAATGGTCACTTCTGGATTTTCTCGTAAAGACCTTTTTTATTTTGGGGGGGTGGGGGGAGTGTGGGGGTTGGTCATGATGAAACAACAAAACCAAACAGCTCGCTGGCATGTGAATGTATACACATAATGCATCCAAAGCTTAGATCAAGTTTTCAGTTATGAAAGGACCAATTCAAATTCTCAAACCAATTTATTCCTAACACTCAGCAATTATGCCACAGAAGGTGATGTTTTAATCTTCAACCAAAGATCAAAAATACAATACACGAAATACCAAAATACACAGAGGTGGTCCACTGGAGAACTGGAGTCACATAGAGATATAGTTAAAAAGCATGTGTTGAGGAAACTGCTCTATTGGCATGGTGGGAAATATGTGAACTTCAGCATAAGCCAAGACCTGAAGCACAAAAAGTGCTTTAAGATCACTGAGTTGGACAATGTTGTTGATCCCTGGAGCAAAGAGGAAAGGTTTGAAAGAGCAACAACTACATGAACGGCCCAAACATGAATTCTTAGTTGATGGTTCATAGAACCAGGGGCATTAGGAATGGAAAAGACCTACAGGGTGAACCATGATTATTCTGCTTCAGTACTCTGTCCTGTGTTTCAAGCAGGACACAGATTTCTCTGACCCAAATGCAGATTTTAGTATGTGCTTTTGATTTAGGGTCTTAGTCAAGATCTTGTAGAGGGAATATTAAACTGCAAAGCATGAGCAGGGATTTAAATATTGAGAAAGGGGGCTTTCTTTGTTTCTTTGTTTCTTATTTTTCCTTTGTTTCCTTCTTTTTAATAGGTTTTGAACACCAGTATGCATTGAACTATCTGCAAGGCCAAATAAGTATTCTCTTACAGAAGGGAAACATTTTCTTTCTATGATGTATGAAGCAGGTAACTACAATACAAGGATTCACAGCAAACAAAAAGTTGCTAAACTAAGCTAGCTGTTTCACCATCTGAATGCAGAGTGCAGATCCTTTCCCCCAGGATATGATTTTTAGTGGTAGATATAGCAAGGTTATGCAGAAAAAAGGTGAGATCTTACAAGAACAGGAAATTGCACCAAGTCATCCGTGTGGAATCAGGGACAGAGAGGAGGAAGGAAGTGCAGGGAATGTGAAGAAAATTTCTGAGAAATTTCAGCTTGTGGCCACATGTGGCACTCATAAGCTCAGTATGTGGCTGTATTATTATTATTTGCGCTGATTTACAGAACCTGCAAAATAACTTACACCTGAAACAGTGCAGGAGAACAATGCCTATCCCAACGTTCTCTTTATGGCATTTCAAGATAACTGACTTGCACAATGAGAGAGAAATTTAGGAGAAGTCACAAGAGCCAGTGCTAGCAGTTTATCCACAAGAGGTCCAGCACTGTTTCTGTTGCCTCTCAGAAATCCCATGAAGCTGTCATTTTGATTCTGGAGACTGACCTCTGATCAAAGTTTCCCTCAGCTTTTCTCCTTTTTGTCAAGTGCCCAGTCTTGGCGTGCTGGGCTTCAACCTTTTTTCCAACTCTATTACTTTACGTAAAAGTTTGCAGACAGCAGGGAGAAGGCAATCCACTGACTTCTTGGCTGGCAGCAAAACTCTTTGAAGTGAAGATAGATAAGAGTGTAAGTACAATGCTAAGTGAGTAGCTGTCCTAGCTGCACACTCAGAGCAGAAATGAATTAAATAAAATGCAAAAGCAGAACACAGAAAGTTTTTTATGATGGTGATGAAACATTGGCCAAGTTTGCCCAGACAAGTGGTGCTTACCCCATCCCTGGAAACATTCCAGGTCTCTGAGTAACCTGATGTAGTTGAAGACAGACTGATAGAGTTGGGGCTGTTCAGTTTGGAGAAGAGGAGGCTCCGAGGTGACCTTATTGTGGCCTTCCAGCATCTGAAGGGGGCCTACAGAAAGGCTGTGGAGGAACTTTTTAGGCTATCAAATAGTGACAGGATTAGGGGGAATGGAGCAAAGCTGGAGCTGGGGAGATTCAGATTGGATGTGAGGAGGAAGTTCTTCACCATGAGTGTGGTGAGTCCCTGGAATGGGTTGCCCAGAGGTGGTGGTTTGGGCCACTTCCCTGGAGTTGTTTAAGGCCAGGCTGGATGAGGCTCTGTCCAGCCTGATCTAGGGTAGGGTGTCCCTGCCCATGGCAGGGGGGTTGGAACTAGATGATCCTTGTGGTCCCTTCCAACCCTGACTGATTCTATGATTCTGTGTTCTTGCTCTGTGTGAAGAGGTTTGACTAGATCATGTTTAAAGGTCCCTTCTGACCCAAACCATCCTATGATTGTGTGATTTTCACATTTCTTGACATCCCAATTATAGCTGCATTCTTCATGCCAGATATACTCTCTTTCCTTCCTAGCCTGGCTTAAATCTTCACTGCTTCCTAAACAGATTCTTCTAGCAGATATTAAGGCTGAGTAGTCTCACCATTCTCAGAGTCTCCAGGCTAGATATGTCAGTAAATACATTGACACAGTCTATGCCCCAAACCCATCAGAAGCAGTTTGGTCATGAACCTCTCTTTCACTGTGGTTTAGCTGGCTATCCTCAGCACTGTGCTATGTCTCTGCATGGCTTAAGGTTTACAACAGACATGCACTGGGCTGGCAAAGAACTGGGGTTGCATAAGCTTATGCAGCAACCCAGGGCAATGTATTTACTATCTCTGAACCCGTTTAGATTTTCTTTGGATGGGAGCCCTTTGAGTGGGAGCAAGACTTGGAAAAGATACTAATTAGAAGCTTGCTAAACAACCTCACGGATGACAAATGTCTCCAGCATTGAAAAGCAGAGGTGAAAAAGACCATTTTCTTGTTTACCTCTTCCTACCTAAGAATAGCTATGACTCTGTCCTCATATATTTTCATGTACTTTACACTGATAGGCTTTAAATTACTCAAGTGATAAGGTCTATACAGCATGCAATATGCCATATAGTAACTGCAGTATTTTTTGAATGAACATTTATATTCTAGATAGGCTGATAATAAGACTATTAGTGATGTAGCTGAGATAAAAACTACTCACTTTTTATCAGGCTGGCCTTTAGTCAGATGGAACTGTAATTCTCATTAACAGAAGCAGCAGAACGCTGTACACAAGGTAGTTAAACAGTGCCATAAAAGAAAGCATTTATCCAAATGCTCCTGAGATATATACCAAAAGATGTTTCTGTCACCATGGTTCATTTCTAACAAAGGCTGGACTAATGGCTAAAGAAGTTCACCTTGTCTTGAAAATCATCAGCATAAAAAGTCAAGCTGGAGGGAAGCAGAAGCAGAGGAGATTGTGTTTGAAGTATTGAAAAGTAGAAATAAGATCTGAGTATTTGTGTGTGCTAAAGATATTTCAGTGGTATTCCCATTTCAGCTGCACTGACCATCCCGTAGAGATGTTTTGCAAAAAGCTGCTGACCTTTCATACTCTGATGAGAACCATAAAAATGACTCTAATATGATTCAGGTTTCAAACCTTTTCAGAGAATTTACTTTAAATATGACCAAGTGCTGCAGGCTAATGCTATCTGTGAAGGAGGCAGTTGTATCTGAGGCGGAATCAACCCCAAAAAACCCAAATCCAAGTTATTAAGAGTCTTCAGGCAAGCTGTATACTATACAATCCATACCATTGTAAGCACTCTTTCAACTTTCTCTTTTCAGGTATTTGACACTCAGCCTGAACTCCTGCCAGTGATTATTTGCATCACTTTCCAACCTGCAGCACTCTGCGTCTGTTATCTGAGTTACTGTCACTACCTCTGTGAACAGCACTGAGATCCATATGGCAGGATTTGCTGCTTGATGGAATTAAGTAAGCAGCAGAACATCTACAAAATCCCTCTTCTTCAGAAAGATTCCAATGATTCTCACACGCATCGTATCCAGTCCAACTGATTCAGACTTCCCTTCCCATTAGGCAGTTTTCCCATCACAGAATATGTTTTGTGTGTACTGAGCCTTTTTTCCCTTGGCAGATCTCTGAGCTGATTCCCTAGAATACATCCTATGTGTTTACTGAATTTTTCATGAATCCCACATTAAATCTGCAGGCTTTGAGGTGCACTGGGGAGCTGACATATTTACCCTTCCAGATCAGCACCACTCTTATCTTTCCTGAGGAAGCACAGGAGCACCTTTGTTTTCCAAAATACGTGTAGGCAAAGGAAAGACCATGGTCCTCACCAGTCACTCAGCTGCCACATCATCATTCTCCCCAAGTGCATTCCTTATGCCATTTATTAGCATTGCTAATACCAAGCACCTCATTTTTATGCCACTAGCAGTGATTGTGAAAGCCATACTGAACTTTCTAATCCATTTATCTATTAATTTATTATCTAATTAAGGCTCACAATGACAGTGCTATTTGTTTAAAAATGCCCTCAAACTAAACCAATAGAAAACACACATGCATTCAAATCAATTAAAATCGTACTTGCTGATGTTTTCCTTAATCAGTTGGTAACTGTTCCGCTACCGTTTCAAGGAAGGCAAAATTTGTTTTAACTTCATCATAATTGTGTGACCTACTTGCACAGTGCCAAACTGATACAAATGGATGTTACTGTCATGTCATAAGGGCATGGAAGAGTACCAGCCATGAATTTTGCAAGAGCCATCCTAGGAGTTCAGGCGTTTTTGCATAAAAGGGCCCTAGAACAGTAGTTTAAATGCAATCACTGGAGAGCAGGCAGGCAAAATAGAGATTTTTTTTTTGGAAGAGTTTATTAACGTTTGCATTGTATCTAGTGCTGCATCTTTGTGGTTTGTTTTTCTCCCAAGAGTTGTGCCTTTCGCACAACAGCAGCAGAGACTAGTGCCACATGCCTAATGCTTCATGTTCATGACAGCAAAAGAAAAAAAAATAAGAAAAAAAAAAGAAAAAAAAACAGTCTTCTGATGTTGCTTAAACAAAGCCTGACCTCATTCTTTAGCTACTGAGCTGTGTCAGAGAGACTTTCCACCGTGGCATCATCCACGCAGAGGAATCCTACATAATACCTTAATGCCATTTGTTTTGGCCACTGACTTCAAAAGCTGTTGTCCCTCTCATTTGGATGCAAAATGTGCAGGCACTGCACATCGAAACCAGGTGCAGATGTTACACTGTGATCTAACTTCTACTCGATGCTGTGAAAGATCAAACCTGATGTTAATTGCTTATTGTAGCAGAAGATTTCTGGGGCGCAGCTGGAAGAGAGCTCTACTCCCTTACCTCCTTCCCTGCCCCCAGAGCTTGCAGGAGTAACAGCCCAGATTATCACGCTGGAGAGAGTTGCTCCATTTGGTTATTTAGAAACATTTTAAGAGCATCTTTCAAAGCCCACAGTAATGCACACTGACACCAAGGTCTGAAACACAAATCCCCATGGACTCAGTCTATCCTATTCAGACTGGAAATGCATGGAGGGACATTCATTCATTCTCAAGATTTGTGTCTGAACATGATTAAGGACAACCACTGCTGTTTTCCCCCTCCTGCTTGAAGCATCACTTTCCCTTATGCTTGTTATTTATAAATAAGATATTTTTATCTGCATAAGACATTTTAAAGATAAAGAAAGGCAGAAAAAGGCATACTGAAGATACCAATAGCTGTAGTTTCTTTAACTAGGAATGATTAAATAATGTTTCTCAAGTGATTTACTTCTCGAAAGTGGTTTGGGTTTGTTGTTGTATTTTTTTTTTTTAATACTAAACAAGGAGCCAAAAGAAAATGAAATGTAATAAACAGGATGTTTTTACACACTGCAAGTCAGCACTGGTGTAAGTAGGGTTTTAAAGCTTGAACTCTGCATGGCTGAAGTGACACAGCCACGATCGGGATGGAAATCACTCAGTTTGCCTGAATTTTACACCACCCTTTAAAAAATATGAAGGAATAAACCAAAAGAGCACTGCTTTCTTTGCAAGGGAAAACAAGGAAGCAGGAGAGAGCTCTCAGGGCCTGACCTTGCTCTTTCTGAAATCCAGAGACTGTATCTGTGAGCTTCAAACCCTGACTGCCTTCCAGCACAAGTGTCAGCCCACAGGCTTGCAAGCTGGTTTTCAAGCGTCAGCTAAGCCACCTGAAGAGTTGCTCAGCTTTATCAGTTCAGTGGGGATTTGTTTGATCAGGTTTACAGGATGATGTCTTCCTGAGTGACAGCTGTGGGTCTGGTTAGCTGATGTGTGTTCAGTAAAGCACGTTCCACTCCCAGAGCTTATTCCTTTCCTTTTGTGCTTTATTTGCCTTGGCTGACGTTATGACACTCAATTAGTCTTAATATTGGAAATGTTTTCTGGATTAGAGATTGCTGTTTAATAACGCCTGGGAGGAAGTGCTAGGGCTGATTAGTGATGCCTGACTCAACGGGAAATAAACTCCCCCAGCAGCCTACTGGCAGCTAACTTCCAGTCCTGAATAATGCTGGGCTGGGAGAGGAAACACCACAGCAAAGGATTGGGACCTCTCCCTGTCAAATACACTTAGTGACCAGAATGGGCAGTGGCCACGTAAGAAAGCTTTTATGTATGTGATGGCTGAAGGTGAAGCTGCACCATATAGTTTGGGTAGCAGAAGAGGCTGTGTCAAGCTGTGGCTGAGCTCTCCCTGGGTGCTGTTTCTGCGTCATGGTTTACTGTCTCTGTCAGCTGCAGTGGGCATGCTCTCTGGTGCTGCTCACTGCATTATTGAAATAGGTCAGCTTAAAGTCAAGCTACAAAATATTAATTTTACTATTATCCTGTCCCTTCGGATGTTTTCTACTCTAGGGAACTCAGCAGCAGCATTGGTGCCCTCAGCAGAGAGATCTGTGCTAAAGCTCCTCACCAGAGGAAGAGGCAGGAATTGCTGCTGACCTGGTAGACAGGGACTGGCAACACCACTATAAGCAGAGAGGGCAGGACTAAGTGCAAGGAGAGCTGTTCATGAAGAGGATGGTGGTTGGAACCTTGATGGAAGGGATGGCTGGAGAAAACCCAGGTGTAGATTATGTCAGACAGTTCATTCTAGAAAGGGAGGGGTCTTCTCATGAAATGAAGAGTCTTCAAGAGGCCAGACACCAGGACCTGGCTGTTCTTGGGAACTCAGAAGTGGATTCTATGTACTGTTACAACTCAGTCATGCCATGGTACAATCAACATCACTGGTCTAGCTGTCTATCAATCACAGCTAGATTCCAGAAGGCAAATGGATGCAGAGAGCAGTCCTCTCCCTCACATATCCATCCTATTCCCTGGGATCATGATGCTCTGATCCCATGACTACACAATACAGGAAGGTTCCTCACATGTACCAAACTCAAACATATCTGTTCAAACTTAACTCCTGGCGAATGAGTGGCAGAGAGCCAGCATCCTGCAGACCTGAGACTGTGGCCCAGCCCATGGCTGTGTTACAGGTTTGCTCTCAGTACAGCATGCAGGTTTACTCTCGAGGGCAGCCTCAGGGATTAGAGCTGTTCCATGAATATCTGCATGTCTTTCTGCAGAAACTTAGCAGTACCAGCATATGAACTTAGTCAAGGAAGAGGAATATGGAGGGTTGTGTTCTGCTGTTCAGTGTATTAAAGACATTTACACCAGCATTTAAATGTAATAAGAATACATGAATAATTTAATTACAGAATCACAGAATCTTAGAGGTTGGAAAGGACCTCTAGAGATCAAGTTCAAAAACCCTGCCAAAGCAGGATCTCCTAGTGTAGTTTCCACAGGAATGTATCCAGTGTGTTTTGAAAGTCTCTAGAGAAGGAGACTCTACAGCCTCTCTGGGTAGCCTGTTCCAATGCTCTGTCACTCTCACTGTAAATCTCCTCATGTTGAGCTGAAACCCTCTATGTTCCAGTGTGTAGCTGTTGCACCTTGTCTTATTGCTGCTGACCAGTGAAAAGAGATTGGCTCCATCCACTTTCCACCCACTCCTCAGGTATTTGTACACATTGATCAGATCTCCTCTCAGTCTTCTCCAAACTAAACAGCCCCAGGTTTTTCAATCTCTCTTCATAGGGAAGATGCTCAAGTCCCCCAGCCATCCTCACGGCTTTCTGCTGGACTCTTTCCAGCAGGTCCCTGTCTCTTCTGACCTGGACAAATTATTAATTTAATAATATGCTGGGGAATGGATTGGGTGAAGATTTATAGATGAATATTTGCAGTGGCATATCCTGCTTGTGTTATGATCATTCTGAAAGCCTGTAGATACAGAACATCAGACCTATTGATACAGCTGGCACAGCGGTATCTATACCTTCCTGCATCAATATATGGGGAGAGGGAAGTGTGAGAGTATCCCTTTCTGATATTGCTGCGGGGTAATTGCTGACAAAGGAATCAGTGACATTTAAATGGAGTTTCAATGCTGCAGACAATTCCAGGAATGTGCTGTAAGAAAAGCAGAGCTCTCCTGTTGTTCAGTTTTCGATTTTCAATTAATTTTATAGTACAAGTGATGCTTTGCTCTAGAGAAGCTGACATAAAACCAGGTTATTATGGAAAGTTCCTGAGAAATGTGCAGCCAGTGTTGTTAATTCTGTTTTAAACCAACTATCTCCCTATGCAATTATATTTCAATAAGCAAAAGGTTATCTCTGTTGTAAAGACACATCGTGGAGAAAACACTCAAACTGTTGCAATGCTATCACTGGAATTTATCCTCCAGCGTGAATATTTTCTCAATTACAGCAGAACAAGTGTATTAAATATCAGTCAGATAGGAACATCAGCCAGTAGCTGTTTATTTCTGAAAAGTTTTTAGATCCCAAGGAAAAAAGACTTTTTCATCCACTTGGTGCTCGGCTTAGGAAAATAAAATAGAAACTAACTAGAAGCAGCTGAGAAAGAATAGGAAAAGTCTCCATGCTATGACCCAGGAGGAGAACTCAGGATTTCTATTTACTAGAATTATTATTGGTATTGTTGGAGAATCATCCACAGTGCACCAAAACCCTCTTAGCATGAACTTGTGGAAGTCACCAGTCACCTATGATCCACTTGCCTCATCTATAAAGTGGAAATAAATGTCTTTCCCACAGCTGGGTCTTGTAAAGACACATTTGGAGGATTGGAGTGCCAGTATAAACCGGTTTCTTTTTTCAGGGCTTTATAAACTGTAATGGAAAAAGGCTGAGTAATCACCGACAACATTGATGTCTTATCTGAGATTCCCCCTGAGATCCCTCTAGTCACGGGAAAGTGACAAATTATTTTTCTTGTGTATCTAATAGAGTCAAAATGAGCACGGCTCTTTGTAATAGTCAGTTCCTTAACAAGCTCTTAAACTTTCATTATGTCTTGCTCAGCCGAAATATTTTTCCTGCTGAACCAGACATCAAAGATATAATGTAGCTCTGGACACTGGGGCTACTTCACCAACTGCTACTCTTAGGTTATCTGTAAGAGAGCAACATATTGTTTTGCTTTTATGAGATCCTGTAAAAGGAAAGCTGGTACTTAGAAAAAAATGAAATGCTGCGAGCAATATATTGGCTGGATTAAGTTCACCTCCAGTGCTTACGATTTCAAGGAGCCTCTACCAACCTTCAGTAGAAAAACACTGCAGCTGTGCTGACATGGAAAGCAAAAGAGGATCCAAGCTCCAGTTCACATTAATTTCTCTGCTTAATGTCACTGTTGCTTGGGCTCACAGTGCTAATGGTTTGACCTCAGTGTCTCAGCCCAGCTCCCAAGGCTGTGACTGGGCCCAAATCCATCCTCCTTCATCCGTGCACATTTCCAGAGTGAGTTTCCATACTTATTTCTTGATGACTGGAGTTTGCCCACCTGTGTACATTGAAGTGGACCTGGACAGTCTGGAGAGTCGGCTGGAGAGGGACCTAATGAAGCTGAGCAAGTGTAGGATATTGCACTTCAGGAGGAATAGCCTCATGCTCCAGTACAGGTTAGGAGTTGGTCTGCTGGAAAGCAGCTCTGTGGAGAAGGACCTGAAAGTGTTGGTGGACAAGTTAACTGTGAGCCAGAAGTGTGCCTCTGAGGCCAAGAAGGTCAACAATGCATTAAGAAAAGTTAGGCCAGTAGGTCAAGGGAGATTCTTGTCCTGCTCTGCCCTGCCCTAATGAGGTCACAACTGAAGTGTTGTGCCTGGTTCTAGGCTTCCCTGTTCAAAAGAGACAAGGAACTGCTGGAGGCAATTAAGTGGAGGTCTACAAAGATCATGAAGGGACAGGAGCATCTCTTTTATGAGGAAAGGCTGAGAGACCTGGGGCTCTTTAGTATGGAGAACAGAAGACTGAGAAGGGATCTTAACAATGCTTATCAATAGCAAAAGATGAGGCCAGACTTTTCAGTGGTGCCCAGTGAGAGGGCAATGGGCACAAACTAGAACATGGGAGGTTTCATCTCACCACAAGGGAAAACTTCTATCCTTTGAGGGCACTGGAGGACTGGAACAGGCTGCCCAGAGAGGTTGTGGTGTCTCCTCTGGGTGACCCTGTTTTAGCAGTGGGGTTGGCCTAGATGATCTCCATTCTGTGATTCTGCAAAGTAAAAATATTTCTTGGTTCTGACCCATCTATCTCGTTGAAAAACACCTGATGGTAAGAAACATTTTTTTCTGGAAGCTGATAGCCACTTCCTTGTTAACAGAAGGCAAGCCTGCACTATCCCTAAAGCAATTTTCACCACACTGCTTGATTGCCGTTTTGCCAAGGCAGGGAATACAGTGCTCAGTTTTGCTTAGTTCAGAATCAGAGCAAGAATTAAACCCTGCTGGCTGTTGCCTTTTGTGAGGATGCCTTCAGAACTGCTCTTCTGTCAATCAAGTGTCTCCCTGAGAAGGAAGCAAAATGGATTGATTAGCATCTCGTCTCACACCCCACTAACACTGCAGATGGTCACTGACCAGCAGGGCAAGAGGGGAACTTGGGAGTGACAGAGACGTGCCTTTGCTTGGAGCAGAGAATCAATAATAGGTGGAAAACAAGGTAGTAAAGAAAGATAGAAAGGAAAAGAAAGAAACCCACCGCTGATGTAATTCCGTTGCCGGGAGGATAGGCTGATTTGAAAGTTATGTGAGGTTAATAGGAAGTAGGTCTGTACTTTGATAATTAATCTGGGTTATTAAGTTTTGGTCCATGCACCCACTATTTATTTTTTGGTTTGGTGCATTTTGAGAGAGTGGAGGGAGGGAGAAGATTATGGGGTCTGCAACACAGAATGAGACAAAGTATTAATGGGAAAGATTATGGCTGCATAATCCTCAGCAAATGGCATAAAGGCATTAGACACCTGCACTGCTGCCACGCCTGCCTGCAGAGATATGTCACTGCCAGAAATGGAGTTGCTCTTTCTGTAGAGGTGAGAAAAATTCAAGCTGAAGCTGTTATTCTGTAAGGTCTCCTGCAAATCCATTGGATTTTGCTCACAGAACCATAAAAATTGCCATGCTGAGTCAGATCAATGGTCCATATAATCCAGTATTCTTTCTCTGACAGTGACTAATACTAGATGTTTTGGTACATCACAGGAATATGTAAGAAACCTTTCATGACCAATTATGGAACAACCTTCCAATGGATGAAGACTCATGCAGACCTCTGGCAGAAAAGAGAGAGGGTTTTTCTTAAAGCCTGAAGGGTTTCTATTAGCTCCTGTCTAACCTGACTCTGGTTAGATTCCCTATTCAGATACATTTCTGTTTCTTTTTCAAATCTGATCAAGTTTTAGTTTAACAATATTGTGCTGCAGTGAATTTTACAGGTTAAATTGCCTTTGGAAGTGTGCCTTTTATCACTGCTAAACTTACTGCCCTTCAGTTGTACTGGATGATTCTTGTTTTGATTTTATGAGTGGAAGTAAATAAGGCTGCCAATTTACCTTCCTGTAGTACTCAGGATGTAATATACTTCCACGAAACACCTTTTTTATTCACCTTTTCTTTAAACTAACTGCTCTTTTCTGTCTCTCTCTCGTTTTTTCATTCTTCCTAATATTTTCTGTGCTGCAGGAGACTTCTTTCACCCTGAAATCCTTCTATTTGTTTAAGTAAAATTAGTTATTTATTTAGACCTTATCCTGCTTTATATTATTTTAAAGGCTCATAGCAATAGGACAAAGGACAGTGTTTTTAAACTAGGGAAGGGTAGATTTAGATTGGACATTAGAAAGAAGCTCTTTACTATGAAGGTGGTAAAACACTAGAACAGGTTGCCTGGGGAGATAGTGGAGGCCCCATCCCTAGAGGCACTCAAGGTCAGTCTCAATAAGACTCTGAGCAACCTGATCTAGTTGGGAATGTCCCTGCTGACTGCAGAGTGGGTTGGACTAGATGACCTTTAAAGTTTCCTTCCAAGCCAAACTGTTCAAGGACTCTGCAATACTACCATGGCACCAAAGTCTGATTTCTTGCAGAATCTGGGAATCTGCATGACCCTCCAATCTGTGTACTCTCATCTATGTTTTTTTCCACCTGTATTTACTCAGGTGATGGTTCAGTCATTCCCTTGCATTGAGAGATGGCTCTGGATTTCCTCTTGTTCCTCCTATAGCCCTGTCACTGCCTTTTGGGCCATCTGCCAGTGTTGCCCCTTCCCTCTTCACTGCTTTTCCAAGACAGTAAAGGGCATACTACAGAGTCCATTCATACTCCTTTTCCCTGATGCCTTCTGTCAAAGACTTTTTTTTTTTTTTTTAATGCCCACATTAAACACAACCTACTGTCTCTTCATACACTTCTTTAAGTTCAAAGTAAACTGGGAAAGACTAGCAGACTGGAAAAAAAAACATGTTTACATTTGTTCCATCATATACATATGGCTTATTTGTAACCTTTCATAACACTATTACAACACTATTTCCCATTCTGGCAAACCGAATGAGGTTCGTTGGTCTATCATTCAAAGATCTCTGTTTCTGTTTTAAGGAGGCAAGCAGAAGATCTCCATCCCTCCAGTCCCCTAAGCTCGAGTAAGTAGCTTCCCTTTCTATGACGTACATCAGCTCCATTCCCAAGAGCAGTCAAAGAATGAGCACCTCTCTGTTAGGAGAGACATCCAGTGCACTTAATTTGAGCTGTCTTGTCTCAGCAGCAAGGCACTGTCTGTAATAATAAGCACAGAAATATTGTAGCACCTTTGGAGTGTTGAGTTCTTCCCTGAGGCACTTATTTTGGTGGCATACATCACCCTCTAGAGACACTGATCTGTTTCTGCTGAATGCCAGGACTGCCTAGAGTACCAGCTTGGATCTAATGACTCATTCTACCTGACTAGAATTGCCTGCCATGGATCCTGTTCTAAGTGACTTGAGAATCTTTAATGTTAATGTTCTTTTTATGGCCTTCTCTGGTATTCAGATTCAACCCTGATTATATTTTTTGTATGTGTGAGGAACTGCAGGATTTGTAAGACTCAAAATAAGCTATGGAAGCTGGTAAGAAAGGTAACATCTTTTTACTGAGAGGTTGACCAAGTGCTGGAACAGGTTGCCCCGAAGAGTTTATAGAGTCTTCATCCTTGGAAATAATCAAAAGCCAGCTTGAGCAAAGGATCTGCAGAAGTCCGTTTCAAGCTCAACCAATCTGTGATTCTATAATTATGAATTAAGCTCTGTCTGGGATGGCCTGAGCACTTTTAATTGTTTTCTGGACTAGTTTGTCAATCCCACAGTAAAAAGAAAAGGAGTTAAGAACCTGCCAGATTAATTAAAAATCTGAGAACCTCATTGGCAAAGGTTGTTGGGAGTCCTGAGTTCTGTGCTCATCCTCCCAGTGATGCAGTCCAACTTGCTATGGAAGGACAAAGGTTTAAAATGTGCCATGCCCTACTGTATATAATATATAGTCAATCAGAGAGCCTCACTCAAGGAATCTCTCTGTTGGATGCTTTTGGGGAGAACATTTAGGATCCATTTCCTTTAAAGAGCAATAATTGAGTAATGGTGATATTTATATATATGTGTATCTGTGTATGATGGCTATACATGGGCCCATGTGAATGCTTTTAAAGCATTTTCTTTCATTTCTCTGTACAAAAATAAAAAAAACTTAGGAAGGTGTTTCATTGACTGCTAATACTAAGGTCCCAGGAGTTAGAAACATAGCAAGGAAATTGTGTTATGTGATGGGATGAGAAGAAACCCTAAGCTGTATGTCTCAGGAGAAATCAATGCACTGTGTCTCTTAATGTCATAAAAAATACCTCCCAACAAGATGTATTCAGAGTAGTATTAGCAGAAAAGTGAGCTTCTAATGGCCTTTATTGATTAAGGCAGAAGCAGCAGACACTTCTGAGGATACTGCTGTTGTACAAAACAATTGGAAGTATCATTGCCTTACTGTACTCTAAGTAGATTTAGTGAGAATGTCCCAAACTCAATATCACAGAACAGCCCTTTGCTGCAGTGAGAAAGTGATTTGCTGAGCCTGAAAGAAGCTTCCCAGTCACCTTCTCTGAGATGCTCCTTCCTTTTTTTCTTTTTTTTTTTTCTTGAAAATTTGCTTTTTTTCTTCAGTGCAAAACCCTCCTTTGTCCTTCTCAAAGACTTCCTTACCATCCTGTTCCCTTCTTTAACAGCCATCAGAAGTTTGCACGGGGGAATGAACACAAGAGTCCCCTTAAGGGACAGCAGCCCTGATGACTTATGCCAGTCATAAAGAAAAAAGTGACTGCTTTGGGGAACGAATCCACAGTGACTGTAGGACTGTCGCTAGGAAAGGACACACAGTCAAATGCAGCTGAGTTATGGAGGCTTAATAGCCTGCCATCGGTTGAGCCATTGTAACTCAAAAGTTTGGGGTGCAGGGTCCTGTGTGTCTGGAAGAGACGATGCCATATGCTGCTGCAGTGCATTGCACATGGGCTGGTGCCGAGAGGGACAGCAGTGCACTCGGGGTGTCTGCCTCCCTGGTAAACCTGCTCCTGTCTATAGGCAGGTTCCTAATTGTGAGATGGGAACTGTTGCTTTGCAATTCGTTCCTTAATCCAAGTTTCTCCGTTCTGCAGAGAGTGAGCTGAGCTATCGGTGCCCCAGCTGCACGCTGCTAACCTGTCAAACTGCTGAGGTTTGACTGTGTGCCCACGTCCTCCAAAAACCCTCCGGATGGGCACAGACCATGGCGGTGGCCGCTTGACTCTGCTCTGCTCCATTATTGAGATGAGAGCTGCTGAAAGCCGTGGCCAAGGGCATTAAAGGCCCGGCAGCGTGTCTGAACGCCGGCCACACGATGCTGTAAAGGGGCCAGGACAGACAGTTTGGAGAAGGGCCAGATCGCCCTAAACTCCAGCCAAGGAAACCGGTTTGTGACTAGCCCCTTGGTGAATGCACATTTATTTGGTGCAAGATTAATGTACCTAAAGCAAACAGAGGGACAGACTCTGGAGCAGTGTGAAGAGGTGACAATAAATAGGGATGATAGAGAGCATAAAAAAAAAACAATAATAATCTGCAGCCAGCTATAAAAATTCCCACT
The DNA here is from genome assembly GCA_013396835.1 of Psilopogon haemacephalus. Classification (NCBI taxonomy): domain Eukaryota; kingdom Metazoa; phylum Chordata; class Aves; order Piciformes; family Megalaimidae; genus Psilopogon; species Psilopogon haemacephalus. Next base: position 129,538 of record VWZI01015193.1, on the reverse strand, counting down.
CCCCGACGGCTGTTTTACAGAGAGCTGTTTTCCTCTTGCAAACAGTAAATAATGAAGGCAGGTTTTGTAGCAAGGTGAAGGGCAGTGAAGCAGTGTCGGGGGCTGATCACAGGCTAAGGTGCTCGGCATCACACGGGGTCTGCAGACTGGAAGCAGAGAACATTGCCGCTCCTTCCGCTGTTAAAAACCCTGGAATCACCCCAAGCCATTGAGCCCTTGCCAAGTAATTCACCGCTCTGTGGACAGACTCTGCTTCTTGTTCGTGTTTGCTGATCTGATGCAATTCTGAGTGCTTAGTGGTTTAGCAGAATTCTTCAGGAGACACTCGATTTATCACTGATAAATCACTGACGAAATCTCAAGTTCAGTTATAAAGCGAGGGCTCAGCCACAGCCCTGTGAGAGGCTTTCCCCTGGCTTAGAAACACACTGGTGAAGATACTTGATACGATAACCCTGCACAACCCCAGCTCGGTACAGTCTTTGTTTCAGGCTTTTGTTCTTAAGGCATAATTATTTTTTTCTGGCTAATGACTGAAAAATCTGTACGTTTGCACCATATGTGACCAGCCTCACCCTTCTTCACCAGCTCTCAGCTTCTGTATGCACACAGCAAAGCAGCTAACTCAGCAAAGGGCTTCTCTTGGTCTCCTCACCCAGGCACCCAGTGACAGAACAAGAGGACACAGTCTCAGACTGCGCCAGAGCAGGTTTAGGTTTAGGACATTAGGAAGAAATTAGGTCTTCTTATGATAGGATGAGGGGGAATGGGTTTAAACTGGCAGAGGCGAGATTTAAACAGGATGTTAGGAGGAAGTTCTTTACAATGAGGGTGGTGAGACACTGGAACGGGTTGCCCAGGGAGGTTGTGGCTGCTCCCTCCCTGGATGTGTTCAAGGCCAGGCTGGATGAGGCCTTGAGTGATCTGTTCTAGTGGGAGGCATCCCTACCTATGGCACAGGGGGGTTGGAACTGGATGATCTTTGAGGTCCCTTCCAACCTAAATCATTCTAAGTTCTACATGGAAAGAGTAATTGTCCATTGGAATGGCCTGCCCTGGGAGGTGGTGGAGTCACCATCCCTGGAGGTGTTTAACAGGAGGCTGGATGAAGCACTTAGTGCCATTGTTTAGTTAATTAGAAGGGGTAGGTGATAGGTTGGACTAGATGATCCTAGAGGTCTTTTCCAACATGGTTAATTCTGTGATTCTCTGTTTTAATGGGAACCTTTTGTGTTTTCAACACTGCTTGTGCCACCTCCTCCTTTGCATAAAATGGATCAGTGCCTGGATGGTGGCTAGATGGCTATTTTTAGTACATTCCAGGGATCCTTTCTGCTTGTTCAAGCAATGTCCTAAAAGCAGTGAATTCTCACCCTTTTCCTCTTCCAAACCTTGACAACTCCCTTCATCTGGAAAGATTTAGATTTTAACATTAGGAAGAAGTTCTTTGCTATGAGGGTGGTGGAGCACTGGATTGGGTTGCCCAGGGAGGTCCCATCCCTGGAGACATTCAGGATCAAGCTTGATGGGGCTTGATGGGGCACTGAGCAACCTGATATAATTGGGGATGTCCCTGCTTACTGCAGGGGAGTTGGACGACTGAATTTGAAGCATTCCAAAGAATTCTTGACATGCATTTATATCAGAATCTCCACCTGTTTGCTTTTCAGCTGGTCAAATAACAGATCACAGAGTCATAGAATTGCCTGAAGTAGAAAAGACCTTTAAGATCATTGAGTTCAATGATCTTAAATGATCCTAACACTGACAAGTCCTTAACTAAACCATATTCCAGAGCACTACATCTTCATGACATTTAACTACTACCATGGATGGTGGCTCTACCTCCTGTCTGGACAAGCCATTTCAATGCCTGATAACCCTTTAAATGAAGAAATTCTTCTTAAGAGCCAATCTAAACTTCCTGTGGCACAACAGCAGATGACACAAACAACAACTCTGGAAGCTCTTTCTTTGAGCTATACTAAATATGCAATTAGAATGTGGAACACAGGAGACCACACTGCTTTATTTTTTTGTTTTTTTCACCCCATGCCTGCAGTATTCATCATCCAGGCTTTTGAAAGCTGCCTGAGACACCTCATTGCATGTCAGACCCAAACCTCTAACCAAACACATTTACCTGGCCCACCGCTTGAAAAGCAGGTTATGCCCTTTGATCCAAATAGGCAGTGAAACCAGTAAGAGATCTGCAGGGCAAAGCTCTGCTTGATTATTCCTCTGTGAGTATCTGTTATTTCCCATTAATAGATACAGGGCTGCTGCTCTGGATCCTGACCTCCATTACGCTGATACAATGCAGCAGCTCCCACTGCCTTTCTCATCAGTGTCATCCAGAAAGATGCTGCCGTACGAAACGCAGCTTCGCTATGCATTCCTCTTTCATTGCCATGCATTCCTGCTTGATACTGGAGTGGAGGCAACACCAGCACAGTTCAGCTTTCATTGCTTCTTGGCGTGATTTATGTGCCTCATACAGCAGCTCCAGGAGAGATTATTCTTATTTATACTATGCTCCAGTATATTTTCTCCTCAAACTAACTCGATACCCTCAAATAGAAGCAACGCCTGAGAAGAGAAATGAAATGGGAGGCAAAACAGTGGGAAACAAAGTGCCTGGGCACCACTGCATTAAAAGAAAATCCCACACTAAGCCCATTTCCACTGTGGTCTCTGTGAAGGGTACAGATACTATGTGTGTGGGATCTCATTGCACCGACAGCAGGATATGTGGGTTTTGATTAAAAAAATGGAAATGTATGGCTGTTGTTTATGGCTTCTATAATGGTGCTGGGAAACTGGTTGGATTGAAGGTTGGTTTGAAGTGAGATATAAACCTGAACCTGTCCTTCTTTAGTCAGCTGCTTGCTAAAAGTTGAAGAGACCTGCTGGTTTGTCTTCCTCCCAGGCTCTTTGTTTTAACACTTAGCAGGCTGGCTGTTGCTAAAGGGAAGAAGTGTTTTTATGTCAGTTAGTAGTTTAGGGGCATTTTAATTGCAAGAAAGTAGGGAATGCTACCTTAAGAATACAGTTCCATCGTTGTGATGCTACTTGAATGACCAACCATAATGTGTGACTGACTGATTTAGGTACATTGCTCCTAAGCAAGCAAAGTGAAATGAGTCAGGCACTCCTAAATGAACAGACACTCAAGTATTTGGCCACTTTCCTTTCTGCAGTGTCATCATCTTCAAAAGAAAAAGGAAAAGAAAGAGAAAAAAATAGAAGGAAAAAAAGAAAAAATGAAATAAGGAGGGAAGGGAAGGGAAGGGAA
>VWZI01015193.1:110364-126048 GCA_013396835.1 Psilopogon haemacephalus | reverse complement strand
ACATTAAAGAAAAAAGAAAATTTAAGAAAGAAAATAAGGAAAGAAAGAAGGAAAGAAAAAAAAGAAAAAGAAAGGAAGGAAAGAAAGAAAACAGAAAGAAAGAAAGAAAGAAAGAAAGAAAGAAAGAAAGAAAGAAAGAAAGAAAGAAAGAGAAAGAAAGAAAGAAAGAAAGAAAGAAAGAAAGAAAGAAAGAAAGAGAAAGAAAGAAGGAAAATAAAAAGTGTAATAACCTTTTAAACTAAAACCAGCTACACCTAAAGCCCAGATGACTTCAGAGAAGCTGATTTACTAAAGCTTTCTAACGTTTCACATAATCAATTGCATCTCACCATTGCCTGACTATTGTTTAACATACAAGAGCAATATAGTTCCAGACCTTGCTTGGGGCAGGTAATGATGGTGTGTTTGTGTGGGATGGAGTAGTAATTCATTTCAGACACGGAGGTAATTCATTGCAGACACTCTTAAAGAGACTTGGGGGAGAAAATAAAATGACAGATGATTTTACAATAGTTCAGGATTTTTTTAAATTTTTTTAACTGCTGACCCTGGAACTGGTAATAGCAGGAAATGGAAAGATTAGCATAAAGAATGGTCATTGATACTTGGGGTCTGATAGCCATTTTTGCTGAGCTTCTACACTTATTTGAAAAGAATGAAGCATTAAAACCAGCCAGGGTTTCTTTCTTGCGCATATACAATGTTACAGCTGTTATGGAAAGTGTAAAATGGGTGAACAGGAATTATGCCAAAGGGTTTTGCAGGAATAACTCTGAACTCACAGAAAACATGACAGAGAATTAGACCTCTTCTCATTCTAAATTGAGAAAGACTTCTCTGAAATCTATGTAGACGCCTTCACTTTCCATTAAAATCCTTAATTTTAAAAATTAGTGTGAACAGAAATGATGGGTTTTGTTTAGGGTCTGCTTAGTAGTGGAAAGTGGTTCTGTACAGAGAATGGGTGACTATTCATATCCAGGCAAATGGTCTAAATATTAAGAACATGGAGAAGAGGTTTTATCCTGGGGAAGTCAAGTGATGGAGGTTATGGGAGGGTGCAGTGAATTCACCTTAAACATGGCAAGAATAAGATGACCCTTTAAGACATGCCCTCAGAACGTGTTTACTTTATGGACAAGTGACCATTAAAGGATATTGTAGGAATAATGGTTTATTAAGTTAGGTTTGGCTCTGCAGTGCAAAGGTGTCTGTCCAGGCAGTTCTGGAGCCCCCAGCACAAGAAGGACATGGAACTGTTGGAGAGAGTCCAGAGGAGGGCCACAAAGATGATCAGAGGGCTGCAGCACCTCTGCTATGAGGACAGGCTGAAAGAGTTGGGGCTTTTCAGCCTGGAGAAGAGAAGGCTTCGGGGAGACCTTATAGCAGCCTACCAGTATCTGAGGGGGGCCTACAGGAGGGCTGGGGAGGGACTGTTCACAAGGTCTTGTAATGACAGGACGAGGGGGAATGGGTTCAAATTGGCGGAGGGGAGATTTGAACGGGATGTTAGGAAGAAATTCTTCACAGTGAGGGTGGTGAGGCACTGGAACAGGTTGCCCAGGGAGGTTGTGTCTGCTCCCTCCCTGGATGTGTTCAAGGCCAGGCTGGATGAGGTCTTGAGCGTCCTGATCTAATGGGAGGTGTCCCTGCCTGTGGTGGGGAGTTGGAACTGGATGATTTTTAAGGTCTCTTCCAACCTAGACCATTCTATGATTCTATGAGTCTATGAACACCAGTTCCACTGGAATTACTCTGTATTGAAGATGAACGGAAGTGGATTAGACCTATTCACACCTGATCTGCTCAATTCAGCCAGCAGATTGACCTGCCACCTCAACAGACATTTCTGCAGCTTAACTTTGAGTCTGGAGATCTAGCTGTGCCTTTTCCCTATCACCATTATGAATTTACTGGGCTGCAGGCAATCCACTGCCATTTTCCCTAGCTTGGCAGGTTAAATATACAAAATGAGTGATGTGACTTCTCACATCACAGATTGTTAGGGGTTGGAAAGGATTCTCGAAAGATCGTCTAGTCCAATCCCCCTGTCAGAGGAGAATCACCTAGACCAGACGACACAGGAACACATCCAGGCAAGTATTGGATATCTCCAGAGACTCCACAACGCCCTTGGGCAGCCTGTTCCAGTGTTTTGTCACTCTCACAATGGAAAAACTCTTTCTCCTGTTTCCATGAAACTTCCTATGTTCCTATGCCTCAGCTTCTACCCATTGCCCCTTGTATTGATTCTCTTTTTTTAACCACAAGAGCCTGGTGTGAAAAAATACTCAAAGATAAATATGCCTTATTTTGGGGTGAATATCATTGGTAAGTGTTAACTGCTGCACTGAACCAAGCAGTTAATGAAGTAGATGTCGTTAATAATAACAGTAGACAACTACTTTGTGTTTTTGGTGCTCTGGGTTCCTAGAGGAGCCAAGGTAAGGAGAAGTGGGAGCTGCTAAAAATTGTCATTTTTCTTTTCCTGATACCAAGTCTAGGAAAACTCTGCAGTGTTCTCAGCATAATACAAAAAAATAAAGAAGTCAGATTACATACTGCTGTCTTAATTGTAGTAATCATGCATTTTTTTTTTCCAGGCACAAAGAAGAAGGATGCTATTGCTTCTACATTAAAGGGAGAGTGAGCTGTATGAGTCATAAAAGAGGAGAAAACAGGGTAATGTTAGCTTGACAGCTGTAAAAAAAACAAAGATGCAGGGACTTCTTGGGCTTATGCTAAACAACATGGAAGCTGAAGGTCTTTGGCAGCTCTCTGGACTAGGCTATTTTTTTTTTTTTCGGGGGGTTGCAGTGGGAACAAAACACTTTGAGCTGAGGATTCATCCCAGCATCCCTAGATGTGAGGAACAGAAGCGTTACGGCATCAGGTTAACTAGGACACCACTTAAGAAGGGAGCACGTCTGTGCAGCAGCCGAGGCACAACACATCTCCTGAGAAATGTGCAAACCCCTGTGTGTAACAGGAAATTTCTCCCTTTCCTCATACGCTGCTCACTTGAAAGCCCGTTTCTACAAACACTTGCTGCTTGCCTTGCTTCCTGACACCACGAGGAGTCCCATTTAATTAACCTGGCAGCCTGGGGTGGTGAAAATAGATTGGGGCTTGTAAGTGTGGAGATTGACAGCCTCTGCAAGCCGCCTTGGTTTGCTTAGCTGCAGAAGTTATTGTTTCTCAATTATTTTGAACTCAGGATTCCAGGTTGTACATCCAGTGGCTGGCTGCAGCTGCAACAGTAGATGAGAATGGGGAGGGAGGGGGAATGGGACTGCCTGACATGGAGCATCAGCAGTTCACTCCCCCACGTCTGCATTGAATTGCCTGTGGCTAATCACAAGCCTTCTGAACATTTTCCTCTGAGAAAACAGATGATCAAATGCAAGAAAGCCTACTCATTAAAGCAAGTGCTGGGAAGGTTTTGTTCTTTTCAGACCCATCCCTGTGTTTGAATACCTAGAGAACCACTCACTATTAGCTGAAGAGCATCTGTTTACCATCAGCTTTGTCTGAAACCGGGTTGGGTTTTTTGGGGGAGTTTGTTTTGTTGGTTTTTTGGTTGTTTTTTTTTTAGTTAATAAAAACGGAGTTTGAAAACTGGTTCTGATTAGGCAGGTCAAACAGTGAAAATACTCTCTAAGGCCATAATATTCCTGAAGATCCTATCACGGTGCAAAACAATACACAGAAATCACCAGAGGAGTAGCAGATTGAGGCAGACAGCAGTGGCCTACTGGGTTCTACTGGGGTTGGAGATGCTGCCGTGATGCTGTAAATGGAGATGCAGAAATTGTGGGTGAGATTCAGCATTCTGAATTTTTGCATCAGGTACCAAGACAGTAGCATTAGGCTGTGGGGAGGGCAAGCATAAAAGAAGTTTAAAAAGCAACCCTCTCTCAATTTTAAAAAATGAATTATAGTGGCCGCAGGAAACATTTACAGATTCACAGAATGCATTGGGTTGGAAGGGACCCTCAAAGGTCATCTTGTCCAAATCCTCTGCATTGAGGAGGGACACTCGATCAGGTTGCCCAGGGCTACATCGAGGCTGATCTTATAGGTCTCCAGGGATGGGACCTCAACCACATCTCTCGGGAACCTATTGCAATATCTCACCACTCGCATTGTAAAGAACTTCCTCCTGATGTCCAACCTAAATCGACCCAGCTGCAGTTTAAATCCATTGCTCCTTGTCTTATTGCTCCAAGCTCTTCTAAACAGTCCTTCCCCAGCCTCACTGCAGGTGCCCTTCAGATATCGAAATGTAATTATAAGCTCTCCCTGGAGTCTTCTCTTCTCCAGGCTGAACAGCCCAAACTCTTTGAGCCTGGCTTCACAGGAGAAGTGCTCCAGCCTTCTGGTCATCTTTGTGGCTTCCCTTTGGACTTGCTCCAGCAGGTCTATATCCTTCTTGTTCTGGGAGCCCCAGAACTAGACACAGTACTCCAGATGAGGTCTCCCCAGAGCAGAGTGACAGAATCACCTCTCTTGATCTGATTTATTTTCAGCTTTGCTTTCTGCCTGCTTCTCTTGTTGGGGCTGCATTGTGCTCCTGTCTCCTCCAATAACTGCGACGTTGCTGTTTTAGATGATACTTAGAGCAATCAAATCCTCTTGCTAACCTTATCAACAGCTGAGACAGAGTGATGGGGATACAGTCAATTGCTATACACCACTTCCACTGGAGTATTTTCTTTCACATTGTTATTAAGAGAAATTGCCTATTACCAAAGTAGCTCTAAGGAAGGGGAGGTGGGGTGTGTGGGGTGTGGGGAGTGGGGTGTGTAAGCAGCATATTTTCCATCACAATGCAGTTAGTTTATGTTGCAATTGGCAGCACGGTGGGCATGTCACTCCCACCAGGTCCCTTACCAGCTGCTTGAGTATGTTCTTTGTGTGAGATGCTGCTGTTTGTGTTGGTTCATGTGGCTTTGTCTTTTCACGGGTCTGCCTTTCTTTGCCTTGTAGGAGATGGACAGCCAGAGGGAGGAAAGGCATTTACCCAAGTTAGTACTGCCACAGTAAACGTGATTCCTTCTTAGGCATTGTGTGCTTTTGTGGGTGCTGCAGGGTAAAACTGTAAATTCTAGCTATAAAAATAAGCCATGATGCACAGGCAAAGCAGGTGAGACAGAGAGAGATGCAAAATGCTGGCATTTGGATGGTTGGGTGAGTGCCCATGTTAGACAGACTTCTCAGAGATATGAGCAGCTTGCGCTCCTACTTTTAGGGGCCAGGGGGAGCATCCGGAATTTCTGACGTTTGGATTCCTGAGCAAAGCTGTACCTGCATCAGCTGACACCGCACTGTGACTGGCCTGTATTTTGAGTAGTGGTTTGGGTTACCTTTAAAGGTCATTTAGTCCAAATCTCTGCAGTGAATGGGGTCATCTTTAACTGTCTCAGGTTGCTCAGAGCCCTGCTCAACTTGACCCTGAATGTTTCCAGACATGGGGCTTCTACCACCAATCTGGGCAACCTGGACCAGTGTTTGACCACCCTCACTGTGAAAAAAATTCTATCTAGTCTGAATCTCCCCTCTTTAAATTTAACCCCATCATCTCTTGTCCTATCACAATAAGCTGTGATAAAATGTTTGTCCCCATCTTTCTTGTAGGCCCCCTAAGTACTGAAAAGTCACAATAATTTCGTCTTGGAGCCTTCTCATGTCCAGGTTAAACAACCCCAAATCTCTGAGCCTGTCTTCAGAGGGCGTCCAGCCCTTCCATAATTTTGGGGACATTGTCTGGGCCCAGTCAGATGGGTCTGGGGTGCTGAGGCTCCAGAACTGAACACAACGCTTCTGGTAGGGACTCACCAGTGCATAGTTACTCTCCAGGAAGAGAGATCTGTGTCCCAATGCCTACTGATGTGAACTGGTCCATAATTTGGTTCCTTATACTCATCTATGACAGTCAGCTTTGTCACTTCAGAGAAGACCTGCAGCCATGCATGGATCACCAAGAGCTTTCCCACACCTTTACACCTCTTTGTGACAGCTGCCACATTACCAGCTGAGTTTTGTCATGATTTTGTTGCACCTTAAAGTGGGTAGGCAGTGCTGTGTGTTTGAATCCCTCACATAGGTGGCCAGGGGTATGAGTTCCTTCCTTCTCCATACATCTGGGATAGATCAAGGTGCACTACTACAAGGGCCCCCATTTCCACCTGGCTCTTCATGTTCTTTCTTTAGGTGTTGGATTGTTAAACAGATTTTTTTTCAGGTTATTATAGAATTAGTATCTGCTTATGTCATGCCCAAGAGGACTGTCTCATAGCCACCATATCAGTGGTGATGAAGATATGGACTGTCATAGAATCATAGAAGCATAGAATGGCTTAGGTTGGAAAGGACCTCAAAGATCATCCAGATCCAACCACCTGCCACAGGCAGGGACACCTCCCACTAGAACAGGTTGCCCAAGGCCTCATCCAACCTGGCCTTGAACACCTCCAGGGAGGGAGCAGCTACAACCTCCCTGGGCAACCTGTTCCAGTTTCTCACCACCCTCACTGGAAAGAACTTCCTTCTAACATCCCATTTAAATCTCCTCTCTGCCAGTTTAAACCCATTACCTCTTTTCCTGTCATAACAAGACCTTGTGAATAGTCTCTCCCAAGCCCTCCTGTAGGCCCCCTTCAGATACTGTCATCCATATTCCCAGTAGAACTGTCCTTGAAATAGTCTAGCCTCCAAAAGTCTTTGGATGCTTTAATCCAAATGGTCTCTGGTGTGAAGTCTGTGCAGATCCTGCAGCGAAACAATCCTCAGACCAACACCATAAACCCACCCTGTGAACTGTTTTCAGAGACAAGAGTGTTCTGCTCTCATGGCTTCCAGATTCACATCAAATCCACAGGCTGCCCCTTTTACATCAAGTAGACTGGAAGCATGTAGAAAATTGCTTTCAAAGAAATATTTGAAGGAAAAATCTCCCTTCTCAGTATCTAATATAGTGCAGATTCCTTCACTGAGCTTGTCTGCAAGGAGCCTGGGGTCCCAGAGTCTTTTATCCATATCCTATGTGAGCCAGAATTTGGAACTGCCGTGACTAGACTAAAACATGGCTTTGAGAGATCATAGGATTGCTGTGCCAAGTTTTATGGAGAAATCTAATTCTCAGATTTAAGTATAAAACCTGGGTTTAATCCGTTACTGGCAAAGACTTAAAAATAGTGTAACACTTCCTAGCTTGCTGTACCTCCAACACATGCACACAGATTACTCCACTTTGTTAAGTGTGATATATTTGAGACATATTGGAAGCTACAAAGAAAAAGTCAGGAGCTTATCTACTCCACAAAATGTGATCAGCATCTCCACATATCTTTGGGAATTTAAAATAATTTGTTCTTAAAATTAGTGTTGCTAAGTTTTTGTTTGCATCCAGAGAGAAATTTAGAATCCACAGAAGGTTCAGCTTATTGTAACTGCAGAAAGTGAGATGCATGGTGGCTGTGAGGTTGGATTATGTGATTTATATTTCATAGTGTAAATGCTAGCGTAAGATACAGAGCAACCCAAATCCAATACAAAGTGTATGGAATCAATGAATTGCTTTGGTTGGAAGAAACCTTTTAGATCATCAAGTCCAGCCATTATCTAACTCACCAATTCTGATGCTAAACCATGTCCCTCAGCACCACATCTTTGCATCTTCTAAACACCTCCAGGAACAGAGATTCAACCACCTCCCTGGGGAGCCTATTGCAGTGTTTGAGAACCCTTTCAGCAAGAAACTTTCTTCTAATGTCCAGCGTAAACCTCCCCTGGTGCAACTTGGTACCATTTCCTCTCATCCTAATATGCAGTATAATAGTAGCAGAGAAGATGATTTGCAGTAATATAAGGACTTTCTTTAACAAGAATAATGTTCATCAGTTCACTAAGTAAACAGAAGCAAACAAATGATGTAATACGTTAAAAAGGATTAGAAAGAAATTTCATCAAATTAAAATACCCACAAGCTAGTATAGTTTAGTATAGATAGTATAGTTTAGTATAGATAGTTTAGTATAATGCATGCACAGATTTCTCTTTAGTGATCTCTTGCTTGTGTCCAACACAATGTAGGTTAAAAACCAAAGCCAAGCCCAAAACGAAACAAAACAAAACAACCCCAAACCCACACAAACCAACCAAGCAAAACAACAACAAAAAAAACCAAAAACCCCAAAACCCCAAACAACCCACAACCCTAAAAAACAAAACAAAACAAACCCCAAAGCAACAAGAAAACCTCTTCTTGCAAGTAGTCAGGTCTATATGCAGAGGCATGGAAGTTGGTGGCATTGTTATAATCCACGTCTGCATTTGTGTCTAGGTGATCAGGTGTATGTGTGTCACAGAATAAACAAGCATGCAGAATGGTGGGAATTGGAAGGGAACTTTGAGGATCATCTAGTTCAATCCAGGTGCGTTTTGAATATCTCCAGAAAACAAGACTCTACAACCTCTCTGGACAGTCTCTTCCAAGCCTCAGTTACCCTCACAGGAAAAATGTTTTTCTCCATTTTCTGGTTTGTACCCATTGCCCCTTGGCCTATTGCTGGGCAATTCTGAAAAGATTCTGGTCTCATCCTCTTGCCCCCCACCCATGAGCTATTGGTGAACATTGATAAGGTGACCTCTCAGCTTTCTCTTCTCCAGGCTAAACAGCCCCAGGTTTTTCAGCCTTTCCTTGTCAAAGTTAAAATGTCCTTCATTGCACACTCAGAAATATGAATGTTTTGGCAACTAAACCTGCAGCTCACCAGAGTAAAGAGTCAAAATCCCATGGGAAAAAGGAACAATCTTTGTGACATGTCACAATATAGGAATATGGACTTGTTTCCATTCCAGAGACATGTTATGAGTCCACAAAAAAAAATTATTAAAGGACTGAACTCAAGACCTATAGAAATCCATGAGCCTTCACTGTAGTGGGGATGGAATCTTATAAGGCCACAAACACTACAAACACTTCAAATGTGTTTAATGTATCTTTCTAACAAACTAATAAGCTTGTCTTGCATGGAAAAATAAAAAGCATAAACACAGCTATACCTGTGGGTAAAAGTGCTGTGGTCAATTGCCAGTCCCTGTACCCCATGCTGGCAAGAAAACAGCTACAGTAGGGAACCCCCCATGTGCACTAAGGGAGAGCATACTGAAGGGTCTCCATCTCCCTCTTTGCAAAGTGAAAATGATCGTAGGAGGCTCTAATTATCCTGCAGCAAATTAAATGGCAAAAGCAGCATGAGCCTCTAAGGCTCTTTGTTGTGGAGAGGAGTTTGTGGTGGGGTTTTGTTTGTTTTTTTTTGTTTTGTTTTGTTTTGTTTTTATATTCTGGCTTAATGCACAGCTCGTCATTAGCAAACACTTGGGTTTAGCCTGTGTATTGCAGCCTGGGTCAGGAATCACATGGATGTGATCAATATATTTCACCTTGAAAGCATGGGAAAAAGCAGTGTCGCTTCCTAGGCAAAAAGACGATTAATGGCAAGAAAAGTTCCTGAAAAGTAAAAGAATTAAGCTGAATTATCCTCTCTCAGTATCCTTGATGTGAGATTGGCTGAGGTGTAAAGTGCCACCCAGACAACTGATGGACTGCAGTGATGAAGCTAGGAGCTTACCGAATCATCAAGCACCCTGGCTTGCTACTTGCTTCTCTTCATTGTTCACAAAACCTGCAGGAAGTCAGAACCAAGTCTACAAGTGAGTTGCCTGATCAGGAGAAATAAAGCAGCAGCAGCAGTTTGGCTCTGTGCTTGGCAGTTGGGTTGTCTTCTCTTCAAGGCTCCCCCATCCCTTCAGCCTACGAGCTACCTGTGCTGCACGAGCTGTTAATGCAAACTGTCAGGGATGGAAGAAACACCTCAGCTGCGAGGCTTAACTTTTTGTAATAATAGAACATGATGAAACAGTCAGCTCCAGAACTAACAGAGAGTTTTTCATGTAAATGTCAAGGTACAATTCCATATCTATCTTTAGGTCTAAGTACAATCTGATGCCCTGGAAGGGCAGCTTGAGCTGCACAGCAGAAGCGCAGCAGCCCCATGCAGGGTCCACCTCCAAGCCTCCTGACATCAGCAAACCTGAGGAGAAGGACTTGGGGGTGTGCTGGTCGATGAGAAGCTCAACATGAGCGAGCAGTGTGCACTTGCAGCCCAGAAAGCCAAACAGAGCCTGGGCTGCACCAGGAGAAGTGTGGCCAGCAGGTTGAGGCAGGTGATTTTCCCCGCTACTCTGCTCTGGTGAGACTCCACCTGGAGTACTGTGTCCAGTTTTGGAGCCACTATTACAAGAGGGATGTGGACATGCTGGAGTATGTCCAGAGAAGGGCCACGAGGATGATCAGAGGGCTGGAGCACCCCTCCTATGAGGAGAGACTAAAAGAGTTGGGGCTGTTCAGTTTGGAGAAGAGGAGGCTCCCAGGTGACCTTATTGTGGCCTTCCAGTATCTGAAGGGGGCCTGCAGAAAAGCTGGGGAAGGACGTTTTAGGCTATCAGGTAGTGACAGGACTAGGGGGAATGGAGCAAAGCAGGAGGTGGGGAGATTGAGACTGGATGTGAGGAGGAGGATGTTCTTCACTATGAGAGTAGTGAAGCCCTGGAATGGGTTGCCCAGGGGAGTGGTTGGGCCACATCCCCGGAGGTGTTTAAGGCCAGGCTGGATGAGGCTGTGGGCAGCCTGATCTAGGGTAGGGTGGCCCTGCCTATGGCAAGGAGCTTGGAACTAGATGATCCTTATGGTCCCTTCCAACCCTGACTGATTCTATGATTCTATGATCAGCAGGTTTCATCAAGCAGGACTGAGCCCCAGTATGCAAGATCATGAAAATAATACTGGTGAGTTGGCCTCACTAAAGCTGAGAAACTGGTAATTCAAATGTGAAATGCAATTGAAAATAGCATTTGAGGTTCAGGATGTATGACACAGAGGACAGCTGGGCATGTCCAGAGCTTGTGTGTCCAGAGACAGGAAACAAAGATGGTGAAAGCTGTAGAGAACAAGGCTATAAGAAGCAGCTGAGGGAACTGGGGTTGTTTAACCAGGAGAAAAGGAAGCTGAGGGGTGTCCTTATTACACTTTACAACCTGAAAGGAGGTTGTAGTGAAGTGAGGGTTGGTCTCTTCTCCCTACTAGAAAGCAGCAGAATGAGAAAAAATGGCTTCAAATTGTGCGAAGGCAGGTTTAGATTGGACATTAGAACAAATAAAAGAGTGGTGAAGCTCTGGAACAGGCTGCCAAGGGAAGTGGTGGAGTCACCATCCCTGGAGGTGCTCAAAATATGTGTAGACATGGTTTAGTGGGCATGGTGGTGCTGGGTTGATGGTTGGACTTGATGATCTTAGAGGTTTTATTCAGCCTTAATGATTTTGTGATTCTATGTGCAACCTTAGCCACCGAGCCAAACCTCCACTCGATGTAAATCAATTTATACTGCTTCCAATCACAAACTTAAAAAGAACCCTGTGTGCTTGCATGTGTGCACACAAACATTTCTGTTCCTGCTAATGGAATTTGAGCCTTTTAACCTTATGCAGTATTTTATATCCGACACCGGCTTTAGCTCATATGTTTTTTGGGTAGGCGGATAAACTTTCTCCCTTCCATCAATTTCCTAATGACCCAGTCTTAAAAGGATTCATTTCTCCTTTTTTTTTCTTTTTCCTGGGTACCTTATAACTAGGACCATGTCGATACTCGTCAGCTATAACACAGAAGACTCATTTCTGGCAGCTAATGAATATCTCTCATGTGCCCCTGTCACTCTCCTCCTGCTCCAGGCCAATTCCTCATCCACAAGATAAGACAACATTGAAAACTTCACAGTATGCTGAAAAATCTTGGTCTGGCCAATGATTTTGTAACTTTGGCACTTCCCTCCATTGCCTGACTTTGTAGGTGTTTTTTGTTGGTTTACAGGAGCAAGCCAGAATGTACACACTTGGCAAGCTCAAAAATCACAAGACAAAGGGAAAAGGCAATCTGAATCCTTATTATGCTGAAGTCTTCTGATTAGAAAGTGAATTTCATGACTTCTTAAAGGAGATGCAAACTTGCAGAGGGGAGATTTGAACGGGATGTTAGGAGAAAGTTCTTCACAGTGAAGGTGGCAAGACACTGGAACAGGTTGCCTGGGTAGGTTGTGTCTGCTCCCTCCCTGGAGGTGTTCAAGGCCAGGCTGGATGAGGTCCTGAGCGTCCTGATCCAGTGGGAGGTGTCCCTGCCTATGGCACAGGGGGGTTGGAACAGGATGATCTTTGAGGTCTCTTCCAACCTAAACCATTCTATGATTCTATGATTCTGAGTGCTGGTCTTTGGCAGTGAAAACAAAACTCATTTTAACCACTTGTTTGTGAAATGAAAACAACTTTCTCACAAAAATTCTCAACCTGTGGGTGGCAAAGTTTCCTCTGTTTTGAGGAATTATGAGCTTCTAAGTTACTTCCAACCTATACAATAGGCCATAAAGTAAATCCAGTAATACCTGCTGCTGTCTTCAGTGTTCTGGTCCTCTTCCCTCGCAGTGCATAATGTAACATAAAGCTCAATCTCCTATATGATGTAATCTGGCATGTCAGGAATGTTCACTGGAGGATGGTAGTTCTGTCACATAGTGAAGGCTGAGAAAAGTGCATTTTTTTCACCCTGCAGAGTTCATGACACTGTTTATATTTATTTTTTACTGTGGTGTTTCAAGAAGTTTTCTTCTGAGGAATGAGTCTGCAGTTTGTCTTCCCTAAGAGCCAACGGACTCTCCCCAGGTTGCCATACATGCTGTCTGAGGTGGAGGGAGGGAGAAAAATGACCCTGGTAGATCTCCTCACCTACCTCTGGTCAGCTGGCAATGACTCTTAGAAACAAAGCACAGTTCAGAAATGATTCAATGTACCTTTTCCTTACAGTAGCCAACTTGTTTTCAAAGATGTAGGACCCAATTTTCCCGTGGTACAAACTGTTCTCATCTAACTAGAAGTGCAGCCAGAGAGACAAACATCAGCTGAGGATCACAGAGTCACAGAATCATAGAATGCTCTGGGTTGGAAGAGACCTCCAAAGGTCATCTAGTCCAACCCCCATGTAGTAGGATATCCTACTACTCTTGGTATTGCTTAGGTCTCACCTTCCTCTGCTTTTCCTCCTTAAAAGAGGACACTGAGAGAGTTGTGGTTGTTCACCCTGGAGATGAGAAGGCTGTAGGGAGACCTTGTTGTGACCTATCAGTACTTAAAAGGGGGCCTATAAGAAAGATGGGGCCAGACTTTTTAGCAGGGCTTTTTGTGACAGGACAAGCAAGAAGTGATGGTTTAAAGTAAAATAGGGGAGATTTAGACTAGATAGAAGGAAGAAGTGTTTTACTATGAGGGTACTGGTATGGGTCTTCCAGAGAGAGGTGGTGGATGCCTCATCCCTAGAAACATTTGAGGATCAGGGTGAACAGGACACTGAGCAACCTGATTTAGTTGAACATTTCCCTGTTCTTTGCAGGGAAGTTGAACTAGATGACCTTTCAAGGTCCCTTCTGAACTAAATCATTCTATGATTCCATGTTTACATGGAGATTTCATCAATTTTTTTTTATCTTGAGTTAAAATTCTCTGCTACATAATGACTGCTTAGACTAAAGGCTCGCAAGATGTAGGAAGTGCCACCTCAAATGGTCTTTGGTTGTGGGACAGGTTGGTGGACCAGGGCAGAGCTATTAAATGTCCAGTGACTGGTGATTTCAGGCTTTTCACCCACTTTTCCTCTTGTGTTGTTGCCACAATCGCAGAATCACAGAAACATTCAGGTTGGAAGAGACCTTCAGGACCACCATGTCCAACTGATATCCCTACTCAACAAGGTGCACCCTAAACCATATCCCCAAGTGCCACATCCAGATGACTTTTAAACACATCCACCTCCCTGCCCAGCCCATCCCAATGCCTGACCACTCTTGCTGTGGATTTTTTTTTCCTAATATCCATTCTGAAATCAAAACTGAACAGCCATTTAAAGCCTGATTTTGATGCTGACAGAGCAGATTTCCATTCAAAACCAAGAAAGGAACCATCCTCTTTATCTGGAATCCATAGAAACAAAGGAAAAGCCACAGGTTAAACAGCACTGGCCCACATCTGTTTGCTTCTGAGTGCTTCATTCCTGTGCAAGTGGAAGCAGGCAAAGATAAACTCTGAATTTTGGCTGCTGAAGATGTGAAGGCCACTAGGATGAGAGGGAGGAGGAAGGAAAAAATAATAAGAAACCCTGCACAAGAAGGTGGTTCAAAATCCCAAGACAGAATGGAAATTGGAGGGAAAGTCTCCTTGTGAACGTTATTTTCCTGTTCTAAAGAGGAGGTGGAGGTCTTCTATGCCACTGTGCATTTAAGTGTTTCCCTTTGCTCCAACTCACTGCAACCTTTTATAGAAAATGTATCCACAGATATCTGTATATTTATATATGAGCATTGATCTACAAATTCTGAGGTAATCTGAGAAATGCAATAAATATTCCTAGGTGGCATATAAATGAATTCTTCTGACTCAGAAAAGTTAGTAACATATGGTTTGAAAAAAAGCCTGCACGCCGTTAACACAAGTAAGTTCTCTATGCCAAACCACCCATGTATCTTGTGTGTAGAGATGGGAAAGAAAATAGAATAGAATAGAATAGAATAGAATAGAATAGAATAGAATAGAATAGAATAGAATAGAATAGAATAGAATAGAATAGAATAGAATAGAATAGAATAAAGCCAGGTCGGAAGAGACCTCCAAGATCATCCAGTCCAATCTATCACCCAGCCCTATCCAATGGCACTAAGTACCCCATCCAGGCTTTTCTTGAACACCTCCAGGGATGGCGACTTCACCACCTCCCTAGGTAGCCCATTCTAATGGCAAACCACTCTCTCTGTGAAGAACTTCTTCCTAATATCCAGCCTATATCTCCTGCGGCACAATTTGATACTGTGCCCCCTCATTCTGTTGCTGGTTGCCTGAGAGAAGAGACCAACCCCACCGGGCTACAACCTCCCTTCAGGTAGTTGTAGACAGCAATGAGGTCACCCCTGAGCCTCCTTCTCTCCAGGCTGTACACTACCAGCTCACTCAGCCTCTCCTCCTAAGTCCTGTGCTCCAAGCTCCTCACCATCTTCATCTCCCTTCTCTGGACACATTCCAGTACCTCAATATGTCTCTTGAATTGAGGGGCGCAGCACTGGACACAGTACTCAAGATGTGGTTTGACCAGTGCCAAGCACAGGAGAAGATGTCGTGACCCAAAGACCCTGAGCTGTGCCTCTGAGTTCAATGACAAAACTCTTGATGTTCTGAGAGCAGTCAAACAAAACAAAGTTTAATGTATATACTTAAGCCAATTTATACATTGTCATCACCAGGTTGCCTGGGCTCAGCTCATCTGATGCTGGCACCTATTAAAAATGTGGACTTAAAGGAAAGGTGCTTTGAATAGCTTTCAAAATGAACCGTTGGGCTGGCATCATTGAAATATGATAATGTGAACAAGAAAAACACACAAAGCCCCAGCATAGGTAGGATCAAATCACAGGCAGCATATTGTGTCTTGTTTTCAAGTGTTTTGAAAAAGACAAACCAACTAGGATGCTGGGGTAAGACTTTGATCCTCTTTTTTTAACAGTGCTCTGCTTTTATGCCTTTTTTTTTTTT
>VWZI01015193.1:99093-110350 GCA_013396835.1 Psilopogon haemacephalus | reverse complement strand
TTTTTTTTTTTTTTTTTTTTTTGAGTGGCAAACCACTCATGAGTTATGAAAACACCACACTGAAGTCCAGCATGGGGAAAAAAAAAAAAACAAACCCAAAACAACAACCTTATACCCCACAACAAGATATAAATAATTCACTGCTGCAGAGAAAGGCTGCAGCACATGGGGTAAAGTTGATTAGAAGAATTCCATGATAGCCTTTATAAACGTGGGCATGAAGGTTTTATTCGATAGTAACAGTGGTGCTAACAAGGGAAAGTGCCTCTGTGTGTGTTTCACGAGGCTAGAAAAGACTGTAAAAGGCTCTGCAGAGACCTGCATGTTTTATTTAGAAATCCCAGAATACAGTCCAGGAAATCTGGCCTTTTGGAATCAAGATGTGTTGGATGAGAAGAGCTTCTGAGCCACACACAAGACAAAAGGGAACACATTCCAGAGGTGTTTTTCCAAGGTATACTGAGGACCTTGAAAGGCTGATGAGCAACAAGGGAAATATGGTGAAGGGCAGTGGTGGCTCTTTCACCTTTGCATTAGACATGAACCAAAAGAGAAGGAAAAGCTCTAGTGCAAAAGGGTCTCTAAGAACTCATCACCACAACATCTGAGGAGTTGTTTGGGGTTTTTTTTTCTGGATAATTGTGCTAGTGCAGCATCCGCTGCAGTGGACAAGCACCTGAAACTGACTTGGCAAACCAGATGGAAAAACAAGTAGCACACATGAACCAGGGAAACCAGGGGAAAATTACACTTATCTTAGAATCAGAGTATGGTTTGGGTTGGAAGGGACCTTTAAAGGACCCCCTTGCAGAGAGCAGTGATGTCTTCAACTAGATCAGAACCCCATCCAATTTGACCTTCAGTATTTCCAGGGATGGGGCATCTACCATCATTCTGGACATCCTGGGCCAGTGTTTCACCACCCTTATCATAAATCATTTCTTCTCTATGTCTAGCCTAAATCTCTCCTATTTAAAACCATCACCCCTTGCTCTGTTGCAACAATCTTGCTAAAAAGTTTGTCCCCATCTTTCTTGTAGGCCTTCTTTAAGTATTGAAAAGTTGCAATAAGGTCTCCCTGGAGCCTTCTCTTCTCCAGGCTGAACAACTCCAAATCCTATCCTTTCTTCATAGGAGGGGTGTTCCAGCCCTCTGATCATTTTCATGGCTACCTCTGCACCTGCTTCACTAGGTCCATGTTCTTCTTGTGTTGAGTGCTCTACAGCTGGACAGAGCACTGTGGATGAGATCTCAGCAGAATAGATTAGAGGGACAGAATCTCCTCCTTTGACTTGCTGGTCACACTGCTTTGGATGCAGCCCAGGGAATGGTTGGTTTCTGGTCTGGGTTTTCATCACAAGACCCTATTTTCTTTCTTCTTGCAGGGGCAAAGGCATATATTACAATTTAGCACCTCAAAAACCAGCGTCAAGGCTCAGCTCAGCATTATGGGTCTTGAGCACCGTATAGCCCAAATTAATCTTCCTTGCTCCTAGAAATGTTGTGAGCTGGAGCATGAGAAAAGGGCAGCATCCTTATTAGGCACATTTTTAATGACATGGGCATCCTTGGAGAATTGCCTGTATGGCACAAGACACTGAGCACTTCTGTGTCAGTCCAGCAAAGTACCGAAGGCAACTCCTTTAATCAGAAGTAGCTCATGGCTAATTGACTTGACAAAGAGGAATGAAAAAGTCTTTCTTTTTTCTTTTTTTTTTGTTTGTTTGTTTAATGATATTTTCTCTGAAGGCTGAATTTTGCAACGGGAGAGCAAACTCTCTGGGCTATGTATTGCCCTTTCTAACCGAGTCTATCACACTCTGCACAGCAGGATCCTGATAATTGCTTGAGGGCTTGAGGTGTTACTGAAGTAAAAGCCATCACTGAAGTGCCAAACACAACAATTAACATTTGAATTATTTACAGACTGCAGGTGGGCTATCCATATGCATCTGTCCATACACTTACATTCTCCTGACATGCTTTAATATAGCTTCTTGGAACTGGAAATGCTGCATCCATGGAATAAGTTCCCATCTGAGCCAAAATGGGGATTCAACTTTGAAAGGGTATTAACACTCAAGGAAATTAGGGGCTGGCATTTAGGGTCACGTCACCACTGCTAAGGCAGGAAATGATACAGCCTCTCTCTGTAATGAGAGTGGGGATGATCCTTCTATCCCACAGGCTGAAAGCCATGATCTGACATTTCTGGATCCATCCTTTGATTTCTGAGCAAGATGAAAGAGTTTCAAGTGAAAAAACAAAGGCAGGAACCAAAGGAAGATCCAACAGATTTCTAATCAAAGCTGTTGCTGTTTTAAAAAGCCTAACAAACAAAATGTAGTGCAGAAAAAAAAAAACAACAAAAACAACAAAAAAAACAGTTGAGGTTCAGGGAAATTGTGCAGTGTGATGCATTCAGCTCTTTGCATTTCAGGGACTGTTAATCTGGTAGAGAGGCACCAGAGGCATTTTCACCCTAATTGATAGTCCAGCAATATGGCAATCTTCTGAGTATTAAAAGTAAAGAGAGAAACAAGGTCTGCATGTCTGTGTTTGCAACATGGTGTCCATCATTCATCTGTGGTTTTACTAGGCACCAATCACCATAGTAACCCCACAAATCCCCTAACGCTCCCTTTAAACCATCCAGATCTGACAAAAAAACCCCAAACAACAAAGCAAGCAAAGCACAGAACCGTTGCTTCCCAGCTCAGCTCATAGAGCCCTGCATCATTAACCATCAGGTAATGACCAAGCCCTAACTGCTTCCCCCCTTAAGTATATGAAGGTTGTTTCAAGCAGCTAAATATGGTGCTTGGAAACAACAACTCCACTGAAATGGCCTGTTAATGAATGATTTATTAGACTGGCAGCAGCAGCTTTCCCTGGGATCATTTCTTAATTAACAACCACTAACTAGTTGATGTCTGTGTAAAAAAAAAAAAAACAAAACCAAAACAAACCAGAATAAACCTCAAAACCAAGCCAACCAACCAAACTCCCCCAAAAAAACCCAAAACACAAAATCCCAAATCTAAAGGCTTTGTTTTTGGATTCTTCTTTTCTTTTTTTCTTTCTTTTTTTTTTTTTTCCTCAGGTTTTAGAAGTCTGTTGATGCTCCTGTTCTACTTCCACACTGAAGCCATCCTAACCTGATCTACCTGAAAAATGTGAGAAGTGATCTCTGTCCAAAATTTGTCCATCAGCATTCCCACCCAGCCACAGGGCAGGAAATCACAGCCAGATTTGTGGTGAAGAGGCAGGGCCCAGATTTAACCAGTGAGTTTTGCCCATGTAAGCAGTATTGGTGTTTAAGTTGCCACTGACTAAAGCAAAGGAGAAAGAAGAGTAGCAGAAAAGATGCTTCAGTGTCTCAAGGTCAAGGTCTAGATCACCACATCAAGAGCTAGAAATGTAAACAAGGTTTAATAAGGGGACAAATAATCATAGAATTATTTTAGTTGGAAATGGTCTCATTGAGTCCAGCTGTTAACCCAGCAGTGCCAAGTCCACCACTAAACCACATCTCTGATCACCACATCTACACACCTTCTAAATTCCTCCAGGGATGGTGACTCCAATGCTTCCCTGGGTAGCCTGTTCTAGAACTTGACAACACTTTCCAGGAAGAATATTTTGCTAATATCTAATCTAAACCTCTCCTGGTGCAGCCTGAAGCTCTTGCCCTAAGCATGTTATCTGGGAGAAGAGAATGACATCCACCTTCCTACAGACACCTTCAGCCCCTCATAAGACTGAAGTATCATCAGAAACCTTATGCAGCCAGTTGTGAAACAAGAAGAAAATACCTTTCATTTACCTGGAAATGGGAAGGGGTTCATGAATCAAATTGTTGTTTTGCCAGACTTCCATGAAAACATTTTTGGCACAAGAAAGCTGTTTCACCAAGTATTTCCTACTAGCTTGCCATCTGGCTGTGTTATTGCTGTCAAAAATGCAATCATAGGTGTTTCTGACCTCATTGATACTTGTTTATTTGTTTCTGATGGTGTCTTCAGTGTGCCAGACCCACCAAGCTGAGCAGAGAAAGAGAGGAGGTCTTTGCATTGCCAAGGTAGGATCTTCTTTTTCATGACTCCCCTTCTTCCCAGAGGTCCTTGATCTGACACAGAATACATTTCCTAGAGGAAATGGTGTGTGATCCATCATGCTGTAAGACACAAACATTTGCTGATGTCCACTGGGAGCACTGGAAGGAAGGCTTCTTTCTAGGATTGCCTCTGATCAGTGTGGTTGGAGCCCCAGAAATGTAGCCTAATTTGAAGAGAGAGGGGATGCTGCTCTCTGGACAGCAGTGTAAGAGAGAGAAGAGCTTCCCTGTGCATTTGCAGAAAGCCTGGCTTGCCCTGTTGCATGTACCAAGCATGTTCCCTCCAAGCACAAAAAACCCAGAAGTTTGCATGATGCTTGCTTATTCCTGCATCTGCTTAACCTATCCCTACCAATACTGACTTATTCTCTTCACCCACTCCTCCTACCCACCCGTTTAGGAAAACTGCATAGAGAGTGTGGACATTGTGTAGGCACAGATTTCAGACTGGAAAAGCCTGTCATGAATAAATGGGAGGAAACATAAAGCCAGCCCACCAAGGACCATGGTTTGCCCCCAGTGCTTTTATAAGAACAGTGTGCGTGAAAGCAGGTCCAGACACAGTATTCTTTGCCACGTGTTAAAAATTAGTTTATGAGAATGACACAATCAATGCATTGCTTCTGCTAATATTTCCTTGCCTTTTAGTCAAGTCCAGAGTCAAAAGCTGTTGGCATTCCCCAATTGCCAGCTGGCACCAAATTATGTCAAAGGCTTTTTGAGCATTCATCCCAAATGAAGCCAGTTTGAGGCTGCTATGCAAGTAGGGTCTCCTGCAATGATCTCATCTGGTGCTGAGTTTGGCATCAACTGGAGACCTTTTCTATTCTGAAAATTAGGGAAGTGATTGTTCCCCTATACTGGCACAAGTGAAGCTGCACTGGGTTCAGTTTTGGGGCCCCCACTACAAGAAAGGTATTGAGGTGCTGGAGCATGTCCAAAAAGGGCAACAAAGCTGTTGAAGGATGTGAAGAACAAATGTTATGAGGAGCAGCCAAGAGGAGGTTGTTTATCTGGACATAGAGAGAGTGAGGAGAGACCTTTTCACTCTCTAGAACTACCTGAAAGGAGGTTGGAGTGAGGTGGTTGTTGGTCTCTTCAAAGTCACAGGTGATAGGACAAGAGGAAATGGCCTCAAGTTGCATGAAGGGAGGTTTAGGTTGGATGTTTCTTCACCAGGAGGGTTGTTGAGCTGGTAAATTGGAGCAGACTGTCTAGGGAAGTGATGGAGTCCCCATTTCTGGAGGTTTGAAAAAAACACGTGGATCTGGTACTTACAGAAATGGTTTAGTGGCGACCTGAGTTAGTGGTTTGGCTGGATGGTATCTTCCAAACAAAATGATTCTACAATTCTTTGATTCTGTGATTCCATGATTCTGTATTCTCCTACCCTAACCAAATTAGCCCTGTTTGAAAAGCTCAACTAGTGCTCTTCAATACAGGAACAACAACTAGATGGGACGGTGGAGGAAAGGAGGAACGCTGCAAGTTTGGAAGAGGAAAGTGGCCACTCAAATGTGAATCCAGGCTGCTCTCGGCGGCCTGGAGCAGAAAATATGATTGCCTCTCAGGTGTAGAAATGAAATCTTGGTAAAGAAAAATGGTGGGAAAGGGAACCCTTATATGCTCCAGCCATGAGTTTGCTGCTAAGACATTGTAACAGCCACTAACTCTTGTGTTGTCAGAAGCAGACAAAAAGACAAAGCCCTTGTTCAGTCACTGCATCATCCACCCCTTATCCCTCTACCACAGTTTGCTAAGAGGACCTGCCTCATGCACCCATCACCCAGAAGTTTACTTATTTTCTCTCCACAGAATGGCATTTTGGCCTTTGGTTGCTGATCAAAGGAGCTGGAGGAGGGAAATATTCCTATGCAGGGACCTCTAAGAGCCACATAAATTTGCATGGCTGAGGTATTTCAGAGCACTTTGCTGTTGTTCATGTGTGGCATCATGTTCCAACCATGGAAGGTTGGAACTGTGCAAGGAGAGACTTGCTGCAAATGGAGACATATAAGAGTTGGCCTTAGAATCACAGAATTATAAAATTATTGTGGCTGGAAAAGACCTCCAAGATCATCAAGCCTAACTGTCAACCTAACATTAAACCATGTCCCAAAGCACCATATCTACTCTTTGCTCTGCTCCTCTTGTTTTCCTGGTGCAAATGAGTCATGGCAGGTAGAAAAAGCTCTACAACCCTCCCTCCCAGACTGTGTGCAGCTTTAGTGCACTTGAGTATGGATGCAAATGATTTTTCAGGGGTCATGCTGTGATGCAGAGGCAAAGCAAGGAAATCAAGAATTCCTGATATGTCTTTCATGACCTGACTAGAAATAAATCCTCTCACTTCCTGGGAAAGGGCAAATAGGTAGCTAAATTCCTCTTTATACCTCGGGAGAAGAGAAGATACTACACAACAAGACAGGGCTGTTGAGTGACGAGTTAATGAGGAATAAAGGGGCTAAACCTAGAGACACCACTGCTGCACTCCTCTGCACTAAGGAGGGAGAGGGATGTTGGGACAGCAGTGTAGGACTTGCCTGTGTGAAGGGCAGCAAGGTTTAATGCAGGCTGGAGGTGGAGTAAAAGGAGCCCTGTAGTGGGTGAGCAAAGTTTGTGTGTGTGTGTGTGTGAGGATGAATTTTCAGAGGTGACTCAGCTCTGCAGCATCAGCAGAGGGCTGGAAACGGCGAGTTTCTCTGCTCTCCTTCAGACACAGCCTAAATATGCTCAGCAGAAAACACTGATCCTGCTGTAACTGTGACAGTTTTTGACGTAGAATAAAGCTTCATTTTCTTTTGCGTTAGGGTGTGAAACCAAATTCATTTCTTGCCCGGACCTATCTCCGGCACAACTGAAAAATGCCTTGCAAGCTTATCAGTTTACATATGCAAATAAGATGAATTCTCAGCATGCTCTAGATGAGGAGAGTTTCATAATACAAGAAAAGAGGAAAAAAAAAAAAAAAAGAGAAAAATCCATTTTCAACAACGTAGTAAAATCACTTTCCCTGTAATAATGAAAAAAAAAAAGGCCATAAATAAATTCTACTTCACTATTCTTATCTGTCATGTTGAATAGAGTTATGCAAATGCCAGGACATTTGAAGAGCAGCATTTACTAGCAGGGCAAATGCATTATAGACCCAAAGGTTTTTTTTTTTTTTTTTCTCTGTAGTTCCTCATCATCCTCACAATAGCATTTGTATGTGTGGTTTTGTTGGCTATGTCAGATAACTTAGAAAAATGTAATTCTTCATAATTTTGGAAGTGCCTCCAACTTTTGAAAGCCTCAGATGTTAGACAACTTCATGTTGAGTGCTTTCAACAAGCCTCAACTTACTCTGGCAGTGATGAGATAATGAACAATTTAAACAAAATGAATGAGAGAATTAAAATTAACAGTCCAGAAAACTCTAAATGATGAGGGAAGAGCCTCTGATGAGTTAGAAATATTCAAGCTTTTTGAAGGGTTTTGAGTATTTGCCCATGAGTATGTGTATGTGTATAAAAATTCATAACCTTGTTCATAATAACCATTAGTACTCGATAATCTTGAGAGTATACAGACTCTGTGCCACATATTGGCAATAACCTATCTTTGTTTATGGTTGCACACTGGAATTACATTCATGCAGACACAGGAAAATTATTTTTGTTAGCTGAATGAATCTTTTACATCTTCTGCAGGAGGAATTATTTTCATTCCTTGCCATACACTGACTCAGGTTGAAGACGGGGTCATTAAATCCCTTTGCATATGACTGAATGCTCTGAAACAACCCTTTTAAAGAGATATAAGAGTGTCTAAGAGACAAATCATTACGTGCAGCTACTGCTGGAGCTGGACACAGTGTCTAGAACAAACAGTGCTTGAGATTAGGATAAGGCCAGAGAAGGGCCATGAGGATGATCAGAGGGGTGGAGAAGACTGAAAGAGTTGGGGCTGTTCAGTTTAGAGAAGAGTAGGCTCCCAGGTGATTTTCTTGTGGCCTTCCAGTATCTGAAGGGAGCCTATAGAAAAGCTGTGGAGGGACTTTTTAGGATATCGGGTAGTGACAAAGCTGGAGGTGAGGTGGTTCAGACTGGATGTGAGGATGAAGTTGTTCGCCATGAGAGTGGAGAGACTCTAATGGGTTGCCCAGGGAGCTGATTGGGGTAGGGTGTCCCTGACCATGGCAGATGGAACTAGATGATCCTTGTGGTCCCTTCCAACCCTGACTAATTATATGATTCTAAGTCATGAACAATATATACTTGGTGAAGAAGAAATGCAAAAAACAACACAGAAATGTTATATGGGAATGTCATCTGCCTTCTCATTTAACTCGTTTCATCTCTTGGCATCTGGACTTACTGGAGAACAGGAGAAATATCCAGCATTTTTGTTCCCAAGTTGTATCTAGGAATGTCAGACACAGAGGATCACAGAATGTGGGTATAATAGGCCTAGTTTACAGCTCCCTTATCAACTTAATAACAGCGTGAACTGGGATGATGTCCAAGACTCAAATTCTCCTTGCAATTAAGCAAGGAGAGCTACCAGCTCCTATAGGTGATGCCATGGCTTGAATGCTATTGTTCTGAAGCTTTTAAAATACAGTTTTGACTCTAAACTCCTCACACACACAGGGAAAAAAAGGGTGGTTATCAAGCAGCTCTAGCAGATGTTTGTGAAAATGTTTAGTTGCAACCCCAGCCCTCCTAAGGAGGTTGCCAACAATTGCTCAGAGGTTGAAGAATGCAGACTGAATCTGGACCAAGTCACAGTATCTGTGACTATGGAGGCAAATAATTCTCATCTTATTTCACAAAAAGGTAGTTTAATCTCACGGAAGCTAAATGACTGCAAATGTGCTACGTGCTTTTTCCGTCCTCACCGCTCCAGGTCAGCAAAACAAATCTGAATTGATGAATGCTTCCTTTTTTTTCCCCAGATTCTCAACTAATTTGGCAGAGCACAAGGTATCCCAAGAGCCATTGGTTTAAAAATGGAAAAGGGTCAGACTTGATTCCCTGGCTCTTTGCAGCATGAAAAATAATTTTTATTGGTATAAAGTGAGTTAAAATTACACTAAAATGCTCCTATATCAACCTGAACTTTTAATACCCACTCTGAAACTGTTTTTTACTAATATACACCTATTTAAAATGCAAGGCAATGAAATATCTTCTCCTATATGGGTTTTTTTAGGTTCCAGCTGGTAGCACCAGAAGAATCCTTCAGATGCTAGGCTGCTTCCTATTCAATATTAACTTTACACATGGGAAGCCTGATCATGTGCTATTAAAGTCAATAGGATTTTTATCATTCACCATAACGAGCAAGCCATCAAATTGTATGCTTTCTTCTCTCCCTTCCACTCTGCTTCGAAGCTTCCCATAATAATTTTTTTAAAAATTCCTTCTCCCTTATTTTCTGTCCTTCCTTTCATGTTTTCTGCCATCGGCACCCCACAAACAAACCCAGGAGCTGAATGGGAGCTGCTGTGACCCTGTGCTTTGAAACTGCAGCTAATATATTTGTCCATATTTCCAGGCAGAACCGGGTAGGTTGTGGAGCTCTCAGCAGAGAGCCTTTGGAGGCTTGGTTTTTCATTCAAATCAAATTGAAACAGGGCATGAACATGAGTGAACTCGGAGCAATCAAAACCAATATAACACAGCTGGAGAGGCCAGCTTGGCAAGATGCTGAATATCCTACGCTCTTGATGATTAAATGAACCATAAAGGGGTTTTTTTGGGCATCTTGTGGCATTATGCTTTAAGGTCCTGGTCTTGCAGAAGAACTTCAGCTGTGCCTAGTTTTTAAGCTCTTGCTTATATCCCAAGAAGATCAATAGGAGTTCGCACTGGATTCATGGCATCTAACTATGGGCATTTAACAGAAATAGAGAAGAGCTTTGGCTTCAGTGAGGGACAGATAGATCCAGGATGTTTTCTGTGTTTTGCATTACAAGTGTCTAAGTGCATTATGCCATGTGATTACCTATGAAAAGTGATGACATTGAAAGAAGAAACCCAGATGATCTCAAACAACATGGAATCATAGAATGGTTTGGGCTGGAAGGGACCTCTAAAGGTCATCCAGTCCAACACCCCTCTGCAGTAAGCAGGGACATCCTTAACTAGACCAGGGTGTCCAGAACCTTGTTGAGCCTCACCTTGAAAATCTCCAGGGATGGGGCCCTAACCACCATCTTGGACAAGCTCTTCCAGTGTTCCACCAACCTCATAGTAGAGAACTTATTCCTGACATCCAATCTATATCTGCTCTTCTCTAGTTTGAAGCCATTGCCCCTTGTCCTATCACTACAGGTGTTTGTAAACAGTCTCTCTGCATCCTTCTCATAGGCCCCCTTCAGGTACTGGAAGATCTTTCTCTTCTCCAGGCAGAACATCTCTGGACCCTTGCAGAGGACTCCTATTCTTCCACCATAGAAGCACAGAATTGTCGGGGTTGGAAGTGATCTCTGGAGATCATCTAGTCTATCACTTTTGCTAAAGCAGGTTTGCCTAGATCAATCTGCACAGGAACATATCCAGGTGAGCTTGGGAAGTGTCCAGAAAAGGAGATTTGTACCACTGTACAAGCGTAAGATCCCAAAGCTTGCATAGACATCTTTATGTCAAGTACTCAACTGTATCGGCATTACAACATAAAACGCTGCAATATCAGGTAGCTACATACAAAGAGATGGTGTGAATCTGGCTTAGACCTGGTCAAAACTCTTTACAATTAAGGAAAAGAAATGTTTTGGCACAGAAAAAAAACTAGAAAGCCAAGCACGCCTGTAATCTCATTTTCTTGCAGGCTATTCGTATCAGTGGAAGGAAATGATCTAATTCATTTATGGACAGTGTTTGTCCATGAAGATCACAGTCTGGACATGGGGGAAAGAAAAAAAAAAAAAAGTGTATCTGACTTAGCTTGTGTTTTTCCTATGCTAAGTGATTTCTGGTATCTGTGAAATGAGTTATGCAAAGTAGAAATAATACTTACAAAGTTCCAATATCCACCCAAAACCTGGCTGCAGCAGAAGAAATGAGTACAATCAGTTCCAAAGACTCTAAAAATAGTTTAGTTTCCAGGTTTGCATAGGGGCTTGTATGGATGAAAAAGTAACTACTCCCCTAA
>VWZI01015193.1:54728-99083 GCA_013396835.1 Psilopogon haemacephalus | reverse complement strand
AAAAAATAACCTCCCCCCTAAATTTTTTTTTTTTTTTTTTTTTTTTTTTTTTTTGGTATCCAGCAAATGATAAGGTAAACCTCTATTTGGATGTGTGTTCTTGGGGGGATCCAGCAACTCAGTTCTGCATTTTAAAATGGCCTCCATGTGCTCAAAAAGGGCAGCCAGAGGCCACATTTTTCTAAGTTGTGTTGGAAAAAAGCAGATGTGAAGTTTGACAAGAACATGAGAACCCAACATAAGGGGTGGTCCCGTCTCTGGCTGTTCCTACATCTTGCTCTCTTTTCATATTTCTCAATAGATTTATCTTTATCACTCAATTAATGTGGCTAAACCCTCATTTCCTTGTTTGTGCTCGTCAGTGCTTCCAGAATGGTTCTAGAAATGGAGATGACTAACAGAGCTACAACCACTGTGTGGCATCCTCTCGTAGCCTTCAAGCGTAAGGTAATAACAGAATAATTTTCAAAGCTATACAAAAGCATCAGAATTTGTTCTCTTTTTTGATTCTTCTCTCTGGAACTTGAAATCATTGTGGTGCAATTCCTGGGCCACCACGAATCATGGGTGGTTCTTGCTCTGATTTTATATTCCTAGGAGTCTTTTGTGCTTTCTGCTCCCTGTGGTCTTGCAGTATTTGAAGGGGGCATACAAAAAGAGCTGGGGAGGGACTTTTTAGGCTATGAGGGAGTGACAGGACTAGGGGGAATGGAGCAAAGCTGGAGGTGGGGAGATTTAGATTGGATTTGAGGAGGAAGTTCTTCACCATGAGAGTGGTGAGACCCTAGAATAAGTTTCCCGGGGGAGCTGTTGGGGCCACTTCCCTGGAGGTGTTTAAGGCCAGGCTGGATTAGGCTTTGTCCAGCCTAATCTAGGGTAGGGTGTCCCTGCCCATGGCAGGGGGGTTGGAACTAGATGATCCTTGTGGTCCCTTCCAACCCTGACTGATTCTATGAATCTTCTGCCTGCACCCTTGCAGACCATGTTTCCTAAGGAAGAATTGATATTTGTAAGGGGTGCAGGGCATGGAATTGCATTAAACAAGTTCAGGTTGTAGGGCTAAAGCTGGCATTGTGGAAATCACTGTAAGTGAAATGAGGCTTCAGAGGGTTGGAACACCTCTGCTATGAAGACAGACTGAGGGAGCTGGGGTTGTTCAGTCTGGAGAAGAGAAGGCTCCAATGAAATCTAATAGTGACCTCCCACTACCTGAAGGGGGCCTACAAGAAGGATGGAGAGAAACTGTTTACACCTGTTGTGATAGGACAAGGGCCACGGGCTTCAAACTAGAGAAGAGCAGATTTAGGTTGGATGGTAGGAACAAATTATTTACTGGGAGGAAGGTGGAACAACAGAACAGGTTGCCCAGGGAGGTGGTTGTGGGCCCATCCCTGGAGATATTCAAGGTGAGACTTGACAAGGCTCTGGGCAGCCTGATCTAGTTGAGAATGTCCCTGCTTACTGCACAGGGGGTTGGACCAGATGACTTTAGGAGGTGCCTTAAAACCCAGACCATTCTGTGATTCACTAACATCTTTGAGTTCTGAAATTAAACATGTTTGTGCTTTCCCTGCTCAAGTTAAGCCACTGACCTGTGACCTGCAGATGACAGGGGCTTGCCTAGTCCTAACAGATGCTAGCGTTTTCCACAGACTTTAACAAAATAGCTCCCACATTTTTCTGTCACTTGTACTTTGTATTTATAGTGACTTCTTTCACCCTCAATTTCAAAACTTTGACAAACGCTTGTGTATTTAGCTTCACATCAGTTCTCTGGATATTATTATACCCAGTTTAACACTGAATAAAACAAAATGTTGAACTCTAGAGCATCTAGTAAGTCAGATTCCTAGCTTGGATAAGACAGCAGGAGTCCTGACTACTAGGCTGTTACTCTAACCACTAAACCACATTCCCTTCTTTTGTCTTATATCTTCTGGGAATCATCCATCAAAGAACTTTCCTGCATTTCCGTTTATTGCTTCCCAGGTAATGTTTATTGCTTCGAAAGTAACTAATTGTTGGTTGGGCTGCTCTCAGATGCAATTAAGAGCATATTCCACCACCACTATCACCCCCCCTCTCTTAAAATGCAGAGCATCTCTGAGATTCCTAATCATCTGAGTTTTATAACTCTGTTTTATTACTTTCCAAATATACAATGCTCATAAAAAAGGTAATTGGGTCTTTACAATAATGCCATTTCCTAATGTTCACCAATGAGGGAAAATGATCATCATGCAGCAGAATATTATGTTTTAATTGTTTTGCTCTCTCATCCCATGTCAAAAGTTTTGAGGGCAAATGCTAGGTATCAATACTAAGGCTTCACTGCTGAACAAGGTGGTTGTCAGGGGTGATGATAATTCAGTTAGGCAGGGAGCATCAGTGATGAGGAGAGGAAGGTAATATAGAGACTAGATAGCTTAGAACAGTAGTGGGAAAATGTGAACTAGTAAGTGTTCAGATTAAAGTCTTACTAGAAAAGAAAACCGCGAGCCGTGGGTTTGCTTCTGTTCTTAAATTACACAGTGCTTGGCCAGGCAGCTCTGCCTAATGGAGGCACAATAAAAACCATCACTTTGCTCAGTCCTGGTGCATGCAGAAAGTGGCTTTGGCAGCCACAAAACACAAGGAGGAACACATGGCAGCAGGGGTGGTAGCTTGGGTCCAAGAGTCAAACGGTGTAAGAAGCGGAACAGCAATGTGCTTACTGAAAAGAAAAGTTACCATTTTTGGTGTCAGGCCTCATACTCAATTGCTCTTATTTCCAGAGAAGCTGTAAATAAGATCGAGCCTGTAAGGGCCCAAGCTGAGGCTGTTTTTAGAAAGAT
Organism: Psilopogon haemacephalus; assembly: GCA_013396835.1. Classification (NCBI taxonomy): domain Eukaryota; kingdom Metazoa; phylum Chordata; class Aves; order Piciformes; family Megalaimidae; genus Psilopogon; species Psilopogon haemacephalus. The sequence goes on along the minus strand of VWZI01015193.1, from coordinate 96,249 downwards.
AAAGACCTAGCGAAGCCCCTGTTGCAATTTCCCACGTGTGCGGTGGGGACAATAACCTCTTTCTTCAGCAAGATTTGTAATTCCTTTAGGACAAGCATTGTTCCTTAACATGAAATGAGCAGCACTTTGCCCAGCAGGGCTCTGACTTTACATTGAATGGCTCAAATTTACAGCCAGGCAAAAATACATAAACCAAAAGGATAACAGTACTTGGGTAGATGAATTTCAGGCTACTTTTGAATTTCCCTTGTCCCTGCATTCCCATGCTGAGTGCAGAGGCATCCTTTCTGTCTGGGATAGTTTACAATTAAAAAAGCTCTCTGCTTTCCAGCATGGCAAGAAAGCCTTCCAATATGGCTTGTCTTTGATCTCTTCTCACTGCTGTAGCACTCAGCCTTGTGAACTGGCAATGTTTTAACAGGGGCTGCAGGTATGAAGATGTGACCTGTCTGACACAACTCTCCCTGGCACCTTATATAGGACACTGCAGGTGTTGGATGACACACAAATGAAAGAGGAACATGGGATTAAGAGGGATGTTCAAGGTCACCAACTCTATCCCTCAAGTACAAGAGGTATTGTCCATACAAGCCTCCTCACAACTATCTTAATAGTAGTTATTTTCTCATCTAATCTGACTGGAAGGGAATTCCAGAAGTCGTTCCCTAAACAGCTAGAAAATTTCTAGTTTCCTGTGTAAATTTATTTTTGGCATCTTTGTAGTCATCTGTTCTTGTGCCAACACCATCTTTTAGCTTAAAGACCTTTGCTCTCTCCCTGGTGTTTACCTGGCTGATAGAGTCTGCAATCACATCCTTTCCCTGCCTTCCTCCTCCAGTCCTCATTGTGACAGATGAAAGCCAGAAAGGCTTTGCATTAACCCCAGGCTCCCCTGTGCCATAGTCATCCAAATTCCCCCTTTTTATTTTATTTTATTTTTTTTGCAATGGTTCCAGTTTCAATTCTTCTTTTGAACCCATTCAAAATATGGGTGGAGGAAGGAAATTAGGGTTAGAGTCAGCATGGCCAAGAAGGAAATGAAAGTCCAGAGAGAAAAAAAGACATTCTCACAGGTTGGCAAGAAAAGAACTTGAGTCCCCTGACACCAAGCCCCTTGTACTACCCCTTTAAACATTTTCATTCATGGCATACCTCCTTCACAGCAAAGGGTTATTAAGGTGTGAGTCACTTGGATCTCAAACCCAGCATTTCACCCTGTGATCTTCTAAGTCTCATCCAATTTGCTCATGAAATGAAAATCTAGCAGGAAGTGTTTGATGGCTGTGCATATTAATATGTGCTAAAACAAGAGCTTTCATTATCATCTTCAGTACTTGCTTTCCCCTTTTTCCACTGAAGTAGTGTGAAGGTTACTGTTAAGGTCAACTGCAGTCCATGTTTATTGGTTTATTCCCTGATTTTGAGTTATTGATATTGAGCTTGCCCAGGAAATCAGTGCAGTGCAACCTAAGGCTAATCGATAGGCTGCTGCTCTTTTTGCATATTAAAGAGATAACCTTATAGAGTAAAATAAATTTTTCAAAGAGAGCTTCAGTGTCTTTACTTTGCTAAGTCAAAGCTTTACAAACTTTTGGGCACCTGTTTTCATTTATTTCTATGATGTCTTTTCCCTAAAGCTATCTTTAATGGTCAAAGCACATTTCNTTTTGGTTAATTTTCTTCTGAATATGAAACAAATGCCCACCACACAGATATTCAGATAGCTCTCTCTCTTGGATCTGTTCCATGCATATTGCTAGACAATCTTCCAGCTTGCTGGTTCCCATGTAGGGAAACAGCATCATGGGCTCATTATATCAGCAGGACTGTGCCCCCCTGGCTGGATGCTGTGTCCCTCAGCCATCTTGCTTGTGGTCTCTGTTACTTGCCTTGTGCTTAAGTTTCAGCTCAGCTCAATATATAGTATCAGAGATTCACAGAATCATAGAGCTGTTGAGGTTGGAAGAGAACTTTGAGATCGTCAAGTCCAACTATTAGCCTTGACCTTGCAATCCCACCACTACTGCCAAGCCACTATCACTAAACCATCTCCCTGAGCATCACACCTCCAAGGATCATGGCTCTGACACTTCCCTGGGCAGTCTGTTCCAATGCTTGATAGTCCTTTCTGTGAAGAAATTTTCCTAATATCCAACCTCAACCTGTCCTGGCACAACTTAAGGCTGTTTCCTCTTGTCGTGTCCGTGTTACATGTAAGAAACTGATCCCCACCTTGTTCCAGTCTCCTTTGAGGTAATTGTAAAGGGTGATGAGGTGTGCCTTCAGCCTCCTCTTCCAAAGACTTAACAATCCCAGTTCCCTCAGCTGTTCTTCATGACTTAGGTTCATAGAATAGTTTGGGTTGGAAAGAACCTCAAAGATGCTCTGATTCCAACCCCCTGCCATAAGCAGGGACTCCTTCCACTAGACCAGGTTGTTCCAGGCCTCATTTTTGCCTTATATCCAACGTGAACCTCCCTTGGCACAACTTGAGCCCAGAAAGCACCATCAGAAACCTGATCTGCAGCCCTTGGTTGTGTCCTTGCTTTTTATAACACCCACAAATTCACTAAGACTTTGCTTTGTATGCTCCTACCTGTCCATACTGCCTCTTGCATGTGTGTTTGGTTGCTGTGCAGCTCCCCTCCCTTTCCTGTCCTAATACTGTTATAGGATATTGCTGTTTGCTAAAGAATGAAAGATGATATTTAAAAGGATGCTGGTACTAGGCTGACTGCTGTTGAATTTCAGAGTCGCTGGTACAAATACTGAATCGTATTACTTTCATGGTAACAGGCTCCCCAAAGGATTCTCCTCTTGCCTCAGATGCTCTGTCCCCGGTCAGTTTGGATCTGATTGCTCATCTGTTAGATGTAATGGTAGTACTGTGCTGCAGCTCTACAGTGCACATCATCTGATGTGTTTTACAGAGCCTGGGCAGCTGTCATAGAGAAGCAGGTGGGAAGCTGAGTGCTGAGGCTCTTTCTAAAGTAATTTCAGTTGACATATATTTAGTGAACCCATCCTGGTGATAAAGAGGTACAGTGTGTTTTCTGTACGTGTGTATGCACAGCTAATTAAAATGACAGTGCTGACACTAGTGGCCAGCTGGGACAGATCTTTCTCCACAGGCACCTTTTTCCATCAGCCCCACCTCAAACCCACCTGGTCACCAGTCCCCAAGGTCTACCCACCATTGCTGATGTTCCACAGTGTGATTTTCACAGAATCATAAAATGTCAGGAGCTGGAAGGGATCTCAAAAGATCATCCAGTCCAACCCTCCTTGACAAAGCAGGATCACCTACAGGAGATCACTCAGGAATGCATCCAGGTGGGTCTTGAATATCTCCAGAGGAGGAGACTCCACAACACCCCTGGGCAGCCTATTCCAGTATTCCATCAGCCTTGCAGTGAGAAAAAACATTTCCTTATGTTTCCATGGAACTTCCTATGCCTGAACTTCCACCCATTGCCCTCTGTCCTGTCATTGGGCATCACTGAGCAGAGCCTGGCTCCATTCTCTTGGCACTCACTCATTACATATTTATAAATATTAAATATATTTTTGATTTTTGTAGTCTAGTGATGACTGAGGGCATCTGTCTAGGCACGACTTGGGAATTTGGCTGTGTTTTATGAAGTTGCCATTTCACTATCTAATTTGATGCATGAAGCCATGAGACAAAGGATCCTGTTTGCCCAGAAATCTATCATAATGTGATGACTGCAATTGCCATGTTACTGGAAACGTAAAAGAATATTGTAACTGGAAGGTGGTGAGACACTGGAATGGGTTGCCCAGAGAAGTTGTGGATACTCATCCCTGGAAATGTTTAAGACCAGGCTGGATGAGGTTTAGAGCAACCTGATCTAGTAGAAGGTGTACTTGCCTGTGGAAGGGGGGATTGGAACTAAATGATCTTCAAGGGCTCTTTCAACTCAAGCCATTCTATACTCACATTTATCTGTGAAAAAGCTGTGCTTTTGGAAGGTAGAAAATTTTCTCAGAGAGCTGTCTAGAAACTCTTAAGGTATCTGCTTTGCACAGCCCTGATTAGCCTGGGGCATGTCTGAGTAGAGGTCCAACACACACACACAGACACACACATTATATAGCACAGTGTCCTCCCAGGATATTATCTGAGATCTTCAAAGCAAAGCAGTCTGGTCTGGGCAATAGTTATGATTACCCTGCTGGGACAGAACTGTGGTTGCATCAGAGCCATTTCATGAGCACTGAAATGCCACAGCCCTCATTAGCCCAAGACCAAAGCCCCAGGCAGATCTGTGGTTTTTAGAAACATAAGAAGCAAGTTTTTGTTCTAGGAGACAAATCTTGAAGCCTGATGAGCAAGAAGAGGAGTTCAGGTGAGACTGACAGCTGTGACTAACTACAGTTGGAAGAGGGTTGGCTTTTTTCAAGTACTGAAGTTGTACCAGTGCAGACCCTGATACAGTTGTAATGGTCTCAATGGACTGCACAGGAACAGGCTGTATTTGACTGGTTTGTGATCCATCAGTAGGAATCAATTCTTGGAGAGCCATTGCCTGCTATGGTTTTACAGTAATGGAGGTGTGAGTGGCGGAGAGGACAGAGGGAAAGAGCAAGTCAGAGCAGTGGTGGCCTTGTCACACTCTGAATCACAAAGATAGCATCTTGTCTTTTCTCACAATATTCTCTTGCACTGCAGCTTCGGATTTGCCTGTAAATCTCCTCTGGGTCACACACAAAACCCCTTGATTCAGACATGGCAGCTGGGTGCATTTGAAGTGACCTGCTCAGAAGGATATTCAGGATGAACGTCAAAGCAGTGTCACATACTAACTGCTGACGTTGGCCACTGTCCCATGTGCCTCTCAAGTAATGCCTGTCCTCCAATACTGTCCCGCAAGTCCCTCTCTTTCTCCAGAAAGGGCTGACAATGTCTTTTAACCATTCCTTTCTGATCTTCCTAGAGTCATCAGCACAAGACATGGACCCATCAGAGAGGGTGCAGAGAAAAGCACAGAAATGAGCAGAGGGCTGAAGCTCCTCTACTGTGAGGACAGGCTGAGAGAGTTTGGATTGTTCACCCTGGAGAAGAGAAGGCTCTAGGGAGACCTTATTGTGACTTTTCAGTACTTAAAAGGGGACTTATAAGAAAGACAGAGACAGGCTGCAACAGGACAATGATGATGGTTTTGAATTAAAAGAGGGGAGATGTAGATGTGATGTAAGGAAGAACTTTTTTACAATGAGAGGGGTGAAACACTGGCACAGGCAGCCTGTACAGGTGATGGATGCCTCTTCCCTGGAAACATTGCAGGTCAAGTTGGGCAGGGATCTGAGCAGCCCAATGCAGTTGAAGGTGTCCCTGCTCATTGAAGTGAGGTTGGACCTTTAAAAATCGCTTCTAAACCAAATCATTCTATGATTCTATCATTCCTTAAAACATTAGAATGAAGCTGAATGTTGTGATAATGCTAAAAAACAAAATAGTTGCCCCCAGCAATACTAAAGCCACAGACATAGGATGAGAGAGAATGGCCTCAAGCTGAGGCTGGTTAGGTTTGGATTGAACATTAGGAAAAAGTTTTTCATGGAGAGAGTGGTCAGGCACTGGAATGAGATGCCCAGGGAGGAGGTTGAGTCACCCACCCTGGATGTGTTTAAGGGTGGTTTGAATGCAGTTTAAGATGAATCTTGTAGAGTAGGGTTCTAGGTTGGACTTGGTGATCCTGAGGGGCTTTGCCAACCTGGATGTTTCTGTGATTCTGTGTGACTGTGGCAGTATGAGCACCAGGATTAAGAGTTACTTTACAGTAGTACTGCTCTTACTCCATGCTGCCTGACTGCTCCCAGTTCTTCAGAGAAGACAGATGCTAAGAGCGAAAGACCCTTCTGTTGTGTGTGTGGGGGTGACCAGCGTGACTATACATTCATGGAAACAGATGGAACAGTTTATACTACAGTACTCATGCATATTTGGTTTGTATTTGAATGAAGACTAACAGATGCAATGTGCTATTTTATTTTTTAGGAAGTATATGATTAGATATGGTTAATTTGCAGAGGGTAATGAGGTACATGCCCTTATTAAAAAGTCATATATTTACGTACATTTCTATCAGAAACATCTTTCTCCTGACAAAGGAAGCACTCTGTTAAAACCAGAAAAGTTGTCCTCTTTGGATATGTCTGTTGTGTAGCTGGTCCTTCTTTCCAGCTATTGTACTCTGATGTTCACTAAGAAATCCAGGCAGGGAGATAGAATCATAGAATCATAGAATCATAGAATGGTCTAGGTTGGAAGAGACCTCAAAGATCATCCAGTTCCAACCCCCTGCCACAGGCAGGGACACCTCCCACTAGATCAGGATGCTCAGGACCTCATCCAGCCTGGCCTTGAACACATCCAGGGAGGGAGCAGACACAACCTCCCTGGGCAACCTGTTCCAGTGCCTCACCACCCTCACTGTGATGAATTTCTTCCTAACATCCTGTTCAAATCTCCCCTCCGCCAATTTGAACGCATTCCCCCTCGTCCTGTCATTACAAGACCTTGTGAACAGCCCCTCCCCAACCCTCCTGTAGGCCCCCCTCAGATACTGGTAGACTGCTATAAGATCTCCTCGAAGCCTTCTCTTCTCCAGGCTGAAAAGCCCCAACTCTCTCAGCCTGTCCTCATAGCAGAGGTGCTCCAGCCCTCTGATCATTTTTGTGGCCCTCCTCTGGACTCTCTCCAACAGTTCCATGTCCTTCTTGTGCTGGGGGCTCCAGAATTGCAGATGATAAAGACTGAATTGAGGTCCTCCAGAAATTTGCTCTCTGAAGCTGGTTATTTTTTTTCCCTATGTGTCTATACCTAGATAATTTTATTTCACCACTTCATTCTTTCCATGTTGCCAAAATGTTCAGCATTGTAAACTAGGCTGGTATTTTGGGTCGTATAAAACAGGACATTAGGTGAAGTATTAGCAGGTAGGCACCTCTTTAGGGCTGACACTTACTTAAACCTTAGACAAGTACCATAGTACTTTTATTTCCATTAACATTTATCTTTTGGCATCTGTGAAAAAGAGAGTTGATATGTGGATATTTTCCTCCTGAATTTAATAAATTCAATTCACCATCTGCTAGAACCAAGAACTTTGTTTTTAGCCTCATAAATTCAGTGAGCTGACCATGTTAAAGGTCACCGCCATTTCTTCAGTGCTTCATGCAGGCATAGAATTGTTCTGGTTGGAAGAGATCTCTAAGATCCAACCTAACACCACCACAGCCCTTAAATCATGTCCTAAAGCCAGTAGTGTCAGATTAGCACCTATTCACTGAGCATCTCAGTACCATTTTGGGTAGATTCAGGGGACTGAGTGCCAGAGCCTTGGGCTTTAGTCCCAATCTTCGAATCATAGAATCCATCAGAGTTGGAAGGGACCACAAGGATTATCTAGTTCCAATGCCCCCTGACATGCCCAGGGACACCCTACCCTAGATCAGGCTGCCCAGAGCTCATCCAGCCTGGCCTTAAACACCTCCAGGGATGTGGCCCCAACCACCCCCAGGCTCTCACCACTCTCATGCTGCAGAACTTCCTCCTCACATCCAGTCTGAATCTCTTCACCTCCAGCTTTGCTCCATTCCCCCTAGTCCTGGCACTACTTGATAGCCTAAAAAATCCCACCCCAGCTTTTTTGTAGGCCCCCTTCAGATACTGGAAGGCCACAAGAAGGTCACCTGGGAGCCTCCTCTTCTCCAAACTAAACAGCCCCAACTCTTAGTCTGTCCCCATAGGAGAGGTGATGCAGCCCTCTGATCATCCTCATGGCCCTTGCCACTGCTAGAGCATGCAACACCAAGCAGACATAATTAACAGGGCTGGAAATACATCCCCACATGCCACCTCTGCTTGCAGCTTCCCATGCACACACATACTTTGCAGGCTTCCACATCATCATTTTGCAGACTTGCCACTTTGCAGCAGTTTCATGAGTTTTACCTCTTTTAACTTGTAGCAGAAGCTTTACTTGTTGAGGATGGTAGCAAGTTAGTTCAGTGCCAGTTATATGCTGCTGCTGAGAAAGACACCTTAGCACAAAACACCTGGGTCAGTCTTCCCATTAAAGCACTGTGAGATTTTTAACAACCACGCAGAGCAGATGAAATCAAAGTTTCCTTCAAATCAGGGACTCACAGTGCCATGCAACTGTGTTTTCCTGTCCCGGTGGGATGAAAAGCTGAGTGGACTTTGCTGATAAGTTCAGTCCAGTGCAAGTGTGAGTCCCCTGGTCCAGCCTTCACTGGTTTAGCTCTGCTGGGGTGGCAGCCCTTGTGTCAATTCACTGAACAGAAGCAACCTGGCCTTTTTTAAAAAATTTTTGGTATCTATTATCAGATTGGTTCTATCTCAAATAAATCATACTGGCCCATGCTGTCATCTCCATCAAGCCACTTTTTAGTTGACTCTTCCCTCAGCCAAGCTCACATACACTGAATTTGTGCAATGGTAGTTGTCTGCCAGGTAAGAAAAAAAAAAAAAAAGGCACAAGGCTTTACCTTTCTATGAGAGATAGCTTCCTTTGTAGGATTGGGAAAGGAGGAAGGATTGTGATAAACATCATTACTAGCAAGTAATTTTTTCCTTTCTGATGAAGCTCTGCAGTGAGTTTGTTATCTGCCTACATGAAAGATCTTTTCAAGATGTTTCTAGTCCCCAGGGAAGTGAGAGACTAACAGAGTCTTCCCAATAATAATAAAGGGGGGATGTCAGGGAGGGGAGAAGATGTCTCTCTTGTTCCTCTAATACTTGACAAAGCACTTTCCTCCCACTTCCCAGCACTACTCTCCTAAGCAGTTTGGAAGGGAAATGAGTTTGCTTGCAGATATTTTTGTTCTCTGGCTAGAGAAACAAATGCATTCGCTGAATATAGCTCTGCCAGGAAAATAAGAACATGGGCAGGACTTTGAATGGAGTCACTGATAGGAGTGAAGGAGAGGAACAGTTTGCTGTCTGAATCGCTCATCAGGAAGAAATAAAGGTGAAATAAGGGAGGGAGGAAATAGAGTTGTGTGAGTAAGGATACTGAATGCAAAATCTGAGTAGAAGAAACAGTAAATGGTGAGAAGAAGCTGGATGAGTCTGAGTCATGCAACAGATTTTTTTTTTTCCCCTCTCCGAAGCTGTGTAAAGCAGACACTGTAACAACCCACCCTGGAAATCTTTCATGCAGTCACGGTATGACCCTGGGGCAAGGTCATGCCTCTTTTTGCAGGGCCTGGCTTGAGAGCTAGTGTGGAAGAGTGCATGGTGCCATTTTCATGGGGCAAGTACCCAGCCACTAGCAGCTACCCTTCTAATGGGTCATCTAGTCCAACCCTCTGCAGCAAACAGGGACAGTGTCAACTAGAGCAGGTTGCTCAGAATCAGGTCCAATCTGACCTTGAATGTTTCCAGGGATGGGACATCTACCACCTCTCTGGGCAACCTGTGCCACTTGCAAAGTCTCTTCCTTGTATCTACTGTCCTTTAGTTTAAAACCATCTGCCCCTGTCCTGTTGCAACAGATCCCAATAAAAAGACCATCCCTATCCTTCCTGTAGGCTCTCTTTAAGTACTGAAAGGTCACAATAAGGTCTTCCCAGAGTCCTCTTTTCTTAAGGCTGACTGACCTCAACTCCTTCAGTCTTCATAGGAGAGGTGTGGTGGTAGGTCTCAATGAAAAGGGTTACTGACTGCTTCCTAACTCCCTGCAGGGTTTCATAGGACCCAAATAAATCCCATCCGTGGGTCTTACCATAGCAGCTTTCCTAACATGGTGATATTTTCATAATACTCCCTCCTGTTCACCTTCTGAATTCCCTGCAATTCCTTACATTCTTACTTAGAAATATTCTAAACCAGAGTCAATAACCAGTGTTCAGACAGTGTTTTTGCTAGTGGAAGGTATGTCTGCATACTTCAGAAAGAAACGCAGTCAAAGACTCTGTTATTTCTCATTTTCTCTCTCTTTCAAAAAAAAATTCTTATCCTATTCTGGAATACTATTCATAGGTTTATTTAGACTTGGAAACGTACCAATATAATTATATTCCTGGAAAATTATTTGGAAGTATTAATTTCAAAGTAACTCTCTACACGGAATCAGAATGATCAGACAGATACTTGTGCCAAAAGAAATGATGCTGAAATAATTATTTCCTAACAGCCATATCAGTAAATTTGGAATTGGAGATGAGCTCGTACACACAGGAAGGAAGCAAACCCTATTGTCTCCCTCCTTCCTTACAGCTCTTGTTTTACAGCCGAATAAGCAATAATGAGGCTGTAGATCTATGTCTTCTTCTTAGAATCCAAAAGGCTTTACAGAGTCTGTTGGATGAATTTCAACACCCTGTTCAAGTCCAAGGAGGAAATAAGCTCTTCCAGAAATTCACCAATCTTCTTTTTTCTTCTTTGAGTCTGGCTGTAGCTCAAAGGAACCTTATGGACCATCTGTCCCTCCTATCCTCTCAACCCCCACATGCCACCATCGATAAGACATCAATCTGTGACGCAGCTCTGGGAGAGATTTTTTTAGTAGTTTCTCCAGGAAAACATCTGAGTGATTCCTCTGCAGAATCTGTCTGTTCTCTGTGTCTGCTGGGAAAAAGGGATATCGACCTCTTCTCATCTCTACCATGGACTGGACGTTCTTCTCTTGAAGGATGCAAATGTATTTGCAAGAACTTTAGACAAAGCCAAGAATGAACTAAGCAGATCCAATCCGGGGAGGACAGTGATAAACAGGACATGGCTCATGAGAATGTTAAAGCTTTGGAAAAGATTCCTTGCAGTGAGACATGCCAGAAGGAGAGAACTGAAAGAAGGTTAAAGACTCAGTTCATCACTGCCTATCAGGACATGAATCTGTTGGGGTACTGTTCAGGGACAATAATCAATGCTAGGGTCTAGGGTGTCTTTGGCAACACCTCCTGAATACCTTCTCTTTCCTTTTATGCTAAGTGGAGCCAACCATAACCTGATACTGAGAATGAAAACCTCAACCATTGACTGAGACAAAAATGACTGGAAGCTGCATTTGCATCAGAGGCCAGAATATGGCTCTTCCTGAAAGTTCCCTAAAAAAAGCTTCTGTTCTGAGATGGTAAAACATCTCCCTAGAAAAAAACACTAATCCCTTCTCAAAGATAACTTTGGAAGCTGGTGCTTTCCACAGTCTTGCAGCTTACAGAGAGGAGCTGGTCTGAAATTCTCCATATCACAGCTTCTTTCACCCAGTTGTCCCGTTCATTTTTGATTGCCTTCTAGAAAGATAGCCAGGCCTGAGTTGGAAGATACCAAGAGCATCACAGGCTGCTTACCTTAACTCCCCAACTCTGGAAGGAACCAAGACCTCCATGCTGTCACCCTGCTGCATTCAATAGCTTTCCATTGGTGTACAGCTGTAGATGATTACACTTGCTTGCACTTCAATGTGCCTATTGAGGGTCTGTCCTTACAGCTTTTTATTTGTGCTGTTTTACTACCCTATCTAGTTTTAATGTCCAAGCACATTGCCAGCCATAAGTTTAACTTTTCCACTAGATAAGCACTAAACTGTTGAAAGGCATTGTACCAAGTTCCAGTACCTATGACCCAAATGCCTACCCTTTCAGCTGCAGAAATTCTTTAACCAATTCACATAGCAGTATATATGTATTTTTAAAATTTTGGTTTTGGCAGAACATTGCTAGTTTTTGACCAAATAAAGATTTGCTTCATCCATTTACACTAGAGATGTAGGACTGTCCCTTTATGTTTCACCATAGAATGGTTTAGGTTGGAAAGGACCTCAAAGCTCATCCAGTTCCAACCCCCCGCCATAGGCAGGGACACCTCCCACTAGAACAGGTAGCTCAAGGCCTCATCCAACCTGGCCTTGAACACCTCCAGGGAGGGAGCAGCCACAACCTCCCTGGGCAACCTGTTCCAGGGTCTCACCATCCTCACTCTAAAGAACGTCCTCCACCAGGGCTCTTCCAAGGTCTAACAGGATCAGGAGGAATGCTAATAATCCAAAATTTATATGGGAAGCAGCCTATTTGCTACCAGGACACATAAAAGAAGACAAACCTCTGTGAAGATACATGGCCTCATCAATGGGACCTAAGAAAATATCCCTTTCAGCCTTAATAAGAGCCATGGAGTTTTTGTGAATCAGTTTCTGCTTTCTGCCTTATTCATCCACAGCTCCAGCAGAAGGAAAATTAGCAAAGAAAGCAAATTTGTGATAATATGAGAGCAGAGAGCATGCCAGTGAAAGGGGTCCCACAAAGACCTGTTCCAGTGCTTCACCACCCTCACTGTGAAGAATTTCTTCCTAACATTGAGTTCAAATCTCCCCTCTGCCAGTTTGAACCCATTCCCCCTCGTCCTGTCATTACAAGACCTTGTGAACAGCCCCTCCCCAGCCCTCATGTAGGCCCCCCTCAGATACCGGTAGGCTGCTATAAGGTCTCCTGGAAGCCTTCTCTTCTGCAGGCTGAAAAGCCCCAACTCTCTCAGCCTGTCCTCATAGCAGAGGTGCTCCAGCCCTCTGATCATCTTTGTGGCCCTCCTCTGGACTCTCTCCAGCAGTTCCATGTCCTTCTTGTGCTGGGGGCTCCAGAACTGCACACAGTACTCCAGGTGGGGTCTGACAAGAGCAGAGTAAAGGGGGAGAATCCCCTCCCTTGCCCTGCTGGTAATGCCTCTCTTAATGCAGCCCAGCACACAGTTGCTGTCTGAGCTGTGTGTGCACACTGTTGGCTCATGTTGAGCTTCTCATCCACCCAGACCCCCAGGTCCTTTTCCTCAGAGCTGCTCTCCAGCCACTCACCACTCAGCCTGGATTTGTGCTTGGGATTGCAGCGCCCCAGGTGCAGGACCTTACACTTGGCCTTGTTAAATTTCATGAGGTTAGCCTGGGCCCACCTCTCCAGCCTGTCCAAGTCCCTCTGGATGGATCCCTGCCCTCCAGCAAGTCAACTGTGCCACACAGCTTGGTGTCATCTGCAAACTTGCTGAGGGTGCACTCGATTCCTCTATCCATGTTGCTGACAAAGATGTTAAACAGCACTGGTCCCAGCACTGACCCCCGAGAAATGCCACTTGTCACTGGTCTCCAGGTGGACATTGTGCCCTTGATCACCACTCTCTATGTGCAGCTCTGCAGACATGTATGTAACCCTCTCTCCACCAAGCAAACATCTAACAGGCTGAAGCCTGAAAAGTCCTCTTTCAGGAGGCATTCCTCTAAGCCCATTCCCTATTCTTCTTTTTAGACTCATCCTGTGCCAAGTTTTCTACCCTCCTGATGCCAAGGTGTCTGCAATGCCCAAGATCATCACCTTCCATTTCCTGAGAAGTGGCCCAAGATTGACACTCCTCCAGTCTTCTACAAACACAGCACTTATTTCATGGTCATCCCCCAACATGTGATGGGTCAAATCATCAGATTGTGAGTAGGCTTCTTTAAGGAAAGCTGAAAAATGCATCCTGCAAACCACATGTGTGCTGCATTTACCTGCTGTGTCTCCCAGAGGGAATATGTTGTATTAAATGCCAAGGAGGAGTAGAACCAGCTACAGGAAAAGTTTGCTTTGTTGAGCATTAATAAAACTAATGGGGTATGTTTATGTAGCACCTTTCATTCCCAATGATCAAGTGCCTTGCTAGCCTTAATCATTTCACCCATCACTGAACTGCAGACACCTCTGGGGTGGAACATTAGCAGCTGCTTGGTAGAGCACAGCAGCAAAACAGAGCAATTTAATGGAAGCGAAACACCCTGTCCAACTGCAGGTGTAAAGGGAATTTTGTTAAGTGGAATGCAATTAGCCAAAGTGATGGTGCCTAGGAGAGAGGGAGACATTTCCCTTAATACTCTAATATGGGGCTACAGCTGGTTTTCCAGCCCCCATGTTACTGGGGAATCACCACTGCAGCCTGGTGCTGGGGTTGCAGTTGATTCTCAATTTAATTTCCATCCTAAGGCTCCCAAAGGATAAAAAGCATCTTGAAGATTTTTTTTTTTTTTTTTNTTTTTTTTTTTTTTTTTTTTTTTGTTGGCTTCCAGATTCTCCCTCTTTCAGCTGAGGATTGACATTTGCTGTTTCCAACCCCTAAAACAAACTAGAACCAAACAAAGAATGTGGCTGGAGATGGAGCTGAGTTGAGCCACGTTCTTCACAAGCATCACGAGGCTCTCTGGACTATAAAACCCACACATTATATAAGAGGGAGAAACCATTGTCCCCACAGTATGCATGGCAGGGTGGCTCAATTTAAATTGTAATCATGGTTTAAACCAGCAAACAGAGAATCTTGATTTAAATAATCAGTTTTAATCTTGTTTTGCATGTGTGCTTTTCAGCTATTTTCCTTTAAAACTGGTTGATTCTCACTGATTGGTATAATTTGCTGCTGCTTTATGCTAAATCAAAGAATATCCTATATCTATACATATTTATTTCAGCAATTATATAGTTCAGTATGCATTTATTCAGATTCCTACTTTTTTACATTTTCTATGAGGATAAAATGGGGAACAACAGATTTCTTATTCAGTGGATGATTGCTGGATTTAAGTTTTTTTTTTTCCCCCCTTGGTTTTCATTTATTTTGAATTCACGTCAAGCTGCATTTAAATGGAAGCTGGAATTCAGACATCATTTCGCTCCCCTCCTTCCAAACTGAGTGTAATAAAAGTACTTGAACCTGCTGGAGATACAAGAAGAAAATAAGTCTTGCACAGAAAATGAGTTGGCATTAACAAAGACAGCTCTAGCTGTCGCTGGGGAACAGGAACAGAGGTGCATTTCCAAGAGAGCTCAGCAGTGCTTCTTCCTTGCTGGCTCAAATAGCTCCCAGGGGGTTTTGTTACCCCATCCTCAGCCACCGACCCTTATTTGATCCAAATCAAGATTTTCTTATGGGTGAAATTTATCCTGTTCTACCTTGGGTTGAGCTATGATTGTAGAATCATAGAATCATTTTGGTTGTAAGAGGCCTTTCAGATCACAGAATCAGAGAATCTTAGAAGTTGGAAGGGTCTTCCAGAGATCATCAAGTCCAACCTCCCTGCCAAAAGCAGGATTCTATAGGGTAGTCCATACATGAATGCATCCAGGTGGGTTTTTTAATTCTCCAGAGCAGGAGAGTCCACAACCTCTCTGGGCAGCCTGCTCCAATGCTCTGTCACCATAACTGTACAGAAGTTTCTATTTTGAGGTGAAACCTTCTATGCTCCAGTTTTTACCTGTTGCTCCTTATTACTGGGCACCACCAAAAAAAGATTGAGCCCATCCACTTGACACTCACCCCTCAGATATTTATAGACACTGATGAGATCATCAAGTCCAACCAATAACCTAAGGCTGCCAGGTCATCACTAAACTCTATCTCTCAGCAACACATCTACATGTCTTTTCTACACCTCTAATCTCTCTCTATGAAGAGATGGCAGCAGTCCCATGGGAGCTGCAAAATCACAGCTCTGTTCGTTGACTCCCTGTCCTTGAGGGACGACTTCAAAATCACAAACTTCTGGGGGGAAATCAGATTTGGGCTCCATAAGCCATTGCAGCACCGTGACCATGGGAATGGACAACCTTTGTGAGGGCATGGGATTGGGCACCTGGACTGGAAAACTCTTCAATCAGTTGTCTCCCCAGATCAGCCTAGGAAAGAGAAGGATCCGAGGAGACCTAATAGCAGCCTTCCAGTACCTGAAGGGAGTCTACAAGAGGGATGAAAAGACATTGTTTAAAAAGGCCTGTGGTGATTGGATAAGAGCCAATGGCTTCAAACTAGAGAAGAGTAGATTTAGGTTGGATGTTAGGAAAAGGTTCTTTACTATGAGGGTGGTGGAACACTGGCACAGTTTGCCCAGGGAGGTGGTTGAATGTCTCCAGGGATGGGGCCTCAAAGTGAGACTTTACAGGGCTCTTGGCAACCTGATCTAGTTGAGGATGCTCCTACTGACTGCAGAGGGGGTTGGACTAGATAATCTTTGGAGGTCACTTCCAACCCAGAGCACTCTATGATTCTATATAACGTGTGTTGGAAGTTGCTGTAATACATCTTGTCTCAGGTTTTATTCATTCAGATTTCCACCTCCCCTCCTTTTCAACTGCTGGTGGATTTCTGACTTCTGTACATGCTCATTGAGCTGATTTACTTGAATGATTTGATGTGAAAAAAACCCTCCCTTTCCACCTGCAGAAGCAGCAGCTGCTGTCAGGAGCTGATCTGGCATCTCCACAGACTGGCTCTAGGTGCAGCCAATTCAATACTTAGACTTCCCTTAAGACTTTGGCAGTTCTGACATCATTGCTTGGAAATGATTTAAGAATGATTTACAAGGCTGTCACATAGAATTCTGAATTTAAGCCTTAGCTGAACCTCCTATAATTTCCCATTTTGTTTAAACAGTTTATCTGTTAAAAGAAGAAATATGTATTTAAGTTATATTTTTTTTAAATTAGTGCTTCTATCTCCCTTATGACAAAGTGACCAAGCCAGGGCAGAAATCAAAGGGCCTGTTTCTGAATGCAGCTGAAAGCTGTTATTTTGATGAAGTATTTAATTTCTGAGTTTTTCAATGCTGAAGCTGGTTGTGGAAGCCCTGTGGCAGTGAGAAGAGGGCTGAGCTGGCTGCCAGTTCATGCTGCTTGGCATGAAAAGGTCTTGCCTATGAAGAGTTAGTTGCAAGGGGAGAACAAAGCCACTGCCTTGGTACCCCATTGGGGGTGAGATGGCAACATTATGAAGCCTTTCACACTGTTATCAGTGAATGCCCTGGGGAGGGACTTTTTAGGATATCAGGTAATGAGAGGACTAGGGGGAATGGAGCAAAGCTGGAGGTGGGGAGATTCAGACTGGATGTGAGGAGGAAGTTCTTCACCATGAGAGTGGTAAGACCCTGGAATGGGTTGCCCAGGGAGGTGGCTGGGGCCACATCCCTGGAGGTGTTTAAAGCCAGGCTGGATGAGGCTGTGGGCAGCCTGATCTAAGGTAGGCTGTCCCTGCCCATGGCAGGGGTTTGGAACTAGATGATCCTTGTGGTCTGGAGGTTGGAACTAGATGATCTTTGTGGTCCCTTCCAACTCTGACTGATTCTATGATTACATGATTAGAGGAGCTCTTCTGACCTCCCGCTTATGCTGCATGGGTTCTTTGACACTTTCTGTCTCAGTCCAGTTTCATGGCTTATAAATAAATGCAGCAACAATAAAAAGCAGGAGTTTGTCAGCCCCCAAATTCACAGCCATAAAATGACTGACCTTTAAAGGTCACCTAGTCTAGCCCCCTGAAGTAAGGAGGGACATCCCCAATTAGATCAGATTGCTCAGAGCACCATCAAAGTTGACTTTGAATATCTCCAGAAATGAGGTTGCCACCACCTCCCTGGGCAACCTACTTCAGTGTTCCACTGCCTTCATAGTAAAAACCTTCTTCCCAATGTCCAAGCTAAATCTACCCTGCTCTAGTCTAAGACTGTTGCCCTTTGTCCTACTGCTACAAGCCCTTGTAAACAGTACTTGCCCAGCTCTCTTATAGCCCCCTTCTCGTACTGGATGGCCCCTATAAGGTATCCCCAGAGCCTTCCCCAAGCTGAACAGCCCAAGTTCTCCCAGCCTATCTTTGTAGGAGAGGTGCTCCAGCTCTCTGATCATTTTCATGGCCCTCCTTTGGACCTGCTCCAGCAGGTCAGTGGCCCCAGAGCTGGACACAGTACTCCAGGTGAGATCTCAGCAGAGCAAAGTGGCACCATCAGCTCTTTTGACCTCAGTTGGCCATGCAGGATGCAATTGGCCTTCTGGGCTGCAAGTGCACATTGCTGGCTCATGTCCAGCTTTTCATCCACTGGTATCTCAAATCCTTCACTGCAGGGCTGCTCTCCATGTGTTCATCTCTGCTCTGCCTCTACTGATAATGAAGATTGCACAAACCTCAGTGTACGACCTTGCACTTGGCCTTGTTGAACTTCCTGATGTTCACCTGGGTCCACTTCTGCAGCTGGTCCAGGTCCCTCTGGAGGACATCCTGTCCTTCAGGTGTATGAGCTACACCATTTGGCTTGGTTCATGTTTCAGGGGCTGCCTAATATTTTAAAACCTTCAGTGCCAAGGATGCTTTATGGACTACTGGATAAAACTGGGGTGTAGTTTCTGTATTTACTGCTATCCATATGTTCGATTAGAAAATATTTGGGATCACTACAAGTGGGAAGAAAAAAATAGAAATTACATCCTAATTTTGTAACAGAACTGAGATAGAGAAATGCAGCCCAGATTAAGTACTTCCTGTAGCAGAGCCATGGATTAAATCTCTTGAATCAGTGCCTGCCCAAAACCAGCCCTTCTCTTATTCATGTAACATGTCTGCTCTTCAAGTGTCTTTGTACCATTTTGACATGTGGCAAAGACTTATTTTTGGCTGAAACATTTAATATTTAATCTACATGAACACCAGACAAGAATTACTATTTTCAGTTTCCATGCATATTTCCAAAATGATCTGTGCTGGGATGGACAGAACACATCAGCAACCTGCCTTAGAGCACATAATTAGAGTTTTTAGGGGTAGTTCAAAGAAGCACTGAAAACTTTGCAGAATTAGGGCAGTGTCGTGTCTTCAATCACTGCCCTCAATTGAATAAAATGGCATTTTTTCCTAAAAGTTAATCAAAAGCCGCTGAGAAATAAAGCAATGAGATTTTAATGAACAAATTCTCCTGGCAGAAGCTGTGCCTTCCTTTATTTGGAGCTCTTGGCATGGGTAAAAAAAAAACGATTTGCACTCTCCCCTCACTTTGTTCTGCTTCCCTTTGTTCTGCTTGTGGGTGGAGATGCATCTTCACTGGAAAAAGCAAAACCAGATACCTCGAAGGGCACTGAAAGAGTCTGCACCAAATGTGGACTAACACTCTGTGTGCTGGATCTAGAAGCAGATGCAAGGTTCCAAATGGGAATTCACAGACACAGACGTGAGCATCTGGAGATGCTAGGTTGGGGAGAAGCTTTGTACTTCTTTCCCCCGTGCAGGCAATAGTGTGCTATGCCTTTAAAAGGCAGAGATGGAGTGCTGGGAGCTTGGTGTGACCCTTGCCCATCCAGGATGAAGCAGAAAAATGGGAAAAGGCAAAGGGAAAGCTTTGGCTTCCTGGTCCATGATTAACTAGTAGGCTTAACTCTGCAGGGCAGGAATCTTTTGGCTGCACAGATAGATATCAGATCATTCTGAGCCCTCAGCCATCATCCTGTCCAAGTTTGGATTTATTGCCCCCTCTGATCCCCTTGCTTTACTCCATGCTGTTTCTCTTTCATATATCCCTGGAGGGCTCAATCCTTTGCTTAGGATGGAACTTGTGCCTGACCCTAAAAGCAACATGCTGCTACAAATGCCCATCAACCTGTAGGTCCATCCTGACCTAAGCCCTGCTGTCTATGCTCTGGTGGCCCTCAGTGTCCTGACCATAACCCTCACTCCATGGCATTAGCCATTCCCCATTGGCATTGCACATAAATTCTTCCTCCAAGCCAGGCTGGAAGCAAAGTATTGCTATCAAAAGAGCAATAGGTCTTATGTTGCTGAACTAATCTGTATTCCCCCTAAGGTGTTTCACCCCCTAAAGAGTTATTTATGGTAGTTGGATATAATGCAAAAAAAATGTATAGATTTGCTTCCAGAATGCTTGGCAGCTTTCCAGCATTATTAATAAATGCAATTATATTCCTTAAGGAAAAAAAAAAACCCAAACAACAAAAAACTTACCCGTGACATGGCAATTTAAAGTAGCAAAGGAAAGGACAAAAATTAACAGCATAATTGAAAAGAACTATAAATTTTTACCAGTTAGTGTTGTTTCTTCATGCCTTCTCCCCCAGTATCCAGGCTATTAATGAGTTTCTAGAATCTGGGCCCTGTTTTTTTCCTGCTTAATGGCTTCTGCATCATCACAATAATAATAATGTGAAACCTACACACTAACCTGTATTGAACTGAAGTTCATTACAGCCAAATAACGTTGTGAAGGGATTTAATGTCAGCATCCTTTCAGGCACAGATTACAGTAATGCAGAAAACGCATTCTCTGTAGGACATACATCATATGGGAGTAAAACTAAGAAAATTGAGAGACTTCCTCCAGAGGCAGGGAGGCCAGTGATGAGACATTAATCCCAGAAATCAGAGGGAATTCCTTCACCAGGGAACAAAATGAAGATACTGACTACAAACACAGCCAACAAAGTGTTAAACTCAGATTAATCCTGTGCACCTTCACCTTCTCAGTTGTGAACATGGATGCTGCAGGCTCCCTCTATGGTCCTTGGAGTGGCCTAGGTGACATCAAAGGGACACTCAGCTCTTTGAGTGGGTTGAATGCTGTCTGAGAGACAGTGGCATCCCCATTTGAAAGGCTGCTTTACACTCAGTGGACACAAGGGTTAGTTGAATGTGGAGGAAGATTCTGTTTCCCCAAATACCATCAATTTACTATTCCATCAGGGTAGACCTTTGTGACTCTTGTAAAGAACTGAGGTGGTGCCTCACCTTTGCACTTTCGAGAAGTGTCTCAGGGCTAATATTTTAAAAGGACAAAAAAAGATAAGATAGAAAATACAAGAAATCCATCATCAAGAATGTCAGTGGTTAGAAAGTTGGATCACAAGTAAGGCAGATCTAACAGCCTTCAAGGGAGACATTTTTCAGTGGAGAATGTAGCATTTGGGATGGTTATGTAGCTGGAGTCTCCTTTTTAGAATTAATATTCTTCACAGGAATATGAATAGCCTTATGGTTGGAGAGCCTGAAGGCAAATTCCTTCCTCTGACCTTCACATTTCAAGTGATCACCACGTCTCTGAATATCTCTATAAGGCAGCTTCAGTAGGCTGCACTATCCAAACAATTCCCATGTACTCCTTAAATGGGGAATTTCTTGCAAATCTTACCTGGGAATGAGTAGAGTAAGTTTAGAAGAGCCGAAAGAGGGAAGAGGATTAGTGAAAATTCCCTTTTGGATTTGCCACTCATTTTTGCAGTCAATGATGGATCTTTAGTGGTAAGGGTTCTGGCTCACTTTCATTTCAAGCTGAAACATCTTGTTATTATTAAGGTTACAACTGATAGGAGGCAAGTGAAAGGTGACGGCCAGCAGATGCCTGATCTTGGCTGGGTAATTCTAATTTATTTTTGTCTGCCCTTACCCACTTAATAAAGTGTAGCTTTTTCTTATTTATTGTGAAGATTTTTCTATCTATCTATCTGTCTCTCTGTCTGTCTATCTATCCCTCTATCCAAATGTTGTTTCAATTTCCTTTCTGAATACTCCAGCTTTGAAGAGCCACCTTTTTGCCTCCATGGTTTGTATGGAGAAACAGGTCTGAAGCAAACACTCCTTTGCTGGAAGTACTTTATAATGCACTATTTAATTCAAAGGAGAGAGAGAGAGAGAGAGAGAAACCCAGATGATGCTGCTGCAACCACGGTAACTATATGAACAACAGAGCATATGAAGCCTGAAAGCAGAACATGGTAATAAAAGGAAGAGTCACCATGGATTATCAACTGGGGTATTAACAAATAATTTGTAATGCTAAGAGTACACAACAACTCTGGCACTGCTAATTGCACTGATGTATTGAATTGTACCTCGGGCCAGTGATTTGGGTCAATGTGATTTGGGAAACAGGAAGGTGAATGTAAAGAAGACTCGGTAAAAAAATCCTTCCTCTGCAGAAGTCAGAGCTATTTAGGAGAACCTTGTAAGGCCTTTGGCAACAAGTATTAACAGCATTAGGAGATGAGCTCTGAACAATCAAGGGGAAGGAGAAAACCACACAGAAATAATTACCGCTTTACTGGATCTACTTTAGCTATTGTAGAACAGAGAAAATATTTGGAAAATGCTGATCGAATTCTGGGGCATGTGGCTTGATCATCAGGGCAGCTTTCTGGTTTAATAAGAAGCCAAAATATATACAAGAAACCCAGGGGTAAGCAGTGTTTTGTGGTGTATTTAACCAAGAGTGCTGGGATTTATATCACTCTGGTGTGCTAGCTATTTTGCAGCAGTTACCACTATACATCCAGGAGCTGATCTAACAATGCTGATGGAAATGAGAGTTTTCAAAGACTTCAGTGAGATCTGGATTTGATACCACTGAATAAATGAAAGTGTTGGATTTCTTAACTACCCAGGAGAAATACAATTATATAATTTCTTTGGTGTTCCTTCTTTGAAAGATTTGTCTTTAATTATTTCCTGTTGTAATGTACCCCTGTGCTTCTAAATATCTTCTCCAAGCATTCAATTCTATTGAGTCCTAATTTCCTGTGCAGTTCCTTTCAGCACTCTTTCCAGCAGCAGTAATGGCTTAAGCAGCGTGGAAGCAGAAAGTGTGGCGGTTACTGCAAGAAATGCTCTTTAAATCATGCATTATGTCAATTAAAATGGCTAGGGGTTGGGTCTGTGATGGTAAAGGAGGCAGAGCTATCATGTGTGTTTTCCAGCTCCTGATTGCCAGTGTGCTTTCAGCTTTAACAAAAGCCTAAGAGGTTTATCCAGAAAGGCAATTTATTTGATGGGAAAACAAAAGTTAACTGTAACATATCCATTACCTTTCTGAGCAAGTTGGTAAGACTTGGAGAATGGATTTGGATATTGGGCTGGTTGTTTGCTTGACAGTTTTAAAGCTCATTTAAATGCATCCCAGAACAGTGGTGACTAAAAGAAAAATTATTCCTCTCAGTAGGATATGGGTCCAGCAAAGCAAAATGAATTGGTGCTCTTAATCATGTCACCAGTGAGTAAGTGTCTGTATTGCTGTAGTCACCATACCACTTTTGGTACTGATTGGTCACCTCAGAGGTGAAGCCAAAGATAAACAGACCTGGATATTAAACTGCACTTCCTAAACAGATACAACCAACACCCACTGGGTAGACGTGTTGGGGCTGATCATACTTCCATCCAGTTCATCGTTAAATGGAAGAGTTGAGTTGAACAGTCCCATTTTGTAAACATGAAATGCATGCAAGTTTGTTTACAGAATGACCTGCTGCCTACATATTTTTGAGTGGTGATAAAGATGGACAGAAACAGCACAGCACACCTTGATAGAAGTGGTCTCACAACCTGAATTTTGCCTTCCAGAGTGGTTAGATGTGGAATTTTAATTCATGTTTACTAATCTCTCAATCTGCTAGATTAAAAAAAAATAAAAATAAAACAAACAAAGGGCACTTGAGCAAGATTTCTGCTGCAAGAATTTCTTTACATAGTCTGGAGAGAAGACTGTGAGGGGATCTAACAAATGTATACAAATATATGAGATGGCTGTCAGGAAGGAAGGGACGGCCTCTTCTCACTTGCTTCTTGTGACAGGACAAGGGGCAGTGGATATAAACTACAGCATGGGAAGTTCCACCTCAACATGAGAAAAAACTTCTTTACTGTAAGGGCACAAAGCACTGGAACAAGCTCAGAGAGGTTGTGGAGTCTCCTCTGGAGATTTTGAAGACCTGTGTGGATGTGTTCCTGTGTGGCCTGCTCTGGCAAGGAGGTTGGATTCAAAGCTCTCCAGAGGTCCCCTTCCAACCCCTAACATTCTATGATCCTGATCACAACTGAGCATCTCCAACTCAGTTGAACTCTCTCAAGCCATCCGATGTCACTCACCCTGCCTGTGAGATGCTTTTGGCCTCTTGATACTGCCCACATTCTTCCCAAGGGGAGATGATGATAGAGAAACTTCAGCTCCACTCTGCACGTGTACACAGCATTAATCACTGCTGACTTGTCCTGCTAACAAAGGAAATTTCTCTTGCTCTCTCTCTTCTGCCCCTTCACGTGTTTAACCAGACACATGCCTTGGTGGAAATTAGAATTAAGTCCAAAATTAAGCAAATCTTTAGTTTTCCCAACCTTCTTTGGAATAGTTAAACTGCAGTTGGCTCAGGTGTAAAATAATCCTGCAGCTGAATAAACCAGTGCTGAATACACCAGTAAGCTTTTTATCACACTGAAGGCAGAGAAGACAAGTGGTGGTTGTTTTTTTTTTCTTATGTGGGAAGGGATTCTGTATGGGAACATCTGCATTTTCTGTCAATATCTTATGCTTGGATCTAACCAAGTACTACCAGAATGATTCATAACGGTTTGGGTGGATCTAGGGTAAGATTTCCCTTATACACCAAAAGGAAAGACTCTGAGTCCATTTCATGGGTGCTTACACATGAACACCACCCTGTTCTACATCTTTTAGGAGTGCCCTGGGGAACACAAAAGCCTGAGAAGCTCAAAGCACTGTCTGAACAGTCCTGTATGCCCCCGAAGTTACAAACTATTGAAACTGGAGAAAGGGGGAAGTTGAAAAGACCAGCAGGTACAGCCTCTCTGACTAAAGCAGCATCCAGTCTAGACCATTCTCAATAGATATTTGTCTAGTTTACACTTTAACACTTTTACCATTGGACTTCCCCTGATGCTGGACTCCTCTGACCATCTCTTCAAGGGCTTAACTGCCTACAAGCTGTTTATGAGGAGAGAAAGATCTTGGGGGCTTTGTCCAGCTCAGAGAAAAGATGACTAAAAAGAGTCCCAGATGGTGTATTTTAACTGTTTTAGGTTTGGGAGGATATACAGAAGATGAAGTCAGGCTGTTCTTGGAGATGTTCACTGAGTGGACAAGAGGCAATTGATACAAGCTGACACAGTGCAACTTCTGCCTAGATCTTAGAAGAAGAGTATTTTGCAACAAGTGTAGTCAGCACCAGGAGAGAGAGGTTGTGGCCTCTTCATCCTGGGAAATACTCAAAGTGTAACTGAACAAGGCTCTGAGCATCCCAATCTGACCTCAAAGTTTGATTTAAGCGGGGGACTGGACTAGAGACTTTCAGCAATGCCTTCCAACATAAATTATCCTGTGGTACTGTATTTTTGTGATGATGTCTTTATGATTAGAAGTATTTTGCTTTTAGAATGTGACCAAATTGCTGAGAAATAAGTCAATTTCTGAGAGACTATTACCTTGTTCTCCTTCACTGTGCTCGTCTCTATATTAAACAATTGCTGGCTCAGTACAAAGCCTGTTCAGGGTTACCTAAGGTAATGCCAGTTAACTCCAGGCTCAGATCCAAATGACCACTTCAGGAACTTCTTTTGCTTAAATCAGTCTTGCTGAGAAACAATGAGAACTGGTATAAGAAAGAAGTTCCTGGAAGTCTAGCAATGAGGGAACCAAACTGCTCCCTGTGAATGGGTCTGAACTTGTAATGAGAGTTTGCAATTTCAACTTAAGCCTAGATGGTCATGCTGCAGAATGATGCTTGAGCTACATGAAATGCCTGCTTCATTAGCAGCACAGAGTGGCTGCATTATCCCCAGATACGGTGCAGTAACCTGAGCTGTCCCCTCTGTCTTCATGCTCTGCAAATGAGGGTCCAGGTGGAGCAAAAAGCACTGCCCACGAGAGGGAAAACCATTGAGTGTGCAGGATTTGAGCTCAGGGCAATGCCAGAGGTAGAACTCAAGCCAACACTTCAGTAGAACCAAATTCTCAAAGTAGTAAAAGTATTCAACCTCCTGGAAAGCCTGGGAAGATATAGGAACACATGGCTTTTCATGCCAGCTGCCAACGTAAGTGATTGATGGACTGTAATATGTCACGGAACCAGAGCACTTCATCAGTTTCCTTGAAGAGTGGATTGTGGCTGCACTTACTGAGCAGTATATCTGTTCCTTCAAAGCATACCCACTCTCGAAATAAAAGCAAATCTGCTTTTTGAGGCAGCCAAACCTCTCATTTTCTAGGGACACAATAAATGTCTAGGCCCTTTGAAAGCTTTGGATTTACAAACATCAGAAGTAAATTCTGATTATTTATTTTGCATAAATAATGAATAGCATAAAAATTGCTGATGTTAACCTTCATTGGAAAAGTTGTTTTAATGGGCCCATAAAATCTTCTATTGATGGCAGGTTCATAAAGCTCCGTATTGACTTCAGCTAAAGGCTATAACTCCTATCAATACTGTCAACAATTAATATTGACTAATAAAGGTATCCTGTAAACTGAGTCATAGCATTATGTTACTTTATGCTGCCATTAGCAAAATTTCATGTCTTCTTGCAAACATTACTCCTTTAAAGCTGGGATTTCTCAAAATAGTCCCTGAGATAGCTGGCAGCAGAGGGCCCAGAGTAACACTGAGTGTGGGCAGAAGAAGGAAACTCAGAGCAATCTTTGCCTTTGCTAGACAACATTTCTGAGAGCCTCTTGGACTTCATTTGCTTCATTTGTGTGCATTTAAGACTTGTACTTAGGTTTTCTTCTCTTCCTCCCTTGCAGCCTTTGCTTGGATATGTTTATACCACTATATTGAAATGAAATGTACTTCTCTCAGCTCTGGAATATTTTTTTCTGACCTGAACCTGGCTGACATTTCTGACATCTTCCCTGGGAAGTCTAAGCATCATTTGAAGCTATTCAGTGGCACAGTTTAGATTGTGGGATTTTTGCTGAAGTTCCACCACTTCCTGTTAATACGAACAATACAATTGGATACTGGACACCACTGCTCTCTGGATTTTATTTATGATAAACAGCCATTATATTTTTGAACTTGATATAACCTTTCTCATCCGAAGTACTCCACATCTAAGACTGCAAATGCCTATGGCTCCCAGAAATTCCTTCTAGATATGTACAGCATTTAAAACACCCTTAGATATCTTCTCCAGCTTTCTGTCTTCCCTTTTCTAATTGTTACGAAAGGATGGTTCAACAAATGGTCAGTGGGTCATTACATTTAAGGGAAGAGGAATTGAAGATTGTCTCAGTCCTGACATGAATACTACTACCTCTAATATTGCTTTTGGTAGTCTTTCAAGGCATGTGCTGTTGCTAATGTGTTGTTGATAGTACACTTTAATTTGTACATGTAGAGATAATATTACAGAAACCAGTGAAAAAGACTCCAGACACTATTTTCTTCTCTTAAGAAAAAAAGAAAAATAAAAAGAAAAGAAAAAAAAAAAGAAAAGAAAAAAGGAAAATGAAAGGAAAAAAGAAAAAGAAAGGGGAAAAAATTAAAATAAAAGGAAAAAGAAAAAGACAAGGAAAAAAAAAGAAAAAGAAAGGAAAAAAAAAAGAAAAAGAAAGAGGAAAAAAGAAAAATAAAGGAAAAAATAAGAAAGGAAAAGAAAAAGAAAAAGAAAAGAAAAAAAGAAAAAGGAAGGGAAAAAGAAAGGGAAAAAGAAAAAGAAAAAATATTTTTAAAGGAAAATAAAAATAAAAACAGAAATAAAAAGGAAAAATATGTAAAAAGATTAAAAGTCTGCACTTTGCTTTTCTTTTTAGGGGTGGAAAGAAAAATATATGGGGTAACATCACAGCTGCCCATACAACACCATGGACAGCACAAGAGAATAGGATGGAAGTGCAGGGTGTTGGCTTGTAGTTGTATTCTAGGAATTTCTTGGAGTGTGTAATCTACTAATTGACCATGATGATCCCTCTGATTTTTCATCAAAACACAAGGCTTGGAAGGAGAACAGTATAATCGAACACTGCATGTCTGTCTGTCCTAACAGGTGCAGCAGCCCTTTAAGATGCTAAGAAGAATATTTTAAAGAAAAAGACAAGGAAAAAGAAAAAGAAAAAAGAAAAAGGGAAAATAAAAAGGGAAAATAAAAGAAAAGAAAAAGGAAAAAGAAAAAAGAAAAAAAGAAAAAGGAAAAAGAAAAAAAGAAAGGAAAAAATAAAAAGGAAAAGAAGAAAAGAAAAAAAGAAAAAGGAAGGGGAAAAGAAAAAAGAAAGAAAAAAGTAAAATAAAAAGAAATAAACATAAATAAAAAGAAAAAATATGTAAAAAGATTAAAATTCTGCACTTTGCTTTTCTTTGTAGGCGTGGAAAGAAAAATATATGGGGTGGTATCACAGCTGCCCATACAACACCATGGACAGCACAAGAGAATAGGATGGAAGTGCAGGGTGTTGGCTTGTAGTTGTATTCTAGGAATTTCTTGGAGTGTGTAATCTACTAATTGACCATGATGATCCCTCTGATTTTTCATCAAAACACAAGGCTTGGAAGGAGAATAGTATAATCGAACACTGCATGTCTGTCTGTCCTAACAGGTGCAACATCCCTGTAAGATGCTAAGAAGAGTATTTTAAAGAAACTTCTTAAAAATACTGTAAAATAATTTTAAAATAGTCTTCTGCACATCCTTTAAAGAGAAAGGCCATTTCTCTTTGAACTTTGCCTAATATATCATTATCTCTGAGCAGAAACTTAATAAGCCTCTACTGTAATTTTGTTGGAGTTAAACATAAAATCATGTGGGTGGTGTATGTCTCACCGTGTCATGGCTTCCCAAGGAAAAGTTATTACCATTTGTCACTCTAATACTGTGGCAAACAGCATAAAGGGAACAAGCAGTACAGTCATTTCACATCAGCTTTCTGCGCTGAACTCAAGCTCCCGATGACTTGTACGCAGCAGCTATATTAAGAAGCAGGCTGTGCCATAATTGAATTAAAGGTGCAAAGGCATATAGGGCTCGGTGAACTCCTGGGTCAAGCTGCAATTGAATCAAAACTCCTCTCTCCTTCCTACACTGCTTGGCAGAACTGCTGACCAAAAAAGATCTGCAGACCTACAATACACAGGCAGGAGTCCCCACAGCTGGGGACACAAAGTTATGGAGATAAAAAAAAAAAAATCCGTGACCTTCAGCTTTTATTTCACACGAAGAAAAGGGCTTCTAAAAATACTTCGCCATCGCTTTCCTTCAGAGAGCAGTCAGTTGATTTACATAAAATGAAACGGCTCCTGTCAAGGAACCAGCAAGGAAAAGAAGGAAATTATCTGCCCCCAAAATCTGTAGCAAAGATAAGAGCAGCACTGGCCAGGGGAGGGGAGATTTAAATGCTTTTTGTCTGAAAGGTCACTACAAAAAGCAGAGAGAGTATTACAGCCACTTAATGATCTCTGTCGCTGTGATAAATAAGTAGGAGCTTCTCCAGCAGTTTATTAACAAACACTCTGTAGGACAGTACAAAAGGCCATGACATGGGGCTATTAGAAGCGTGTTTTCACCATGTCTGATGAAAAACACCCAACACAAAACCTAAGGAAGATTTAAGGTGGAGTGGCAAGAAGCATTGCTGGTAGAGCTGGGGGCTGACAGCTGGTGTGCTGTCACCACTTACCAGTTTCGGTATTCTCGTGCTCCGTGTCAGTGAGGGTGAGGTTGGAGTTGGCCCGGCTCGACAAGCAGGAGCTGCGCCCAGACTTGGTGTTGCGTCCCCAGAGCCTCACGGGGTGCTCGGGTGACATGACCACGTCTGCCTCTGTGTCGGCATCCGAGCCGGCGCTGATGGAGTAGCCGCAGTGAGGCAGCCCAATATCAGTCCGGTACAAAGTCCCATGAGTGGGTGTCACGTCTTCAAGACCCAGCTCTCGCAAAGAGAAGTTGGCTCCTGGGAGAAAATACAGCAGCCTGGTTACTCTTTAATAGGCGATGGTTTCGTCCATCACAAGTCAATGGCAGAATCATTCCTACTCTTATCTTGTAATGACAGGATGAGGAGTAATGGGTTTACACTGGCATAGGGGAGATTAAAACTAGATGTTAGGAAGAAGTTCTTTACAGTGAGGGTGGTGAAACACTGGAAGAGGTTGCCCAGGGAGGTTGTGTCTGCTCTGTCCCTGAAGGTGTTCAAGGCCAAGTTGGATGAGGCCTTGGGTGACCTGTTCTAGGGGGAGGTGTCTCTGCCTATGTCAGGGGGTTGGAACTAACTGATCTTTGAGGTCCCTTCCAGCCTATACTGTTCTATGATTCTATGATTCTAGTGGGCCACAGCAAAACCTGGGTCCTAACCTAAGCCCTAACCCCTGGGTCCTAACCCCCACCTAACATCCAGGGATGGTAGATGCCCCATCCCTGGAAACGTTCAAGGTTAGGTTGCATGGGGCTCTGAGCAACCTGATCTAGTCAGAATCACAGAATGGTCTGGGTTGCAGATCAGTTGCTTAATTTGAGCAGGGAAAGCACCAACATGCTTCATTTCAGATCTCAGAGATTTTAGTGACTCAGAATCATAGAATGGTCTGTGTTTGAAGGGACCTCTAAAGGTCATCTAGACCAACCACCTTTGCAGTTGGCAGGGACATTCTTAACTAGATCAGGCTGCCCAGAGCCTTCTTGAGCCTCACCTTGAATATCCCCATGGATGAGGTCCCAACCACCTCCCTAGGCAGCCTGTTCTAGTGTTCCACTACTCTCATGGTAAAGAAGCTGTTCCTAACATCCTATCTAAATCTACTCTTCTCTAGTTTGAAACCACTGCCCTTCATCCCAACACTACAGGCCTTTGTAAACAGTCTCTCTTCATCCTTCTTGTAGGATTCCTTCAGGTACTGGCCTATTAGGTCTCCCCAGAGCCTTCTCTTCTCCAAGCTGAACAACCCCAGCTCCTTCAGTCTGTCTTCACAGCAGAGGTGCTTCAACCCCCTGATAATTTTTGTGGCCCTTCTCTGGACCCGCTCCATCAGGTCCACGTCCTTTCTGTATTGAGTGTTCTAGAGCTGGACACAGTACTCCAGGTGAAGTCTCACCAGAGCAAAGTGCCAGAACCACCTCTCTGGATCTGCTGGCCTTGATGCTTTTGATGCAGCCCAGGATGTGATTGACCTTCTGGGCTCCAAGCATTCTCTCATTTTTCAGTACCCCAAAGTTGTTTTCTGCAGGGCTGCTTTCTATCACCTCATCCCCTAGTCTGTATTGATAGTGAGGATTATTCTGGCCCTCAATGCAGATGTCCCTGCTCAGTGCAGGAAATTTGGACTAGATGGACTTTAGATGTCCCTTCCAATCAAAAGCATTCTGTGATTCTGTGATCATACTAACAATTAGCCTGTTTTGTGGGCTTGCTTAGTGTGAGACCAAGTGATCCTGCCAAGACCAAAAAGCAGCTGGATTCCTATGTCCGGAACCTGACATTTACTCAGGATGTGTTCAATAAAATGATCAAATTTGAAAGCAAATACAGATGGAGAAGTAGTGGAATTCTTTAGAAAAGGTAAAAAGTAGTTTTCTTGGGAGAAAAGCAAAACGAGGCACGCAATGATCAAAAGCCCTACCATACACTTGGCAACTCTACTACAATGGGAAAATTGAGTGAGTTCTGCTTGTTGAAATCCCTGTAATTACATACAGGGGATTTAAATTTCCTCTGGCAAGCTCCCTTTCCCCTTGCTGACCACTCACACCTTGACTCAGTTGAGCTATTCATTCTGATGGAGCCACAGCGGAGGTTATTTGGCTGCAAATAGATGCCATTGTTTAGCTGACTAAAAATATAACCTGAAAAATGACTCTGGAGTTCACGTCTAGTTACCTGCAGAGTTTCAAAATCAGACCGAACCAACGTGAATGAGGCTCCACACTTTGTTCAGAAAGTTGCATGAGGAGGTGGACAAAAGCAATTAGCGGCTCCATTTTAATCCACATTTATTTATTAATGCGTGCTTTCATTTTTCAGCCCTGAATATCTTTAAAAGATTTTGGCCACCTGTGAATGCCTTTAGCTGCACTGTGCATTTGTATGGCACAGTGTGCCCCTGCTCTTGTTACCCTGTGCTTTGATTGGATGGATTAAAGGACTTTATCTATAACTGGTAGGAGGCACCAGGCCCTGGATCATGGCCAAATGCCAAGACCAGTGGCCAAATGCCAAGACCAGTGGTCAAATTCAGGCAAGATGGCCTCTTCCCATTATAAGCAAGTCCCCTGCAATAAAAAATGAGGTAAAATCTGCCAAAGTGATAGAATTCTAGAATTGCTGGTTTTGGTTAGAAAAGACCTCTAAGATCATCAAGTCCTACTGTCAACACACCACCACCATGCCCACTAAACCATGTCCCAAAGTGCCATGTCTACACATCTTTTGAACACCTCCAGAGATGGTGACTCCACCACCTCCCTGGGCAACCTGTTCCAATGCCAGTTCACACTATCAGTAAATATTTTTTTTTCTCGTATCCAACCTAAACTTTCTCTGGCACAATTTGAGGCCATTTCCTCTCATCCTATCACTTGATACTAGGGAGGAGACACCAACATTTTCATCACACTACAACCTCTTTTCAGGTAGTTGTAGAGAGCAGTAAGATCTCCCCTCAGCCTCCTTTTCTCCAGATCAGCCTCCTATTCACAGGCCACAGATTTAGAAGTCCTGTAGATGTAGTGCTTAGGGACATGTTTTAGTGGTGATCTAGCAGTGTTAGTTTAGTGGTTGCACTCGGTCATCTTAAATGTCTTTTTGAACCAAAGCAATTCTATGATTCTGTGACCTAGTGTGCTGGTTTGAACTAATTGGAGGATTTTAATGAGAAATTAGGTTATAGGCTGAGAAAGGAAACCATTGATGATTTGACTTCACTCATAGGTTTACTGAAAAATGTATAAAAGCTAGAACCCAAACAAAGATCCAGCTAAGAAGATCTGTGTAACTTCACTAAGAAGTTTCCTGCTACTACTACTTTGCTTACCTGGCACTTAAGACAGATAGTGGGATAAGATTGGGAAGTGGGGGGAAGGTGATAGGGTGCTTGGAAACCCCTCTTAGGGACTCTGATTTGTGGGAGGGGTGTGGCGTTTCTGTATTACCTTTTAATTTTATATATCAGTAAATATCTGTAATATATTGTAAATATCTGCTTGTATATTGTGCAAAGCTGTAAATATAAAGCTTAATTCCTTAACTTCCAGTCGACTGAGTCTAGCCAGGGCAATTTTAGAGTGTGTGAGGGAGCGGGGAACTCCCAATCCACCATACTTAGTTTTAGAGCAGTGCTGCAGCTCAGATGTGTTTCAAGAAGACAAATCTAAGTGCATGATCTCCAGGAAAGTTCAGCCTCAAACTTAACTTTGAACAGTGAAGTTCATACCTGCTCATTATTGAAATCTGTTTATCAAGTCTGGATCTCAAGGTTGTATCCAAAACTGAGTTTTGATTCTCTCCCTGCTCAAAACCATGCTATCAGGTGGTTCTCCATATATTTGCATTTGTTTATGTGAAATATGACATGGTAGATGACTTGTATCTAATAGAAACAGTCAGATTTCTACTTTTCCAGAGTCTGGTTTCATGCTTGTTGTAACACACTAACTTGTGCCTGAGCTCTGCTGCATGGTGAAGGTCTTTCACATTGTAGCACACATGCATTGAATTATAGAATTGTAGAACGGTTTGGGTTGGAAGGAACCTCCAAAGGTCATCTAGTTCAACCCTCTCTGCAGTCAGCAGGGGTATTCTCAACTAGATCAGGTTGCCCAGAGCCCTTTTGAACCTCACCTTGAATATCTCCATTGATGTGGCCTCAAACCACCTCCCTGGGCAGCTCGTTCCAGTGTTCCACTGGATAGATCAGCTGTCCCAAAGTAAATGCTATTTTGCTACACATCTTCATTCAGTTGACTTTGCAACTTATAGTGAACAGAGTAGATGTTTGAATGGAAGGTGAATAATAGGACCTGGCAACATTTCCTGCTAAAGCTCAGAGAAGAAGCTGTTTGACGTCAGGAGGAAATAACCATGGCTCAGCTTGTTACAGATGCACAGATGATAGCACTCCAACTATATAAAGCATTCATGAACTTCACACCTTTTTAATTGACTGAACAATATTAAAGCTTTCAGACAGAGTGGACAGATAAGGTTGCTTGGAGCTTACACCTCCATCAAACCCCAGGGCCTTGCTTGGGAAGCGCAATGCAAGCTCGCAGCAAATTAATCCATTTAAGCTGATTGCAGAGCAGTCTGACAGAGCATCCTCTGCGTGGCATGAGGCAGAAAATGAACTTGACCTAAGTTAGAAACACAAGGTCTCCCCAGAGACGTTGGTATTCTCTTCCAGTTCTGACTTTTGTGCAAGGCCGGGATAGTTTTTAAACCATCCTCTGTGGAGTAATGGAAAATGTCATCTTTTGATTGTGAGTTCCACCTTCCTCTGAAACAAGCCATGCTCAACATCGTCAGACACATCAATGTACAGCATGACTGGTGCTCTCCAGTAACAGCAACTCATAAATTATGAAAAATGACTGCTACAATTAACTGAAAATCAGATTTATTTGCAATAAACAGCAGGAGATGCATCGATTTTCATATTCTGTGCTCACTGTTGCCTTTTAAGCTGCAAGAACTCAAGTCAATAAAGGGAGGATAATAAATATCTGAGACTTTTAAATTCAGATCTGGTCTATTTTTTCCTGTGCTGACTTGCACGTTTGCTGGCACTCTCACTCTAGCTAAAACCGTTTAAATGCTGACTTGTTTATTTACTGAATTTATTTGGTCAATTTGAAATGTTTCCCTCCTCTGCCTTCCAAACCAATGCAGGAGAGAAATTCACTTTGCCTTGTTGATGTCAAGCAGGCTAATAAGGCTTGGTTTCAACTGGTGTGAGACCAAGCAGCACCAAAACGTGAAGCCCATTCATGGCTCTCTGCCACTAGGAAATGTGGCAGAGAAAGTCTGGCGTTATTGTTAGCACTCCTCAGGCCACATTTTGGGACTCTCAGGATAATCTGGGAGAAAATTATAAATTGAATAATCTGTGGGTGTCACGGGATAGCACTAATTAAATGCGGTATCCCGTGGGACGAGGGGGTCCTAGTGCCCTCCTCGCCAGTTCTTTTGGGTTTCGGTCGGCAGAAAAGACACAAATATCGCTCAAATGTCAGGTATAAATGTTTAACAACCAGGACTGGGGAAAACAGAGAGGTTACATGCAAAACAGACCCCGATCGCGCCTATGAGTACCCACGGGAGCTCGAAGCGAAGTGGGGAAACACGCTCCTTCCCGAACCGAGGGGGGAGACCGCGGAAGGAGGGAAACCGATTTAAAGAAAATAAAAGAGGGATTAGAAAGAGGGAGAGAAACTGGGAAAAGAGAGAGAGGGGTCAGCTTTGCCGCGTAGAATAAAGCTGCCGTGCCTCGCTGTCTGTTGCTGTGCACGTGGCTGGGGCTTCTCCCAGCTACTGCGTGGACGGTGGACGAGGAGAGCGGGAAGAAAAAGGAAAAATGGCTGCTGACCCGTTTAAGTACCCTACGGGGCTTATGAAACTGTCCATCAGGTATCCAACATTTCCTGGCCAGCCAATTGATTCAAGGTTCAACGTATATGGGCATCCCGAGGTCCCCCTCCTGGGTCCTGGGGCCACCTGGGATGCCCCACCCTTCACCCCCTACCAAACCTTTTAACAGTAGAGGGAGAAGAGAGCCCAGGAATTGGATTAATCCTAGGATGCTCCGTCATTTTGTGCAGGGACAGTGGGTGATATATCAGAAGCAGAACTGGTGCATTAATATGGTTAATCTTAACTGTTTCTCAAATTCATTTTAGTTACTTGCTGGAAAAAAACAGTAAAACACAGCAGTGGGGTTTACTGTTGTCTCAGTACCCAACAAAGTTTTCCTGGGGAGGTATGAACTTGTGTATAGTAAATTTATGCTCCCTGTCAATAGACTGGCTTTTCTTATTTATCTTTTGTGGGCTCCTTAGGAGAAGTCCACAGACCTGCATGGCCTCATAGACCCTCAGGTTGAAAACCACTGACCTGTGCTAATTCACATCTATCCTGCATGGTGAATATATTGTATGAAGTGAGAAACGCAATGACCTCAAAGGTTTCCTTTTCTTTATAACTTTGCAGATTCCTTAGAGAGGATGAAGTACTTCAGAGTTGCTAAGAGGGGAACTCCTTTTATAATTGCAAAGTATTACTTACAGCACCCATTGGCCCTTTTGTTAATTATTGCCTGTTGCAGTTACCTTGAAATACAAACACCAAAGCCACGTGCATAGCGAGACGTCTGCAAGTCATTTCGCCTGTGCGTGCCTTAAAGATGAGCCTTGCACCAAGAGCACAAGGGCATGGGTGTTTGAAGAGTGAAACTAAGCAGCTCCCAAGTTAAACAAGTGGAATTTTGAGCATTCTCTTTTCCAGACTGCAGAGGATACACTCGGAGCAGCCTGGGTCAGCTATTTTATGTTCATTGTCTGGAATGCTGCTAACTCTATTTAACTCACTTTGCCATTTTATGCTTTTGTTGATGGGCTTCTAAAATAATTTATGTGAAACCCTGCTTGGTTTCAAAACTAAGACTGTTGTGCCTCTGTATAAAAAAAAGAAAGGAAGATGAGACTATAGCAGGGGCCAGAAACCTACTGCACGTAGGCAGCAGCAGCAGTGAAAATGCAACTGCATTGACTTAAGGCTAGCAGTAAGAAGGAAAGTATCTGGAGTGTCTATTAGGACTGTGGAGCTCATTCTAATCCTTGAACCTCCATATCTTCACAGTTACTGTAAACCAGGTTCACTAAAATGTAACTGCAACTCCTAAAAGTGATTCTTTACCACTTCTTAATATTGCATCATGCACCCATCTTAACCCTACAGCCTGCAGGCCAAGTATAATGGCAAAAGTGGTTCCTCCCATCTGCAGCTCTGCTGCCTCCCTTCCTTAGGGCTTCTTGAGTTTTGCTGTAGCCCAAATGGACAGTGTCACTCTTCCCTCATTGTCTCTGCCTCAGTGTCTTTATTGACTTCTTTTATGCTGGAACAGGAAGATGACACAGTGAAGAGGTCTCCTGAGGAGGGCAGGGACTTCCCATTCCAGAATGGTGAGGCGGGTGCACAGGGGTATGGTCTCATGGTGGTAAGTGGCGAAGGGCTGTTGGAGGCAGAAAGACTAAGACATAGAAAATGTGGTATCCCAGAGTAGAGAGTAGTGGTATCTCATTTAAGGACACTGATTTGCACACATCCCTTGTCTATGCAATACACCAAAGAAGTTCCTTGATGCATTCTTTATATATATCTTGCCTTTTGGCCTTGAAGTCTGTCAAAGATAACCTCCCATCCAGTCCCAGATCTAAGCTGATTAACTCCACAGGAGAACAGTCCAGGGAGACCTTATAGAGACTTTCCAGTACCTGCAGAAAGCTATAAGAAAGCTGTTTACAAGGGCATATAGTGACAGGACAAGGGACAATGGTTTCAAACAAGGGAAGGATAGAGTTAGATTGGACATTAGGAACAAGATCTGTACTACAAGGGTGGTGGAAGACTGGAACAGGTTGTTCAGGGTTGTGATGGAGGCCCCATCCCTGGACATATTCAAGGTCAGGCTTGATGGGATGCTGAGCAACCTGACCTAGCTGAGGATGTCCATGCTTACTTCAGTGGGGTTGAACTAGATGATCTTTAAAGTTCCTTCCAAACCAGTGCAATGCAAGATTCTTTGATACGATCCTCATGCTACCTGAAGTAGCATCTGATGAAATGTACTTGCCTGATCGGCAGAATTCGTCGGCCTCCTGGTGCACCATGTCTTTCACCCTGTTGCTGTAGGTCAACCTGGAGTCCTGATCGTAAGCCTTCAGGGTCTCACTGGAGCTGTAGGACTTCTGGGGAACCTTGCTGTCCTCACTCTCAGCTGAAGAGCTGGTGTAGCGGCGCTCCGTGTCGCGGCGCCGCGTCAGAGATCGGTACGGTTTCCTTTCTTTTACATCCATGGCACCCTTGTCTGAGTACTCAACATTAAAATAATAACGTCCGTGTGGTGGTCAGATTGGAAATAGTCTGAAAGGGAGAGTAAAATAAGATCAAGGTTCGCACCGTTGGGCACTTGAAGGCCGATTTTCTTTCTTTATACATTCTTTCCATGAACAACAGAGAGGTTACTTAATGGACGGCAGGAAAACCCTCTTAGAGCAATTACCATCAGAAAGAAAGTCTCAATTATGTGTGACTCATTTAATAATGGCCACAGCTTGTGGGACACATACATGCTGCAGCCTGCATCTGTGTGAACTGGGCACACACTTGCGGGTTTCGTACTGATGGGGATTTCGTACTGATTGCAATTTTCTGTGTCTTCTTTCTGTGGGAAGTGCTTCATACACCTCTAGGAGGCACATTTTCAGCACATCAATCACCTAATCTCTGGGAAATCAGACCATGCTGAAATGTCTCCATGTGCACAGCCAGAGGACTTTGGGAAAACATAATCCTACAGTCCTGAAAGTGTTTTGATAGGTTGTGAGGTTAGAAGGAAGGAACAAAAGAACAAGACAGTATAAGATGGCAAGTGGGCAGGGAGAGGGGAAAAAAGAAGAAGAAGAGTGAGATATAGATAGGAATAGGATGAAAATATCTTTCTGTTTGGAGAGCTCATCTTTACTCAGCTGGAAATATATTAGAACTTAAGCAGAGTTGAGAAAGTGTAAATAAATGATAGTGCTCTGCTTCATGTAACAGCATGACCTGGGATTTATGCCTGTGGGAAAACAAAGTATATATGCACTGGTATGCAAGCATACATATTTGCACACAGAGAAAATTGATAACAGAAATAAAACATGTACTAAAAGTGGGTTTGTCAAAATAATTAATAAATTTTCTTTTTTCTTTTAAGCTTATTGAATGCAACAGAAGCCACAGAGAGAGAGAGAGAGAGAGAGAGAGAGAGAGAGAAAGTCGATGACTTGCAGCAAGATGGTAAAATATGTTTTTGAATACCCAAACTGGTTTACGAGGAAAAATACTGATAAAACCCACAAACCAAACATTGACATCTGTAATTACAGGCTGAGTTTCTCAGGAACTGAATCCTCCTGACCACTAAAGAACAGAAGCTGAGTCTCTAAATGCCACACCAGGATGCTGTTAGAATGGAATGACAGAATCATAGAATGGTTTGGGCTGGAAGGGACCTCAAAGGTCAGATAGTTCCAACCTCCTCACCATAGGCAGGGACACCTCCCACTAGAACAGGTCACTCAGGGCCTCATCCAACCTGGCCTTAAACACCTTCAGGGAGGGAGCACCCACAACCTCCCTGGGCAAACTGTTCCAGTGTCTCACCACCCTCACTGTAAAGAACTTCTTAACATCCCATTTATATCTCCCCTCTGCCAGTTTAAACCCATTACTCCTCATCCTGTCATTACACAACCTTGTAAATAGTGCCTCCACAACCCTCCTATAGGCCCCTTTCAGATACTGGAAGGGTACTACAAGGCTACTGTTTACTAGCAGTACTTAAAAACTTAAAGGAAGAGTATCAGAAAATACCTCTTGAGTTTTGGTGTTTTTAATAGTAAATATCTATGAAAATGAAAGGACTGAATCATGAAAAGGTTTAGGTTGGAAGGGACCTTAGAGACCTTTTAATTCCAACTCCCCTGCCACTGGCAGGGACATCTTCAGCTAGACCAGGTTGCTCAAAGCTGCATCCAGCCTGGCCATGAGAACTTTCAGGGATAGAGCATGGTAAGAAGGAACAGTTGGTATGTGTTTGATCAGAAGTTACAACAGGCTGATAATCACTAGGTTAGTAAGAGGTAAGACCCAGGGGAAACAGGGCTTGCATATGAGCAGGAGGGAAAG
The DNA here is from genome assembly GCA_013396835.1 of Psilopogon haemacephalus. NCBI lineage: Eukaryota > Metazoa > Chordata > Aves > Piciformes > Megalaimidae > Psilopogon > Psilopogon haemacephalus. The sequence continues at coordinate 56,767 of VWZI01015193.1, read as the reverse complement.
ATGGTATGTAACAGATTCCAAAATAAAGGAGGAGCTCTCTTCTCCTGCGTTCAGCCTTCTGAGACATCCTGGCCATACATTACAGAATTCTGAACCCATGTACACTGAGGGTCTAGGTAGCTTGCTTGGAGTGGCACCAGTCTTACCACCATGACAGTGCGGTTTCTGGTGGGGATGCCTACCTTAAGAAGATAAGTGCCTGCCAGCCCTGTGATCTGTGTGATCAGGATTATTGCTGGTCAGTTGGATAGGATGAGTATAACCTGCTCTTTGATCAATAGAGTCACTCAGTATTCCTTGTCATATACCTTTCTCTCTATGATTTTAGTATTTGAGCTACAAGCATTGTAGTTTCCAGTATACCTTTCTCTTTATGACTAGTATTCGAGCTATAATAAAGTGTTGAAACTGTACCCAGAGTGGGGTACCTATGTGTGAATGTGTTCCCTGGTCCCCAAAGAACCCACTGGAACAGGCATCCACAGCTTCTCCATGCAACATGTTCCAGTGCCTTACCACCCTGACAGTAAAGAATTTTTCCTAATATCTATTCTAAGTCTACCCCTTTTCAGTTTATAACCACTGCCCCTTGTCCTATTACAACATGCCCTTGTAAAATTTCCTTTCCAGCTTCCCTAAAGGCTCGCTTCAAGTACTGTAAGGCTACTGTAAGGCCTCCCTGAAACCTCTTTTCCAAGCTGAACTACCCCAGCTCTCTCAGTCTGATTCCAGCCCTCTGATCATCTTTGTGACATCTCTTGGACTTGTTCCATATCCTTCTTATGTTGGAGGCCCCAGAGCTGGATACAGTCCTCCAGGTGTGGAGTCAAAGTGTCCAGAGGAGAGTCAAAGAGCAGAATCACCTCCCTCTCAAAAGCCTAAACCTTCAACGTACTAATACAATCTTACTCCTTCATGACTCTTAGATGCCAGCCTCACTTCAAGTGCTGTGCCTGGATTTATGTTGCAGCACAACACAGCTATGGTCCAACAGTTGAAGACGGATGTGCTTTGTGTTTAAAGAGATGTGATGTAACTTAGCATTTATGACTCCCCAAACTATAAACCTGTGAAGAATGGAAAACTGTTACCACAGGTTCTGATGAGCTAAAAATCATAACCCTAAAGCAGAAGCTTGAAGACAACATCTTGTTAAGAATGCTGCACTTGCCAAGGTGTCTGGTATAAGCATAACTAAGCAAATTCTTGAGCTGAAGAGAGACTGGAGGAGGGGGCAAGAGCTGCAGGACAGCTGTGAGATGCACTCGCACCTGGACAAAGCAAAAGAGGGTCTCACTCCTATTTCTGCAGTTCTGGCTTTGCTAAGACTGCTTTCTGGGTTTTGTCTCTTTAACCTCAGAAATGGACTTCACAATGACAGAACCCAATTCCGACAGCTCATACAGTTTCTGTGGCACTCTTCCTAGAAATTAAGACACTACTTAAAAAAAAATCCACTTCATTCTCTCGCAATGTATTCCAGTGATGGCAGCAGACCAAGTTCACACTTCCTTATTTGTGTGTCAGCAAAATGCACAGAAACTATGGAACACAACTGGAAGAAGAGGGGAATGTGTGTGTGGGTAGGGGGGAGGGGTGTGAGGGGAAGAGGTGAGTGTCTTATAATTGAGCTTCACTTAAATCATCCACAGACATCTGAACACCACCTTGATTTTAAACATGTGTTTAAACCCATGGAACTGACCAACTTAAATTCATTCATGAGCTATGTGGGTTCAATACTGTGAATGCAAATGGAGTTGTTCGCTGGTCGAAAATCTGCAAAGTAAGGGCTTGAGAGGTGAAAAAACTAAGGGATGGATGTAGAAGCAATAGCAAAGGCAATGCTCTTATGCTACAGATCAGATTAGCATAGTAATAACTACCAAATATTGGTAGATATTTTTTGTATTGAATCAAATATATTGGCACCTTCAAGTGGGAGAGAGTTAAAAGGAATAGAACATTTGATTACTTTTCAGTTTTCCTCCCCTAAAAAAAAAAGCAAAGCTTATTTTGGCTTGAAAATTGTGATGTCT
>VWZI01015193.1:37920-53332 GCA_013396835.1 Psilopogon haemacephalus | reverse complement strand
TTTTTTTTTTTTTTCCTCCTCTCTCCTCTCCTCCAGGCTAATTAATGGCAATAGCCACTCTTGTTTTTGTCAGCTCTCTGAGTGTATGATCCCAGCTGGACCACAAGCTGGTTTGGAATACAATTCACAACAGATGCATCCTTCAGACTTTACTTCCTCAACTCAGAAAAACCCCAGTGAACCCCAGAAAGGGTTACTCACATGCTCAAGCCTATAAACTCAGACTCCTTGACACAGTCATATATTTCAAATGTGTGAGACTCTTCTCACATCCTTGCTTGTATGTCAAGAAGTGGAGAATATAAAATCAGGTTTCTAGTTGTAGCGCAGTAGTGCAGTAAACACAATGCTTATTTGCAGATCCTTTTTTTTTTTTTTTTTTTAATTTTGCTTTTGCTTTGGTGGGCTCCCAAATAATCCTTTTTATTATGTTTTATCCTTTATATCTATCCTCCTCATTCTCAGTTCTGCTGCTTTTTGTTGCTCTTTGGAGCTTTGATTAACCACACCGGCTTTGTGCTGCAGAAGTGCACTCAATGAATGGCAAGGAGAATGATTTATTTTCTGAGTCACCGCTCAAAAGACAAACTTCCATCAATCAAAAGCTAGACAAGAGAGTGTGACACCACAAAGCGATATGCTAGGAGGCGCTTACAGCAAAAGGGACAGGTGGTCTTTGATAGCTGACTTACATTGCAGGTCACTAATCACAGAGATTAGCAGCAAGGTGATAGACAGCGCCTGTTCTGGAAGGCAGCGTGTCATATCATCCAATTTTCTGTCAAAATTTGAAGCTTTAAATGGTAGAGATAGCTTCATGTGTTTCTTACAGAGTTATGGCAACAAGGTGGTGAGAAAGCTGAAGGAGTGAAATGCCTTGTCTCCATGAAAACGTGGACATGAAAATCCTGGTGGGTCGATTTCAGTCCAACTTTGTGCTGGAGGAAGCAAAGTGACTTTCCATCGTTGTTTATTTTCCTCGGCAAAACTGCCTATGCAAAAATGGCATCGTCTTACCTGACAGGGACTGGGTTTTGTCTTCTTAAAGTCAGTCTTCTCATTCCACTGCTGAGGGCAATTTTTTTCCCCTTATTTTTTTTATTGCTGCTGCCCTTTGTAGAACGTGCACAGCCACAGAATACTGAGCAGCAAACCTTTGGGCTCCACAAATCAAGTCATTAACTAAGACCTGATGCCGGTAAGTAGTGAGCAAGTATCCTTTGCTTCACTTTATAGAGGAAGAGAAGAGGCAGGGGAAGTCAAAACAACTTGCTTAAGGTGGTACAAGAAGAATGTCACACAATTGAGAACAGACCCTTGATCTCCCAGGCAGAGTCTGACACTGACCCCTGGATGTTTTGAGAATCAAGTCACATAATAACTATGGCAGAATGCTTAATTTAAAAAATCTTGGCCGATGCATGTCTGAAATCTTTATGTGTGAGGAGTACTATGAGCTTCAGGTATTATTAACAAGATGCTCTTTCATGTTTGCAGAGTGCCCTTTGGTCAGGGATGGTGGACCATATACAATTGCAGTTGTGCCTGACCTGTAAAATCCTGAGGTGAATGATAAAACCCCCACTCACAGTCCAGTTTTGCACCACATTGTGCAACAGTCTCCTCCAAACCACCAACAGATATTGGAGCCAGCCCAGCAGTGTTGTTTAGGAAGTTAGATCCAACTCAGTATCTTAAATGGCAACCACGCGAGTACAGATGATTAAATTACTTTGTGGTTGTGGTTATTAATGTTCTACACCAAGTTAAGTCATCATTTGACATTTAACATCTTATGTGAAACAATGCAGTCCACTGTGAGAGTCCCAGTATATTTCCATAAGGATGCAAATGCGGAGTTTGAAGCTCTTTCTTCTGGCCTCGTGACACAATGTTGAACATAGAAAACCTTACAACCATAGAACTGTTGAGGTTAGAAGAGACCTTTGAGATCATCAAGTCCAGCCACTCCTCTAAAGCTCAGAATCCCACCGCTACTGCTAAGCTACTAGCACTAAGTCACACCCCTAACCACCACATAAATGTTTCTTTTAAAAACCTCCAGGAAAAGGACATGGGGGTCTTGGTTGATGAAAAGCCAGCATGTGTGCATGTGTCCTGGGCTGCATGAAGAGCAGTGTGGCTAGCAGGGCAAGGGAGGGGATTCTCCCCTTTTACTCTGTTCTCATGAGACACCACCTGGAGTACTGTGTGCACCTGGAGCCCCCAACACAAGAAGGACATGGAATTGTTGGAGTGAGTCCAGAGAAGATCTCGAAGGTGCTCAGAGGGCTGCAGCAGCTCTGCTATGAGGACAGGGTACGAGAGTTGGGGCTTTTGAGCCTGGAGAAGAGAAGGCTTCAAGGAGACCTTGTAGCAGCCTTCCAGCCTACAGGAGGTCTGGGAAGGGACTATTTACAAGGTCTTGTAATTACGGGATGGAAAGTAATGGGTTTAAACTGGCAGAGGGGAGATTTAAACTAGATGTTAGGAAGAAGTTCTTTCCGAGGGTGATGAGACACTGGCACAGGTTGCCCAAGGAGGTTGTGGCTGGCCCTCCCTGGAGGTGTTAAAGGCCAGGTTGGATGATGCCTTGAGCAACCTGTTCTAGTGGGAGGCATCTCTGCCTATGGTCGGGGGTTGGAACTAGATGATCTGTGAGGTCCCTTCCAATCTAAACAATTCTACAGTCTATGATTCTATGGTGACTCCACCATCTCCCTGTGCAGCCTGTTCCAATGCCTGATAATCCTGTCTGTGAAGAAATTTTCCCTAATATCCAACCTGAATGACCTTATTTGGTCACTTCCATTTGTCCATAAAGATCTTCAATATTGCCTGCCATTCTAACCTGGCCTAAAGCAGAAAGCTGGCATAAATGTAGTGGTGAATGTTCTGATGTATTCAGCAGATATTTAAGCATGTACTTAGGGGTGATACAAATCAAATTTGTATTGCCAGGTGATCAGAGGTTCCAATGGTCTGATCTCAGCAAACACACAACCGTGGCTTAAACAGCCTGGTAGTATTTACCAGGTCTCTGAGAAATTCTTCTTTATAACATAAAAGACTCCTGTGTTTTTTATTAAACTTTAAGCTTCAGATTTATAACAGAGATTCAAATCCCAGGAGGCCTTTGTAGGAAATAAATTAAGCTGTAGGTATAACATCCCCTCACATTTTTGGCAAAGGCTTTGGAAAGAAGCAAGCATGAGAGAGAAGAATGAAGAGTCAAGTTAACACTGCTTGGCTTCAACCCAGTGCTTGAAGAAAGTAACAAAACCTCCCTTTTCTGGTCTCGGCCACTAAGCTTTTCTTCTACTCGTAAGAGCCTTGTTAGGCAATTGGTAATGTCCTGTCCAAGAGATGTGCTTTGTGACCTTTTCGTGAATAAATCTAAAACAGTAATGAGCTGGAGGCTCAGAAAAGCTTGAAACAGTAGTTAAGATTTGAAGTATGGTGGGAAAGCATGAAGGGGGCTGGAATGCAATTATCTCAATTATTTCTGGTTTGCAAATCCCTCAGTTGCAAATCCCTCATGGGCTGCAGCCCTTAACCTGTGCTAGGGGAAGATTTTGAGGCCAGAAGTTACAAAAACTTTCAAGTAGTCTTTGAGTAATGGAAGCAGTTTTCATCTGCAATCAGCAGAGTCCTACTTTGGCTTCTTCCAATATGGAAATGACTTTGGAAACAACCTTGTTTTCATATTGAAACACTCTTCATTAGTCTCTTTAGCTATTCTTGGAAGAGTCTGCTTTTCTTCATAACCTCACTTTAACAGATGATGTATGAAGGTGTTTAAATAATAAATGCTCAAAGAGCCAGCCTGACAATGTAAAGTGATTTAGGTGCAGTCTGCAAATCTTCCCTGGCTCACTGTGTTGCATTCAAGGTTTGGGTCTGCCATGTACCGGTGAAACTATTGTGTGTCAGGGAGTCACAGAGTGAGGAAGTGCTGGTGGCATCAAATGCAGAAGTAGCATTTCCATTGCATGTAGTCACTTGATGAATTCCATTTAATCATCTCTATTCTTCTTCTGTCACCCTCTGTCTCCTGACCTGGGATACAGAAGACCAAGATTTTAGTTTTTAATCTGAAACATCTTGGATGCTCTCAACCATCCCAAGTGAAAGCCCCAGGCAGAGTCTTCCTCAATCACATTGGGAGAGTCTTTTTCCTCTAGAAAAGAAAGCCACTGTCTGTTTTGCCTCCCAAAAGGCAAAATGTGTTTGACACATCTCTAGACAATAAGAAAAGACTGGTACAAGGCTCACTGCAGTGAGTTGTTGTTGGTTGGATGCCAGGTGCCCACCAAGCTGCTATATCCCTACCTTCTTCAGCAGGATAAGGAGGCAGAAAATATGATGGAAAAAATCTCATGGGTGAAGATAAAGTAAGTTTAATAAGGCAGAAGCAAAGGCCAAGTGTGTAAGCAAAGAAAAGAAACTTCCTGGGAAGTAGGACCCAGTACATGTAGCAGTTGTTGCAGAAGAAAAACCTAGCAGCAAATGCCCCTAACCTCCCCCTTTCTTGTTGTTTTTGTTGCTGAGCAGACATGGTATGGAACATTCTTTCAGTCAGTCTGGGTCAGCTGTCCTGGCTATGTCCCTTAGCCTACTGGCTAATGTGGGAGAGAAAGCCTCTATGCTGTGGTAGCACTGCTCAGCAGCAGCCAAATCACTGGGGTGTTCTCAACACCTTTCTAGCTACTGCTACACAGCACTGTGGGGGCTGCTACAGGGAAAATGAACTCCATCTCAGCCAGACCCAGTACATGCATTTGGGGTGGTAAGCTTTGTACCCATTCTTGGGTAAGTTTTTTATCTAATTCTTAGTGGTCTGCTATGGTGTGTACAGGGATCTTGTATTAGAAAATGGTAGCCCATATGAAAATGGAGCAAGAATCCCATGACAACTCCCTCATGACCTTCAACCTCTTTATCCCACAATTTGGTAAGGGAATACTCACACTTGGATACACTCTTTCTGTATCCCAGCTTCTCTGCCAGCTAAACTGAACAGGAAACTATACATCTTTTTTTTACTCCTGTATGGACTTGATAAAGTCATAGGCAATGTTTGCATTTCTATGAGCTTCTAAGGGAAAACAGGAAGAAATAGAGGCTCTTATCTGCTCACAGATACACAAAGCAGAACTAGCAATCTTGGTGAGGTATCAAAGGCCAGCTGAACTCTGTTTTACACAGGAGAACTTTTACAGGCTTGTGCATTAACTGCTCAAATAGCTGGTTATGCTCAGTAAGTTCATGTCTGCTGGGTGCTGTGCAGTTATGTCTAGGAGTTGGCTACCTTGTGATGAGGTCCTGAAATCGAGCACGGGAGAATGACTGTACTGTGTTAGACCAAAGGACTATCCTAGCAGTGACTTGGAAGAGAAGGACAAAAGAGTTTGGAACAGTCATTTAAGAAGTAAAGTTGGTCCTTGCTCTCAATATATTTCCAGAAGGCTGAAGCCCAGTTATTTTTTTTCTAGCTGAGTTTGACAGTCCTTCATGAGCCTGTCCTATGAGAGTTTGTTTAATCTCATTTTACATTCAGATACTTTTGGCCTTTGTGAAATCTTCTGGGCTGTCCCACACCTGTTGTGTGTCACCTTTAAACTCGCTGTCTGGTGCATACAGTTCTTGTCTCCTCTGTGCTGGCATTAATGAACTCACAGCCCTTTCTGTAAGAAAAAGGCTTTAAACTGATACCCACTCTCAAACGTACCTTATTCTCCTCTCCTTATTCACCTCTGCTATGAGGACATGCTGAGAGAGTTGGGGCTTTTCAGCCTGGAGAAGAGAAGGCTTCGGGGAGACCTTATAGCAGCCTACCAGTGTCTGAGGGGGGCCTACAGGAGGGCTGGGGAGGGACTGTTCACAAGGTCTTGTAATGACAGGACGAGGGGGAATGGGTTCAAATTGGCGGAGGGGAGATTTGAACGGGATGTTAGGAAGAAATTCTTCACAGTGAGGGTGGTGAGACACTGGAACAGGTTGCCCAGGGAGGTTGTGTCTGCTCCCTCCCTGGATGTGTTCAAGGCCAGGCTCGATGAGGTCTTGAGCGTCCTGATCTAGTGGGAGGTGTCCCTGCCTATGGCGGGGGGTTGGAACTGGATGATCTTTGAGGTCTCTTCCAACCTAGACCATTCTATGATTCTATGATTCTATGATTCATCACTGTTACACATTATTTTTTCTCTCACAGCAGAAAACTGAATGAAGACTGGGGCTCTTGTATGAAAGAAGGCATGTCTGCCTGTTCTCCCTGCAGTCAGCACTGCAGGCTCTAATCCTGCCTCTAAAAACAGTGACACTATCAGGAGTGTCTGTGTTTGCTGCAGGCAAACTAAGAAAGAGAGAACTATTGGTACATAATGTTTAAAGCATAAACCTTGTCAGGTATCTGTAACCCTCAGTAAAAGTGTCACATCTGCGTGTACCTCGGATGTGAAAAAGAGCTCAGAGCCCATCTCCTGTTCTACACTCCTCAGACGCAGCCCAGTGCCTGAGCTGCTCACAGAGTGACAACATCAGCTGAAGGAGAGGTGCAATGTAAAACTTGAAATAGCTGAATCTTGGCTTGGCTGTGAAAATAGTACAGTAGTAGTTTACTCTTCCCCCCGCCTACTCTGCCCTAATGAGACCACACCTGGAACACTGTGTCAAATTTTGGGCTCTCCAGTTCAAGAGAGACAGCGACCTGCTGGGAAGAGTCCAGGGAAAGCCACGAGGATGATTGGAGGACTTGAGCATCGCTGCTCTGAAGAAAGACTGGGAGCCCTGAGGCTGTTTAGTCTGGAGAAGACTGAGAGATCTCTCCCATGTGTACAAATATTTGAGGGGTGGCTGTCAAGTGGATGGGGTCAATTTCTTTTTGTTGGTCAGCAGCAATGAGATAAGGAACAGTGGATACAAACTGGAACACAGAAGGTTTCACCTCAACATGAGGAGATACTTCTTTACTCATTGATGTTTACAACTACCTGAAATGATGTTGAGGAGAGGGTGCTGGTCATTGGAGACAGAACAAGGAGGAATGGCCTCAAGCTGAGACTGGGTAGGTTTAGATTGGACACTAGGAAAAAGTTTTTCAAGGAGAGGCACTGAAATGAGCTGCCCAGAGAGGTGGTTAAGTCACCCACCCTGGATGTGTTTAAAGGTCATTTGGATGTGGTGCTTAGGGATATGGTTTAAGGTGAATCTTGTAGAGTAGGGTTATAGGTTGGACTTGGTGGTCCTGAGGGGCTTTTCCAACCTTGATGTTTCTGTGATTCTGTGACGGTGAGGGTGACAGAGCCCTGGTACAGGCTGCCCAGAGAAGTTATGGAGTCTCCTTCTCTGAAGACTTTCAAAACCTGCCTGGATGCACTCCTGCATGAACTAACCTAGGGAATCCTGCCTTGACAGAGGGGTTGGACTTGATCTCTGGAGGTCCCTTCCAATCTCCAAAGTTCTGAAATCCTGTGATTGGTAATCGAATAGCATAGGCTCAACTGATTTTGGAGGGATATACTCAAAGGTCTGCTCAGAAAGCATTGCTAGGGACAGCTTATTTATTAACAGTATTTAATACAGACATTTTGCAGAACAATATGGCAGAGAAGTTCCTGCAGCAGAGGGAACCTCTCACCTAATCAGGCAGGACAGACAACACAGGGAAATGTGTGCTACTATCCTTTTTTAATTTGTTTGTTTTACAGGTAAAAACATGTATCACGTCTAGTTCACAGGATTCAGATAACTAACACCCAAAACTCCTACACAATTAGTGGCAAGGCCACCCTGTCCTTTGTTTTACTACAGTATCATGTATAAAACTGCCCCTGCTCTTGTTTCAGATGATGTGGTACTGGCTTATTTGTCCTTGCTTTCATTCAACAGGGACAAAAAAAAGTCCAGTTTTTTTTTTTTTTTTTTTTTTTTTTTTGTGTTGATAAAATCCTCCAAAGAATCTGACTTCAAGCTAAGTTTATTAAAATATGAATTATCTGTGAAAAGACTGCAAAGGCCCATGAATTGATTTCTGATTTTCTATGGACTTATTTTAGAACTTCTCTGTGAGATAATCAGCGTGCAGTGAGAGATGCTAGGGATTGATTAATCAGTATAACCCCTACTGTGTCCAAAGCTTAACTTTCAATTACACAAGCTTAGGCAGTATATTTTTCTTAGGTGAAATGCCTATGGGGGGGAAAAAAAAACCAGTGAGATAAAAATAGTAAATTAGAAATAGAAACTAATCTCTATTAGTGTTTTTCTTAAACAAAGGCTCTTCTCAAACAAAGGGCTCCCTCGTCGGAATAACAAGGGGAAGTATCACCTCTAAGAAGAGATTTTAAGCAGATGCAGATGCTGTCCTTCTTACAAAGAGAATTCCATCCCACATCTCCACAAATCACTGTCTTCTTGACACGGGCTGCACTCTGGCAAGAGGACTTACACCCGATTGCTGGGTTGCAGCTCAGTGCTGACATATACAGGGTAAGAACCTCAAAAAAAGACCTTGATGTACTCTTCCAGATGTACAAATGCTGCAGGACTACAAGATGTGTCAAGAAGGGGGCTTGGTAAGGTAATGATAACTGACATTGTAGCTTAGGTAGAAAGACAAAAAAACATTGAATTTTTACTATCCTTGCAAAATTCTGCTTTCCTACTTGCCTAAAGCTTGTAGAGTAAAAGAAAGGTTTATTCTTATTTACTTTTTTTTTTTTGGTTGTTCTTTTATCACCATGGTAAAACCTCAGATGGTAAAATCTAGGTTCTGATTTTACAGTTTTATTGCAAATCTACATTGCAGTGTGAACAAGATGCCCTAGAATTACTCTCAGCTAACTTTGGACATCAATTCTCAAAATATCTGCAGCCAGACTAGTCAAAATTTGATTCCTGCTACATTCAGTGAAGAAAAAATGTCAAATTTAGGTGAAGATTAATTCTTTAAAAAACACCTTTAGACAGTTATTACCTAGAAATGACTCTTTCTCTTCACTGACTAGGGCCCCCAGGTTGATTCATTCAAGTGTAGGTGTCTAAATTCACTTGGATTAACCACACTGCAGAGTTCTTTGTTCATGTTGCTGCATGATTGTGGTTTCTTAGTGATTTAGCCATTCCAGAAGACACATTTGCATCTCTCCCATGCTACAGGCAGAAGAAGAGAAGGCAGCAGACAGGAAGAAGAGAGATATCCTGAGCAGGGTAATGCAAGAAGTTGGTGCAAAGCCTGTTTACTGGAGTTCTTGGATTCTGTGCCTATATTGATGAGAGACAAATATTGCTTGGTTTTTGTTTTTTTTTTTGGTAGATAAAATGCTAGGTAAGAGATTAAGTGGTTTAGCCAAGTACAAATAGAAACTAAATACTGCATTGTTGGTGGTAAGATCACTAATTTAGTAACTAAGTGGCAAGTTGTTTATTTTGTCTTTCTGTGGCAAACTAGAATGTTTTATTAAATGTCATTCTTATGAAGACAAAGTTTGTGTATCATTAACAAATTGAGTGAAAAGGCTTAGTTGTCTGCTGAAGGAGAGCTTTGCTAAGACATTCAGGAATCCAGTCTGAGGAACATTCTGCAAAAAGACATTGTGGGAAGGAAAGGGAAAAGCAAATAAAAGATTTGGGGAAGGCAATTGAAGATGTAAATGGGTCTTCTTAGCCATACCTTTAATGACTAGTTAAAACAAAGATTAGAAGTCATTGAGTTAGCTCTTGGTCAACAAAGGATGAAAATAGATTTTAAAGCAGAGCAGAATTATATTAATTTAAACTAACCCAAGACTAATTAGTTAGTGTTTGTGCAGTGCTTAGAAAGTAGAAAGTACTATACAAACATTAATTATTGCTATTTATTGCAAATAAATGCAGCAACCACAATCTTTTGTATATCTTAGGAGATAAAAGATTTTTAAAAAGCAAAACTCAGTAACAGGCTCCACAATTTAACTGAGATGTAGTAGGGCACTTTCAGGAAAACACAGGAGTCTTATTCAGTGGCTCTCTCTGAATTGTGAACATTTCATTTGAACTCATAAGTTGACTTTCATTCTCTAGAACATCTGTCTTCTGGAAATCCTTTACAGCGAGGGTGGTGAGACACTGGAACAGGTTACCCAGGAAGGTCATGTAGGACCTGTCCTTGGAGGTGTTCAAGGCCAGGTTGGATGAAGCCTTGAGCAACCTGGTCTAGTGGAAGGTGTCCCTTTCCCTGGCAAGGCAGTTGGCTCTAGATGATTGATCTTTAAGGACCCTTCCAACCTAAACCATTCTATGAATCTATGAAAATAAAAAAAGAAAAACAAAACAAAACCAGCTTAGCTTGGAGCCACTATCTCTGTCATGTGCTGTGTGCATTTCTGACTCTGCACAGGGGAGGTTTAGACTAGATTATTAGGATTTTTTTTTTTTTTCTCAGAAAGAGTGGTCAGGCATTGGAATGGTCTGCTCAGGGAACTGGTGGAGTCAGCAACCCTGGATGTGTTTAAAAGTTGTATGGATGTGGTGCTTGGGGATATGGTTTAGGGCGAACCTTGTAGAGTAGGGTTATCTGTTGGGCTTGGTGATCCTGAATGTTTCTGTGCTTCTGTGGGAATTGCAAGAGAGTGTGAGAGATCAAGGCCATGAGTTTAAGCAGTGGATAAAGCATCTTCATTTTGGATCATGCAATTGTTCCTGAGATGAAGAGATAGTTGTGGCTACTGCTGAAAAGCAAGAGTCTGGGGAAAAGCACTAGTTCCTCTGATGACTACATATCATTAATTTATTGTGTGATCTTGGACAAGGCATTTAACCTTCTGGGCCTATTTTATGAAAACCAGATATAACCATTCTTGGCTGTTTCGCAGCCAAGGAAAGGGTCTTTGTTTGATGCTTTTAAGCATGTCATTTCAATAAATAATCTATGAGACATTTATCACTATTAAGAGGATGACTGAGAGAGTCCAGGAGTCTAACAAGAAACTTATTAGGTGAGATCATACAGGTCCAGGATGGATTCTGGGCCATGACATGTTAATGATTTGCAAAGATTATTAGGCTCATCAGAATCAAGGACATAAAAGAACACTAAAGTAAAATGCTTATCTGCTTTTTACTTGATAAATTCTTGACCCAATTTCCTTCCTACCTTGGCAAACTCTTGCAGAGAAGAATGATAAATAGCAGAGGTCTGACCACTTTGTGTGTTTTTAAGAATCACAAAGGATAATTCAATTAAAAAAGTAATTTATATCAAAGAAATATATTGCCAGGATATGAGCTAATCAAAACCTATATTTAGTGCTTATGATTTTCAAAGCAGTGTACAAATGTGAAATTATTAGCTAACAACTCTATCTGTAGAGAAGGAAGTGGTACAGATGGAGACAGAGGAGACAGCAACATCCTCAGTCATAAGCTCCTGAAGCCAAAAGTCTCATTGTACATATCATCACCCAAGTGAAGCTGCATCAATGCTTGTATCTGTTGGATGCAGAGATTTGCAGGAAATCCAATCACCAAGCATCTTTAAAACAGAAGTTTGTTTTCACCAAAGTTCAGGCTCCTGGGTTTGAAAATGTCAACCTCAGTGGAGGAATGGTTCCATGTTTCAATGTTTCTGATGACAAACCCAGCTTGAGATGTTTCCTCCTGCTATGGCTCAGCCACCCTGCTGCTTGCTATCTCCCTGGGGACACTGATGCAGCTGTTTGTAAAACCACACCATAAGCAGATCAGGGAAATGAACTGGAAATAAAATAAAAGGAGCTTTTATCTGCCAAACCCTTACCTTTTTTTTTTGTTTGTTTGTTTTTAATCTCCCCCAACTTTACTCTGCTCTCATCAGACCCCACCTGGATTACTGTGTGCAGTTCTGGATCCCCCAACAAAAGAAGGACATGGAACTGTTGGAGCCAGTCCAGAGGAGGGCCACAAAGATGCTCAAAGGGCTGGAGCATCTCTGCTATGAGGACAGGCTGAGAGAGTTGGGGCTTTTCAGGCTGGAGAAGAGAAGGCTTCCAGGAGACCTTATAGTAACCTTCCAGTATCTGAAGGGGGCCTACCTGAAGCCTGGGGAGGGACTATTCACAAGGTCTTGTAATAATAGGACTAGGGGGAATGGGTTTAAACTGGCAGAGGGGAGATTTACACTAGATTTTAGGAAGAAGTTCTTTAGAGTGAGGGTGGTGAGACACAGGAATGGGTTACTCATGGAGGTGTTCAAGGCCAGGTTGGATGAAATCTTGAGTGACCTGTTCTAGTGGGAGGTGTCCCTGCCCATGGTGGGAGGTTGGAACTGGATGATCTTTGAGGTCCCTTCCAAACTAAGCCATTCTATGATTCTATGATTCTAACTTTATTTGTGTTAGATAAAAAACAAGCTGGTTTTATAGTGTGGTTTCACAAGTACTTGTGCTGGCCCAAGCAAAAGGACAAAAACTGCCTCAGGAAGGTAAATAGAGAAACATTTTCCTGCCATCCAAACTAGAAGATGGAACCATATTCATTTTAGGTCATAGCATGCAGCAATATCTTACCTGATATAAAATGTGATTTCATAGAATCATAGAGTCACAGAATTGTTTGGGTTGGAAGGGAGTCCTCAAGGTCATCTCATTCAACTCCCTTGCAGTGAGCAGGGATATCTTCCATTATATCAGGTTGCTCAGAGCCCAGTCCAACCTGACCTGGAATGTTTCCAGAAATGGAGCTTCAACCACCTCTCTGGGCAACCTGGAACAACGTTTCACTACTCTCAGTATAAGAAAATGTCTTCCTTATACATACCATTTGTTAGTTTCATCACCCCTTTTTAGCAGGCCCTGCTAAAAAGCCTGTCCCCATCTTTCTTATAGACCCCATTTAAGTACTGGAAGGCCACAGCAAGGTCTTCCCAGAGCCTTCTCTTCTCCACACTGAACAACCCCAATTCTCTCAGCCTGTCCTCAAAGAAGAGGTGTAGCAAACTTCTGCTAAGTTTTTTTGCCTTCCTCTGGACCTGCTCCAACAGGTTCATGTCCTTCTTGTGCTGAGAGCTCCAGAGCTGGACACTCTACTCCAGGCAGCATCTCACCAGAGCAGAGCAGAGGGGCAGAATCACCTCTTTTGACCTGCTACCCATATCTAACTAGTTCTCAGGCTGTAAACCAGGAGATTTCTAATAGCCCTTCTAATGCATCTTTTCCAGCTCTATCCCCTGCCAGCCATGACAAATGCCCATTTTGTAACTCTCAGAGATATTATTGCTCCATTTCTGCCAAAAGAGCTGCTGCTGCTGCTTTCTGGAAGTTGCCTTGCTGGAACTCCTCTGCTTCATGTCCACATTCATTTCTCCTTCCTTACAGACCAAACTTTCTCTAATTGGAATTTCTATTAATACTATTTTCTCTCCATCATGTCTTTACCACAATGATTTCAAGACAAGTTGAAAACTTGACAGAAAAATAAACACAGTCAACATTTTATTTTCACTTTTGTTTTATTTCAGTGGCAATTTTGGCATCCCATGCAGAAAAAAAAAATTATTTCATTTAAAAAAAAAATTAAGCCTTCTATACTGCCTTGGAGCTTTTTGTTTTGTAATTCATTCTGCTATATTTTAAGATATTCTACAAATTTATTTTTTTTCTCCTTCCATTTATGACCAGTGAGGTGTGAATTTGTTGTGTTATCTCCTGACTGGGCTCGGGTTTTAAACCAGCAATGGCTGCTATGAACTGTGCATCTGATTCATTAAATTACATAGAAGTATTTGCCACTCATTTGTCCTGGGAAGTAAAACAGGGCTTTATAAGCCTAGGTTCCTGTGCAAAACCTTTTAGCATTCACGTTTATGGCATGGGCTGCCCTGCACCATCTTTCAGCCTTCAGAAGTGTCAGTGATGAGGGGAAAAGGAATAAAATTAAAAAATGGGAGTCTTTTGGAAATCTCCTTCCCAAAGTGAGCCAAAAATGAAGAAAGACAGTGGCACAATGGCAGTTTGAAAGCACAATGGCAATTTTTTTCAGATGTAGCCTGTGACCTTGGGAACCTCTGACTTGCAAGAATCCCCTTGAGGAGATTCAGGAGGGACTGGGTTTGACTGAGCAGGTATTTGTCCATAATTAGGCTCCTTTTTTGCCATTATAAGTGTAGTGCCTAGTATAATTAAGGCAGTTTTGAGATTTTCATTCCATAATTATATGTAGCCGAAGTCTGGGGCAGCCTCAACGTTCACCCTGTCACTAAGTACATTCACTGCTGCATTGGGTCATTGGGCTTATAAACAGGTTGAACCTAAACCCTGGGGCCTGTGCATTTAAGTTGATTTTTCAGGCAGGTAAAGAGATATTTATATTTTCATTTAGCTTGAGTGATACCAGCACCTGCCACTTGCTCTAAACAGAGCAGTTAACCCATAACTCCCTCTGTCAACTCCCGTTGACGGAAAGCAAAGCAGATAAATTAATGTCTCCCCTGAGAGCAGTGAGTGGAGAGGACTTGTGTAAACAAACACCTCACAAAATACAACTGAATTCATGGGAATGGATAGGAGACAGAAAACACCTCTCCACATCCTTGTAGGCATAGAAGGCTGGAAGCAAACACCCACAATGATGCTTAAGGTGGGGAAACTACACCAGATGCTCCATGGTTCATATAGTGGCAACTACAGCATCCCAGAGCAGGTGGAAAAAACTGAGTTCTGCCCATGCCAATGGTTGTGATGTCTTTGAAGCTTTATTGAAGTGTGTGGATATGTAAATCTGACCCTTGCCTCTCTGTGTGGGCCTGCACATGAAGTCCTGCTGCTGGCATATGTGCCCCACAAACAGTTAAGCACAGAAGAAGATGGAATATAGTATCATAGAATGGTTTATGTTGGAAGAGACCTCAAAGATCATCTAGTTCCAACTCCCCACCATAGGCAGGGACACTTCCCACTAGAATAGGTGGCTCAAGGCCTCATCCAACCTAGTCTCAAGCATCTCTAGGGATGGAGCAGCCACAACCTCCCTGGGCAACCTGTTCCTGTGGTTCTTCTAAAAATCCAGTTTGCCTTTAGGCCAGCACTGAAGTTGATCCATGCTCCTTGGCTTCTTCCCTCATCTGAGGGTTCTATGTATTCAGCTGTCCAGTCTCAGACGTACTGGAAAGGTGGTGTTGTGACATAAACTGAAAAGCATTCAGTTATTTGCTCTGTCAAGTGGTAATAGGGAGACATTTAGATACCCTGAGGATGCCAATCTTAAAAAAAGCCAAATCTGGAAGTCAGTTGATTGAGCTGTAAACTGGAGAATAATCCAATTAAGTAAGAGATTTTTTTTTTCCCTCCCAGTCTCTATGGTCCTCCTCTTTCAAATATATTTTTCCTTATTTCCCTGTGACAGGAAACTGATTTTTTTTTTTTTTTTTTTTTTTTTCAGGTTTTTGGGGACAAGAAATGGG
>VWZI01015193.1:8998-37892 GCA_013396835.1 Psilopogon haemacephalus | reverse complement strand
GAAACTTGTTTTTTTTTTTTTTTTTTTTTTTTGCAGGGTTCTGAGGCAGAGAAATGTGCACATAGACAAAAAATGGAACACTCTCTCCTCTGTTACTGTCACTGGTCATTTTTACCCACTCATAATCCATTCCTTGAGATAATAAAAGTATCTGTGTGGCCCGTGTCTGGTATTAAATGACTGCAAAAATTTAAATTAATCAAATGCATTATTTTTCAGACCAAGGATCCAGTCTGGTTCACTGCTGCACAGTGAGGCTGTGTGTTGGGCAAGCAGGATCTGCTGCTAGCCAATTCATGGGCTGAAGGAGGATTTATGAGAGGCAATAATGCTGTTTAGGGTAAAAGTAGGTTCCACATCCACTGTCACCCTGCTGTCCTGGTCAGGATTGCACCACAACTCCTGAATGCTCTGCATCTCCAGATGTTGAAACATCTGGATGGAGAGGGTGTGAAGATTTTAGACAGACTGAAGGATCTTAAGCATCTTTTTGCCTCTCTTGCACCTCAGCTCATCCAGGAATGTAGAGGAAAAGCCTGCAGCTGAGCTTTTGCAGCTGAGCTAAGCTTGCATTAGGCTACAGGTTGTAATTCAGGAAAGGATGTGTGTAAGGGGGACAAGCAAAGCATCAAAGCAAGGAGCTGTAAATGGAAATCTTACTCACATGTGTTTTACCTCCTACCCTGGCATTGTTTAATGTCTGTGCATTTGCTTGAACTGAAACCAATGAGTCAAACAACATTCTCTGTGTAATTATATGCTTAATAGAAATGAGCAGAGATCTCCATGGCTTAGATTCGGGGAGGATTGTTTCTTAAGTAGCTGCTTCTGAGGAAGATGGGGGAGGAACACGCAGAAAACAAGGGGATGAAGTGGCTTTGAAAAGTCACCAGCCGTGGTGGGAGTACCCGGTCCAGGTGCTCTCTCTAGTCTGCTCCCCAGCCCACTTCAAACAGCAGTCAGTGGCTGCTTAGGCATTTCCTTGGCTGGTAAATGAAGAACAAGAAGTTGCACCAAGTTGTCACCTTGCTCTGCTGAGGAACTGTCGTCTGCAGCTCTGAAAGCACACAGTGACATGGCTGCGAGAAACAGGGACGAGAGATGTGACAGTGGTGGGCTGGCCAGACTTGTGGTGACATGGGATATTTCCTTCCCAGCTCGGTTTTCCACATCACCCTTTCTTCTAGAGGTTAATGATTCTATGAGGGCAGCAGCAATAAATAAATGTTGCTACTCTGGAGCCTCATTAGTGCAAAGCCCAGCATTATAACTGGATGTATTAACCCTGCCTAAGCTGTATTGGCACAAGCACAGAAGACTTGAGCCTCCTTTCATCTTCCCATCTTTGCTGCAGTAACAGGAGAGAAAGCTGGGTTTGGTAATATTTTAAGTCCTTGGTTTTATAGTCCTGTGCAAAGCTGCTCTTGATGGGAAAACTCTGCATAAATATATGGGAAAGGGGAGTTAGGATCACAGACAGGTCCTGGCCTAAGGTAAACATACCTGTGGCTCTTGCTTCATGATTTTCAGCTCAAATTAACTGATCCATATCAGAACAGGCAGCTGTTTAATGGGAGAAGGAGAAATGTAGACCATGTATCTGATTCCAGGATTTAGAAAACAAGGTAATTGCAGGGGCAGGGCCAAAAGTTGGGTGTAGGGTCTGGACAACACTTTTTCTCATAGACTGCAGAGGCAGAAACACTCCAGGAGAATCACAGAATCATCTGGTTGGAAAAGACCTTAAGATTATCAAGTCAAACCTTAACTAGAGTGCTTAAGTAGTATATTAATTATGTCAATATTAGTAGATGGCCTCTCTGTGTCCCTTCTTTGATGACACCTCCCACCCCTTTTCTGGTGTGAGAACTGTAGCAGCTTTCCAGTTGGACCAGTTGGCTGAAATGAAAGCATTTCACTAAGATATAAGAAAAACAGCCTCAGTAATTTGTAAGTTTGGAAACAAATGTGTTTCGACCTTTTGTTTTGTTTTTTTCCAAACAAGCAAACAGCAACAAAATCTGTAAATAGCTTTGATGGTTAACATTGATTGCTGAACAGCCATGCTAATACTGCATTGGTCCTCAACCAGACTTTTCACCAGAGTAATCTGGGAACAGTTCATCTGAAATTGGAGACACAAAGGAGATATCTACACTAGTAAATTAAGTATTTTATTACAGTAAATAACAGTCTGGGAGTCTTCCCTGGTACTGAGGCCAACTGGCATAGAGAAGCCTCCATCTATATAATAAACCTTCCTAGTCTCCAAAACAGGGTGATTGTAGTTCTGCATTTTGGGACTGGTCCATGGCCCATGATGTTGCCTGAGCTGTGCTCAAAAATTGTTTGGCCCAGGTCAAAACTTTGCCAGGAGCTTCTATTAATTGTTGTTTAGTTTTCATTCGACAACATAAACAACAACTCCCTAGCAGCATTGAGTTTACCAGCATAAGCAGAGCCAAAACTGCAGCTGGCCAAACTGTAAGGGAAGAGTACTCCCATATTTCCAGTAGTTTTCAGATACTTCTGTGAATTAAAATGTGCTTTTTATTTTGACTGTAAGTTAATTACACCAGCCATGAAAACAGTGTGATATCCTGCTCTTTAACCCATACCTTATGTGCACTGCAGAGTCCCTGGAAGAGCTAGGCATTGGTAAGCTCACAGCTGGCAGGCTCCAGTAGAGCAATAATTGGGACCTTGGATTTGTTTTTTAAGGAAATCTCTGCTCCTTCCCTTTCCTTCCAAGGTGGTTAAACAATGTAATTTTTCTAGCATTCCGTTTAATGTTCTTTCCTCCTTTTTTTTTTTATTTTTTTTTTTTTTTTTAAAGAATAAGAAATGCAAATTAGATGGAACTGGCTTTCATTAGAAGTCCACTAATGGAGTAGATATTACAGGATCATGGAATGTTAAGGGGTTGGAAGATCCATAAATGATGAAGCCCAACACCCCTGCCAGAGCAGGATCATATACTTTAGCTCAGGTCACACAAGAACGCTTTCAGATGGGTCTTGAAGATCTCCAGAGAAGGAGACTCCAAGCTTTCTGGGCAGCCTGTTCCAGTGCTCCATCACCATTGCAGTAAAGAAGTTCTTCCTCATGTTGAGGTGGAACTTCCTGTGCTGTGGTTTATACCCATTACCCCTTGTCCCAACACAGGGCACAACTGAGAAGAGTCTGCCCCCTCCCTCTTGACCCCCAGCCCTCAGATACTTATAAACATCGATTAGATCTCCTCTAAGTCTTCTCTCCACTGGACCAAAACTCCCCAGGTCCCTCAGCCTCTCCCCACAGAGCAGTGCTCCAGCCTCTTAATCACCATTGCAGCCCTCTGTTGGGCTCCTTCTAGTAGATCACTCTTCCCCCTGAACTGGGGAGCCCAAAACTGAAGGCAATATTCCAGGTGAGGTCTCAGCAGGGCAGAATAGCAGGGAAGGAGAACCTCCCTCAATCTTCTAGACACACTCCTCTTAAGGCATCCCAGGATCCCATTTATATCATTTAAAGCAGGTTGTCTAGAAGTGAAGGCAGAGCTGCCAGAGATAAGATGTTGCCAGTCTGCCCTCCAGACGCTAATCTCTCATTTCAAGTTATTACATGAAGCCCTGCAAATCGACAAACAATGGGGACAATAATGAAGGGGTGCTTAAGAAAGAAAGATACCATTTGGGGGGATTACTGGATGTGAATGCTACCTTTTAATGGCTCTTGGCAAAGAGTGAGCTGCAACTGCCTTGTTGTCAAATCAAATATTCCTAAAGCACCCCTGGGGATTGGCTTTCAGATTTGTTAATATTTTAAAAGCATCCCTTGATCTCACCCATGCCTGCATGCGGCTATGATTTCATTATGCTCTGAAACAGATGTCTTTCACTCTCCCTTCTCCCCTTTCTACCTTCGAGCTTGCACCTTAATAAGGTGCATTAGGAACAACTGGTTTTGAAGCTCATGAGCACATGGAATCCACCAGGAGAAAGATCACTTCAATCCTGCCATGTTTGCAGAACTGGCCTTTTCACCAGGGCTGGTGAGTCATGAGTATAAGAAACTTCTCAGAGGAAAAACAAAAGGGAAAAAAAAAAATCCTGACAAAAATTTTCTCTCAGAAATCCAGAGGCATGACTGAACAAGGGAGAAGCTCACTGGCTTCATCTGGATGTTAGGAAGAAGTTCTTCCCCTTGAGGGTAGTGAGACACAAACAGGTTGCCCAGGGAGGAGGTAGAAGCCCGATCCCTGGAGGTCTTTAAGGCTAGGCTGGACGTGACTCTGAGCAACCTGATCTAGTATGAAGTGTCCCTGCCTGTGGCAGAGGAGTTGAAACTGGATGTTCTTTGAGGTCACTCCCAACCCTGAGAGTTCTGTGGGTCTGTGACAGCCTGTCTCCAAACTGAATTCCCAACATTATCTTAACTCACCTATCCATTACCCATGACTGCTTTTTGAATGAAAGCTGAATAAGCAAATACCAGGGGGGCATGCCAATGAATGCATGAAAGCCTAGGTTTTTTTGTAAGTTAGGTTTTGGTTTTGTTACCTTTTTTTTTTTCCTGTGAAAAAATACCTAGCAGAGACCTACCAGGATCAAGGCAATCTACCTCAGCAGTATTTATGCTGCTGTTTATCTTCAGGATGCTTGACACAGAGGTGTGCTCTCCCTGAAGGCCAGGGCTGTGACTTTGCTTGACATCCATAAAGTGCCATCCATCAAGTGAATTAATCATGAATCACAGGGTGACGGAAAGTGTGGGCAAGACAGGTCAAATGCTCTAGCCCTGGCCAAAGAGCAAGCAGCTAAGCAGTGCTATTTCTAGCATGCTCCTGCCTATTCATCACCATAAAAAAAGATCTACCTTATTTTCCGTCTAAGCCCTTTCTACTTATGAGGTTCTGTTTGTTTTTATCATTCTTGTGTTCCCAAATAAGGATATCACACCAAGGCAGACAGGTAGAATAATTAAAGGACTGTGCACTCATTAGTAACAGAAGTTTCCTTGTCAAGCTGTGTTATGAATAGAAATGTCTTCTCAGTAAAGAAGTCTATGAAGTGACCACAGATGGTGTGTTGGAAAGCAGAGCTTCAGTTACGGCTGGGGAAGCAGAGGCAAAGAAGAAAACTGAGGGACAAACCCATGTGGTGAATCACTCCATGCCTTTGCTGGCAGCAGAGCCAGGATCTGAATAGAGATCTTCTGTTTCCTGGTCCAGAGCTAGCCTAACTCTTGCAGTTAAGCTAGTCTCAACTTTGAGATGTTTATGCTTCTCTGTCACTGTGGGGAAAGCATTATCCCCTGGAAAGAACATTTTCATCCCAAGCTTGTAGGCTTAACAGTTAAAATCCCTCTCCTCCTCCACCCCTTGCCACATGTCTTGGCTTTTTTTCCTTGCTATTTAAATGCATTCAAATATGCAGATGCTTCAATGAGCTTGAGTGGATATTTCAGTTGTGACTTCACATGCTCCCACTAAATTTGACTATTAAGCCATTTTCTTTCTTTAACTCTCTCTTAAATAAAACAGAGCTGGATTCTTGGACATTTCCTTTTATCTGTATTGCTTTTAAGGCCACATTTACTATATAGACTCCAGACAGCAACTGTCAGACATATGCTTTACCTCTGTAGAATGATACTAGTTTGGCAGCAGAGGACCAGGCAACTTCCAAAGTCAGAAGCAGTCTGATGCACAGAGTGAAATACCTGCTGCTCTTTCAGATCTCATTAGCTCAAAAGACCATCTGAAGGCAAACCTCATCTGTGGGGAACACCTGCACAGGGTGACTAAATCATGAGGTCACATTTCACAGTTCTCCTAAGGAATATTGTGATCTCGGGACAATGTCTGGAGGTCATACCTACAGGACTCAAACTTGATCAGGGAATACTTTCATATCATTTAAGGGGAGAAATTTGTGCAGAGACTGAATGATCCTGCTCACTTGGCAGGCACAGAGAGATGGTAAAAGGAGAAACATGCTAACCAACGAAAGCTGAGGAGAAACCTCCAGTGGGTGACATTCTCATGGAGTTTAACATCCCAAATCAAGGGTGTCAGCCTACAGAACAATAAAAGAAGGCACTTTAAAGGAGCTTAAAAATAAGGTACATGCTGCAGTTTTAAATGTAAACAGAAGAAAAATGTGCTATTGCTGCAAGACTAATGGCTGCAGAAATGAAGGAAGAGACTGGCACGGTGGGAGAAATGCACTGCAGGACTGGGAACCGTGTATCAGGGGCATTTGTTTCTTTAAGGTTCAAGCAGCTGGAGGCTGGCAAGCCCTGATAACCACTTGTGAGCTGTCTGATAAATGGGTCAGATGCATTCCGTCACGCTTGGCTGGGAGCGCTGGCCATGAAACAGAGAGGGGGATTTGTGTGGCGTAGAAGGTCCATGTAGCCCATGCTGTTTGTGTCACTGCCCTGTGAGTCATTGCTGGAGATAAGAAATAGGACCTTGAAGAAGAAGTTGGAAAAGGCTGTGCAGTGGAGATAATCCATCTCTGCCTGCTGCAACGGGATGGTCCTCAAACTCCCTTTACAGTTATGATCCGAGCCACTGAAATGAAGGTCAAAGAGTGGTAGCAGGGGGATAATACAATTATTATATCTTCTTAATTACAGATGGATAGTGATATTTAATTACAGACAGCCTAAAACACCACCAGCAGCAACAAAACCTGGTTTTCATCTATTAGGTTAAAGTGGTGAGGAGGGTGCACATACTCTGAAGACACAGGTGAAAGAGACTATCCTAGCTGGTCATAGCAAATTAGGAGCTCTAAAGTAAGAAGTTTACTTAATCCATCCATAAAGGTTTGGTGCCTTGTTCCAGATCAGTAAGTGTTGACCTAGCACAGTTCAACTGAGTCCTAGAGACACCAGTACAGGATATGGAAACCAAGACACTATAACTAATGCAATTAGAATGAAGACAGGCTGAGATACTCATGCAGCCTGGGGAAGAGAAGGCTCTAGGGAGACCTTATATTTCATAGTGAAGAGCAGAGGTCATGCTTACTCTTTTTCTCCATGAATTGTCCCCAGTCTTTCTTGCTTCCAAAGACAATCACACCTCCACGCTCCCTGCACTATTGCTTATTGATTGGTATGATTTGTGTTATGAGGACGGTGAGTTTTAGTCCCCTCAGGCTAATGGGAGAGTTTTAGTCCCCTCAGGCTAATGGGAGAGTGCCCCAAGGTCTCTTTGTTCTCAGCAGGTCTCCCAGCTGCTCTACAGCTCCCCAGCAGTTTAAAAATAAACTGTGGTAGGATTTATTCTCTATACTACAGTCACACATCACAGTCAAGCTACAGGACAGAAGCAATCGTAACAGTGGTGGTGTTCCCAGGAGGGCAGGTGGGGAAGGCAGCCCAGAATTGTCCCCTTCTATTTGATTCATAGACCAGGTGGCATCACTGACTCTTTACACTTACATTGGCACCTCCTGCAGCAGGGAAACATCTATATTTCTCTCTATGGAACTCTGCCTTGAGCAGACTTAGAGTGTGTCCTGTACCTCTAGGTCACTACCAAAAGCATATTAATTTGCGAGGAGAGTGTGTATGTGCATAGAAAAGGTTAAAGCAAATAGGTAAGGAGAACTAATCTATTAAATGCCTGCAATAAACACGTGCAGACTGACAAGCAGTAGAGAAAAAGAGGTAATAAAAACCCACAGAAAACTGAAGGATTCAAACATTGAGATAAAACCAGAATGGATACCAGTGCTAGCTAATTCGAAAGAAGATTTGATTAAGAAAAAGAAATGTTCTGATTAATATAATGAAACATTTTCCTAATGATCAGATCCCTTTAGGAAGTAGAATAAAATAAATAATAATTTTAAAACCTCAAAATAGACTTCCCAAAGCACTACAGAAACACAGTCTTGCATATAAAAGAGCAGCTTTATGTTGGATTGAGAATGGCGTAGCCTGGTGGATTCAACTCTGTTTCTCAGGATTACTATACTGGATAATTTAGAGTAGAGGTAGGCAAATCCATACCAGTGATACAAGGGCCCTGTTTCCTGTTTCTCGGTAGCCCAGATGAGGCAGATGTGACCCAAGCCTCTAACCATTTTGCCACTGTAAGGCAAAAACTGCAAGGCAAAAAGAATGCAAGCTGTTTCCATTGAATGAAAATTCATACCCATATCATAATGCCATGGGACCCTCCATACAAGCAGAGGAAAGTTCACTGATGCAAAAAAAAAAAAAAAAAAAAAAAACCCACACCTAAGTTCACAGCCTTGGCATGAAAAATGGGTTATCTGCAAGGAAAACCTCCAGAGCTGCAAAACTGCTACATACAAGCCTCCTCCCCTCTCAAACATCTGCTTATTATTTGTATGGAGCGTGGACTAGATTCTTTAGTCAATGGCAATCCCCAGCAGTTTGTAATGGACCCTAAATAATCCTTAACTTATCACAACAGCTGTTGGAAGGTAGCCCAGGAAGATGGTTGAAAAGATATAGCTTGACTGAAAGCAGGAGATGCTTCTCATAGCAGCTTTGACAGAGAGGAAAATCAGAGCCATGGAGTAACACCACCAAGCTTCATAATATCCCAAAGTTCTTGCTATAGTGAGGCATATTCATTGGAGATCTGGAAACTGTCAGCTTGTTTCAGCTTTGTGTTACCCACAGGGAGGAAGCAAATACTCTGCTGACTATGAAGATGTGCAGCTCTCACTGCACAGTAATTCAATAGTAACGGTGAGTCAGGGTGAGCAGACCTACCACTGCAGAGAAGACACCAGAATGGAGAGACTTTTAATTGGCAGATGTGCACTGCTTAGCATTAGTGAAGACAATGGAATCTCACATTTGTGAGCATTAATGCAGACTTTATCTGATCTACAGTATGTCTGCGCCTTAAATTTCCTCCAGAGCACAGCTGGGTGTTAATCCCCTTTTCATGTTATACCTCTCTCTGGCAATGAATACACTTGTCAATTAAAATACATTCTTTGAAGTTATTTCCAGCTACCCAGAGTAAAGAACTGCGAAGTCTCACTATGACCCAGGATTAATTAAGAAGGGCCAAATTTGATCTCATTTATGGGAGTGTAAATGTGTTGTAACTCTATTCCCAGTCTAGCAAGAGAAGACATTTAATCTTGGTTGTTAATTTTCTTTTATAATCTTTGGCCAGGAAAAGAGGAGGCAGTTTTATCCTTCAGCTGGTGCTCTGTGGACTGCTTCTTCCTGTGGATTATCGTGTTGCACGGCTGCAAATACTTTCTTTTAAATAAAACCACCTCTGAGACAAGTTAACCAGATGACCACAGCATGCAATTTGCAGAATTTTGTACAACAAAATGAAAATTTATCCTTCTTTGCCTTCTCTTATTTGAAGTGCACCTTCTCTAGGCATCTAGGGCCATGAGGATGATCAGAGGGCTGGAACACCTCTCCTATGAGGACAAACTGAAGGAGTTGGAGCTATTCAGTTTGGAGAAGAGGAGGCTCCCAGGTGGCCTTCTTGTGGCCTTCCACTATCTGAAGGGGGCCTACAAAAAAGCTGGGGAGGGACTTTTTAGGCTATCAGGTAGTGACAGGACTAGGGGGAATGGAGCAAAGCTGGAGGTGAGGAGGAAGTTCTTCAGCATGAGAATGGTGAGACCCTGGAACGGGTTGCTCAGGGCAGGGGGTGTTTGGGGCCCCATTCCTGGAGGTGTTTAAGGCCAGGCTGGCAGAGGCTGTGGGCAGCCTGATCTAGGGTAGGGCGTCCCAGGGCATGGGAGGGGAGTTGGAACTAGATGATCCTTGTGGTCCCTTCCAACCCTGACTGATTCTATGATTCTGTGATTCTATGATCTTTGAACTGCATCTGCATTAAAAAAATCTTTCCGGTGGTTGGTGGGAGTGAGATGGAGACAGAGTTGAAAATCACATGTCTTTATATTCTGACTTGCATTTTGGCATATGCCATGCCAAAACTGGATGCAATGAAATACTCATGTCAAGTAACTGTTTGCTGCATGGCTGTGCTGGCATTCAGTGAGATATGGACAGGTTGGAGAGCTGGACAGGGAATCACAGAATGGCTTAGGTTGGAAGGGACCTCAAAGATCATCCAGTTCCAATGCCCCACCATAGGCAGGGACAACTCCCACTAGAACATCCAACTTGGCCTTGAACACCTTCAGCGAGGGAGCAGCCACAACCTCCCTGGGCAACCTGTTCCAGTGTCTCACCACCCTCACTGGAAAGAACTTCCTCCTTAGAACCTAAAAAATTCATCCAGGGCAAGTGTCAAGTGCTGTGCCTGGAGAGGAATAACCCTCTACAGGTTAGAGGTTGACCTTCAGGAAAGCAATTCTGCAGAGAAGCTACTGGGAGTCCTGATGGACACAGAGTTCATGATGAGCCAGCAATGTGCTGTTGACATCAAGAAGCCCAATTGTGTCCTATGGTGCATTAAAAAGAGGGTGGTCAACAGGTTAAGGGAAGTTCTTTTCCCCCATTACTCTGCCCTAGTGAGGCTGCATCTGTGTCCAGTTCTCCTTACTTCAGGAGAGACAAGGAACTACTGGAGAGTGTCCAGTGAAGGCTATGAACATGTTTGAGGGGACTGGAACATCTCTTACATGGTATTTCACTGAAACATAAGGAGAAACTTCTTTCCTGTGAGGGTGACAGTACATTGGACTGGGCTGCTCAGAGAGGTTGTGGAGTCTCTCTGGAGAGAATCCAAACCTGCCTGGACACTGTGATCCTGTGCAATTTGCTCTAGGTGACTCTGCCTTAGCCAGAGGTCTCCTCCTACCTCTACCCTTCTGTGATTTTGTGAGACATTATTTAAAATTATCATGGCTAGATATTCTCCCTCCTGGAGAAGAATTCAGAATCAAACGTTCAAAGTGGTTCTGCAGCTGAATGAAAGCTCTCATGATGGACTGGAGACAATACAGCATCACATGTATCAGCTTCAGCCACATGAGTGTAGGACATATTTTTTCATAATTAGCAAGCCAGCCACTGAAAAGATCTGCAGTTAAGTAGTGATGGCAGTCAGATCCTCCACATTTGGCTATGGATGTAGTCTGAGTGTAGAAAGCATGCTGAGTGCACAAAGACTAAATATTGCATCGACAATCTGCATGAGCAGACTTATGGAGGCAGCTAAAGACATGCCTTGATAAACTCAGTCACATGCTGCTGAGAAGTCCTGAAGAACATTTGAAGAAAAGAAAGGTGTAACAGAGATTGTCCTCTAAACTGCTAAACAGAGAGGTTAGTCTGATAATCAATCTAGTTTCTTTATGTACTTGAGATGTCTCCAGTCATGGGAAAGGGCTGAGAAGGAGCTGTCCAGGAGTAAGGAGCAGGGAGGAGAGCAAAGCCATGCTGCTAATGACAGCAAATGTGAAAGAAAAGCTGTTGCCTACCATCCCCATATCACAGATTTTTGCATAATTTTACAGAAGTAAATGATCATAGGAGAAGGAAAGTGGTATAAAAGGCTCCATAGCATTTTACAGTTGAAGTTCAATAGTGCAGTGCTATTCTTTAGAAAGAAAAAACACTGAAGAAAAGATATCACCAGCTGAATGTTTGGACATATTCCTTGACTATTCCATTAATCCACCTTCATTTATTTTTAGCTTGATAGTGTGATGCATAGGAGTTGATTAAACTGTATAGAGGACTAATTTATTCAGCTAATATGGAGTAAATGAAAGATAAGGAGATATGCCTATGGCAGGGCGTTGGAACTAGATGATCTTTGAGGTCCCTTCCAACCTAAACTATTCTATGTTTCTATGATTCTGTGATTTAAGTGGGCCACAGCAAAACCTGGGTCCTAACCTAAGCCCTAACATCCACCCAGAGAGGTGGTAGATGTACCATCCCTGGCAACATTCAAGGTTAGGTTGCATGGGGCTCTGAGCAACCTGATCTAGTCAGAATCACAGAATGGTCTGGGTTGCAGATCAGTTGCTTAATTTGAGCAGATAAAGCCTGCAAAACTTGGTATGGTAATCCCTACCTCTGTGTGCCTTCTTCAAACCATGAACAAAGTATCACCACACATATATCGACCTGCCTCCAGGTATTATTGCCAAGCCGCAGAAGGATCAGAGGATTGGTGATCTCCTTGGGAATATAGTTGAAAAAGAAGGTACATCAAACACCCTCATTCATCTTTGTATCAGTTACATTTTGCTGCTTTAGGAAGGTTGTAGATGCAAATAATTTCACTTAGTATTCCTGTTGCTTTCAGCATCGCGTTTGACTGCAGTGAAACACTAAGTTAAAAAAAACCCCAAACATGTACGAGGAAAAGAATGAAAACAATAAACTTTTTTTTTTTTTTTGCTATCTAGTTCTCTTGAGTGACACTCTTGAATATTTTAATGCTACTTACTGATAGAATCATGTGGCATTCATTCCACCATTCCACCAGTGTAAATGGAAACAGGATCTCAGCCCCTGTTACAGGATGCTTGTGTATATTATTTTTTAAGTGGAAGCTGGTGGAAGAAAAATAAGTCCACCGGGTTACTTCAGATTTATTTCCAATGGGTTTCAGCACTTTAAAGTGCTTCTAAAATTATATTAACTGAAACTCAAGTAGAACCCTGTTGAGTGTACTCATGGTGCAGCAGCTACAATCGCTAGGCTTAGAGAAGTGTGTTTCACAGATGTACACAGCCTTAATGTCTCTAGTGCCCATGTAACCTTCTCTCTCTTTCTCTCCCTATGTGGTTTCTTCTCTTCACTCAGTTTTCTTATTATATTTTATTTTATCACAAGGGAGAGGGGAGGAGAAAAGCAGCCATTGACTCTCAGAGCTGCAATGTGGTGAGAAAAATCTCAGAGGTGGGCAAGGCTCAGTAGCTTGCTGGGAAGCCTGTGTCTTGGCTTCTTCTCTATTATTTCTTGATGAGCACTAATCAGTATTGCTTTTGGGAAAAGAAAAGAAGGAGGAAAGGGAAATGAGAGACTCTTCTCCATGTTGTCCTTTGGGCTGGCTCACTGCATAGCATTTTAAACAGCACATCTCATAGTAGTGGAAATGGTAATAATTTTTTTGGTTGTATTTCTTCAACTGAAGAAACAATTCACTACCAACACATCTTTTGTAAACTAACCACCCCCTTCTGAAAACCAAGACCTGTTTCTTGGTCCTTCTTAAAGCCTGTCTATTCTTTCCTTACAGCAGGTGTCTGTCATCAGTTCTTCCTAAGAAAGGTCCTTTTAAAATCCTTTCCCTGACCTTATGATCACTGTGTGCTTTTATATATATATTTTTTTTGTTACCTTAGTTTGTCATCCAGAGCTTTGAGAAAGAGGTTCAAAGACAGAGGCACCCATGTAGGTGACCTCTTGCACTCTACCACTGCCCTGATGTTTGACCTTGGGCAAGTCAGTAACAAAGGATACCATTAAAAAAGCTGCATTTGCCAATATTTAGCAGTACAGGTTACATAGACATCACTGTGACTGCTGCTTACTGGCCTGGGAGTAGTCTGTTTAAGCTATATCCCAAGTGCCAATGATGAAGTGGATAAGACCTTTCCCAAGAACAGCAGAAAAATAAAGGGAAAAGGGAAAAACAAAGAACAAAGTGCAAAAAAACCCAAAACCAAAACAAGACAAAAAAACCCTAAAGAAGTAGGGAAACAGTCCAGAGAGACTGGGATGAGGAATTAGTCTCCAAAAGTTGCATTTTAATGAAGGCCAACCTTCAAAATTTTGTGAAACAATAAGACAGGCCATACATTTCTATTTGGAGATAGAATAACTGAGAATCTTCAAACATCAAAGTACCACATAGAGTACAAAAAGTGGCCAACAAAGTGAGGAGCTAGAATGCACTGTGCTCAGGAAATAGTGCCTTTTTTTTTTAGAGTAGCAAACTCCTAAGATGTGAGACTGCAAAATATCTTTTTAACAGCTGGATGTCCACTGAGGGTTCTCTAAAATTGGCCACAAGGCATCAAGCTCTGTGAGATGCTGAGACCCTCTCCAGCTCTCATCTATCTGAGATACTGTTTCCTTGGCCGCAGAATGTGATCTGAACAGTGGCCTCAGTGGAACCAGATTCCCAAAGCACAAAGAAGAGGAAATGGTGAAATAAAAAAGAGTTGGAAAACAAATTAATTCACAAACTCCAGGCACAGATCTGATCACTCACAGAATCAGGCAGAGTGCCTTTGGAGAGAAAGGACAGCAACCTGGCAGAACAAACTCTGCAGGGTTTGCAAAGCTTTTGTTCTGTTACATACAACTTAATTGCTAAGTTCTTCCCTAACTTGCATTTCTGAGTCACTCGTTTTTAATTAAGTCTCTAATTGCCACATTTTCTTGGATCTTGCTATTGTGTCTCTGAAATCACCATCTATGTTCAGAGTTTACTTCCTACTGTTCTTATCCTGAAGAAAAAGCTGTGCTGTGGATGTTTCCAATTCCGCCTCTTTCTGTCTTCATTAGAGGAACTGGCTTGAGTGTGAGCTGAGCACAACCTGTTTTGTCTCCTTTTGTCATTATATATCACCCTTCCTAAAGGTATCTCTTGGCCAGATCCCAGTCTCCTCGGGTCTCATATACCATCACTGCAGACATTTACAGCAATCTTGAATAGCAGAAGGATATGGAAAAGAAGAGGTTCATTTGCCAGAAGAGCCAGGTGCATGGGAGCTAATTCCCTAGCAGCACACTACCATATTTCATGGTTTCTGTGAGGTATAGGCAATTTTCATTCCCCTTAGGAGCTAAGTGGAAACTTTACCATCAAAATCCAGAAAAAAAACCCCAACAATTCACTGAGCCCACCAAAGATGAACACTTTGGAGGCAGTTCCTGCCTCCTTTCCTACTATCCTGCAGCAGCTCAGAGCTGCATATCCTCCCCTGGAGAATGATTGTCCATTGCTAGCACCCTGCCCAATCTTATCACAACATCCCAGCCCTTGACACTGCAAAGCATTCTGATCCAAACACAGCCTTGGACTGCTGTCTAACAAGACAAAAAGCAGTTATGAAAGTGAAAACAAACATTAAAAAACCCATGATTTGGTCTCCTCTGTGCATGAATGTAGGCTAGCTTGGATTTATACACTGGCATAACAATCAACACATAGGTCAGAGAAGTGAATGTGCTGTGCAGGAATACAGAAATAAGTTCATTGTTTACCTCTGCAACCACATCACTGTAGAGTGCATAATCCTGTGGAGTGCAGAGCAGTAGAGATTTGGGTCTTTGGACCCCAGGGCAGAGAAAAAAAACTTTATCTGGTCTATAGATAGATGGATGAAATGCAGCATGGAAGAATATAGCAATACAGCAAAAGCACAAGAACAAACTTAGCCATGCCTAGACAAAGGACTTGTGGTTGCTTCCTTCTCACCTTCTCTTTCATGGCTGCATGGAAAATAAAAACAGTCATGGCTATAAATAGAGCAGCTGAGGAAGGAGGACAAACCCTGCATCATTCATGAACACGAGTCTCAGACATTCTGCCAGAGCATAACTTAAACATTTGCTTACATCAAAGCAAAGCACGATCAAAAACTGCGGGCTTCCCTCAAGGCTTTCATTCAAAAGAGAAATAGAAAAAAGAAATGCACTCTACCTCAGTTACTAGATGCATTGTATAAATGAAAATTAGTGTAAACAGTCTGGATATAACTAAATATTAAATGCACACAATTTATATAGCTTGAAGGAAAACAGTAATTGGTTAAACTCACGAGAGAGCTGAAACTCCACACTCTATTGTTTTGTCCTTTACCAAATGCAGAAAGAATTGGGTAAAAAAGAACTACAACACCACTCATAAGTCATCATTACCACGCTGAGCACCAGAAGGGACTGCCTTCATGTCTAGGCCCCTACAATCACAGACAATTATATCAAATGTTAAGACCCACCTAAATTAAGGCACTCAGTTGCTGCATCCGTCTTCCCCCCAGGGATCAGCTTAGCCCACATCAGACACAGCAGCTCCACCCTGAAGATGCCTGATTTGGCAGCAAGGCTTCTAATGCAAACACCAAGTTATTCAGCAACAAAGCCAAGCCCTTGCCCACACAACATCCACTTATACACACAAAGCACAGGTCATAAATCACTCCTCTAGACAGTGTAACAATGCTAAGACCTTCAGTACCTATAACCACAAGAGGTGAAATCTACACTGGGCCACAAATAAACACCAGATCACACTAAGAGCATGGCCACTGTTGTAAATCCCCTGTAAAGGTGGGAAATATCTTGTGGAAATTAACCCACCAGCNGGTTTTTTTTTTTTTTTTTTTTTTTTTTTTTTTTTGTGTCCTGTCAGAGAAACTTTGTCATTCCTGCTAATATCACCAATGGAAGATTACTTCTCAATTTTGAATGCAGGAGACTCCCAGTGTCCCTGGCACATCAGTCCATATGTAATCTCCAGTCAGTGAGTTAATCCAGTTAATGAGCAATGGACTGCAAATTTAAGGATAGGATGACCCCTCCCTGGAAGTGTTGTTCAAAGCCAGGCTGGATGGGTTTTTCAGCAACCTGAGCTATTGGAAGATATCCTTGCACATAGCAGGGGATTTGGAACTAAAACATCTCTAAGGTCCTTTCTTAAACAAACCATTCTATAAGTCTGTGATTCTAGGTTACCAGAGACCCCCATAGCATTTGCTTTTCTCCCTGGGGTGCTTCTGTTTACAGTCTTGTACAATCTTCATGTCTGAACCCAAATCTTTTCCTTGCATCTTGCATATGCTGCAGGTCCAGATATGCATCTTACTGTAAGTTTGCACAGTGCTGAGCATGTTGGTGCAACTCTAATACATATCTGCTAGGGTTTTAAGTACAAATTCTCACTGAGTTCATCAGGGAACTGTGCACCAAACTTTCTCCATAAGGCCTCCTGGTTCCTACTGATATCTGAAGGAGGAAGAAAGGATGTCGGAGAATGCATCAGTTCTTACAGCAAGTTACCAAATACTGAAGTAGTAAGAATACTTCTGAAATACAATTGTCACAATTGATAAAGTAGAAAGTGTGCCTGATCTCCAGGGTAGTTGAGCGGGATCCAAATCCCCCAATTTACACAAGTAATATGTTTATATTTGAGGTATGCTCAGACTTGAGACTCAGTTTAGAGTGAAAACAGGCACTTTCAGTAGATTAATGATTTCTTCACCAATAGGAAGCTAAAGTCAGACTTGGATGTTTTTTTTCAGTATTTATACAGAGAGGAGTTGAATTTTTGGGTATAATGGATGAAGATATTGGCAGTTCTCTATTTTTTTGGGTCAGGTCTCCATCTTTCTGATAAAAAACTCTTGCATGAAGCTCCTCAAGTGTGTGTTTTACACTCTTTTCCAGAGGAGAACTAAAGTCTCACTAAATTTGCCTGATTATTGTTTACTTTAGAGAATCACTTTAAAGAGGCATTCTTCTGTTAAAAGTAATTTTTCCTATGTTTGGTTAAAAACTCCTGTCTTAAACCATTTCCTTTTTTTTACTTGTAGACCTGCTCATCCCCAAATGCTGGCAGGTCAACAAGTGAGCCGCTCATACGAAAACTCTCTAAGGATCTTTTTAAATAAAAGTCAGCAGGGTATATATAGGATAACAGTCCTTACGGCTGCAGGTCTAGCAGAAAATATCAGAATCTTCAAAGAAGTTAAATTCAACCTTATTGTAAATCGTTCTTGCTGATAGTGCTTCTATTGATGTTTGCATTATGCTATCGGGTCACTGTGCAATAGGACACTCCTTGCCTATTTTCAAATCCCTGATGGACTTTGTCACTGTTCTCCATTTAAATAGAACCCCAGAGTAATTTTTGTCAGAGGAGACATTTAAGATCATCAGGTAGAACTGCCAGTTCACCATCAAACCATGTCCCCCAGCTCTACCTCTAGACCTCTTTTAAATACCGTCAGAGATGGTGACTTCCCTGAGGAACCTCTTCCAGTGCTTGATGACTCTCTGTGAAGACATTTTTCCTGTTTCCCACCTTAAACCTCCCCTCATATAAATTGAGGCCATTTACTCTTGCCCTATCACTTGTTACTTAAGAGAACAAACTGACAACTACCTTCTTTCAGGTAGTTGTAGCAAGTGAGAAGGTCTCCCTTGATTGTCCTTTTCTCCAGGCTAACAAGCCCAGTTCTCTCAGCTGCTCGTGTGGTCTAGACTCTTCACCAGCTTCACTGCTCTTCTATGGAATTCTTTCATTTTGAAATCCCAGTGAGAAAAATTCCTCAATTTCTCTTCTCAAAGAGAATACCTACCTTGCATACCACTCTACATGCAGACTGTGCAATATTCAAGCCAGTTCTGCATTCCTTTTTGGATGAAGTCCTGTAAGACTACAGTAAGTGCTTAGTTTCCTGCTCCACTCCCTGGTTGAGTATGGAGGATGAACAAAGAGTTCCCATTGTTTCCCAATCTGACAAACAGAGGAAATCAGATTCAGGTGTCCTGACCTCTGTGCTTATCACTGGGGGCCGATTTCTTGGCCAATGTAGTAAAGATTTAGAACTGAAGAGCAATCAGAGTGTTATCTCACAGAAGTACTGTATATGATTGCTTTATATTTTTCATTAGCTTAGTTCAGAAGCAAAAGTGCATCAGGGCATTTAAAGCACTATGGAAGTCTTTATATGTCACTTCATGGAGGAGGAAGGTTGCAATCAAGTCAACCTCACTAACCAAACAGCTTCCTGCATTTGAAGAATTTTGCCCTCAGTTTTATCTTCCCTAATGAATCTTTGCTTGGAGTCCAGTCATGCCCTATCACAATTACTCATTCTCTATCAGGAACACTCAAAGAGTTAGACCATGTTTGTTTAAGCCTATAACTTTATTTATATTTTCTTATCTCATCTGGCTCAAAAAACATTGAACTCAACACAAAGAGAGCCAATTCCATATTTTCCATGCCATATAATTATTATTCTACGTTCAGCTTTCATTCCTGGTTACAGATGTATTTCACAACGTGTGTAACTATATGCAAATAAAAATCCAGCTGGATCGATATCAAAAAATGTATTTTTGGGTTAACCACACCAATAATTCTCCTTCGCTTTCTTTATCTGTGTCAGTGAACACCTAAAAACAAAACAAAACAAAACAAAACAAAACAGAAAGCAATATTGCTGTTGAACAAAAGGTGTTCTAAAGCTGAGGGATTTTCAGTGAAAATGTGATATTAGTAACTACTGAATAAATAAGCCATTGTTATTTAAAAATTAAGCGTACTCATGTGAAGCTTGACAAAGCCCTGTCAATAACCTCTCATAATAACTACCTACTTCTAGGGGAATATGATGATCACAGGAAGATGGTGGTAAATAATAGCTTGTTTTTATTTTTCACCGCAACGCTGTTACTCACTCATATTTATAATGTGCCAGTTACCGAAGTGTGCATGTTTATAGGCTCTCTGGCAAAGTCTGATAAGGGCAGTGATTGGTGGTGGGCTACACTCCAAACGGCTGGTGCTCAAACTTCCTTTCCCCACCACTGCTGGCTTTCAGCAGTTCATTTTCTGCACTCTCTTTCAGCGACGTGGAAGGAAGGAATGCAAAGTCACGCTCTTGTGCGCTGCCCTTCGGCTTCATTATTTACTTTACACTCTTCTACCTGAATGCATCAGAAAAGCCTCTTTTTAAGACCGTTCTCTCCCTGCCTGCTTTTAGCAGGAGCCTGCTGCGTGGCTGCGTTACTCTAATCTAAGCTGGTGGGAGGGCAGACTCGATGGTTTCACCAGGTGCTGGGTTGGTGGGGTCTCCTCAAAGCCACATCCTGAAAAGCTTCATTATTTTTCCCTCATTTTTTTTCAGCACCCAACCCCCTGCCTTTGGTGTGGTGATTCTTTAATTGCAGTCCAGGCTTAATTTGAGTTCTTCCTGAAAGCATTTTTAGCCAGTCCCAGAGTTGCTTTTCTGTTCAGAGGGTTGAATGGTAGCTTCAATGGCATATGTATATCCAGCTTAGCAAAATGGGTGCATAAAGGAGGTAAGAAAAGGCTTTGTGGTGCTTTCAAAACTCCACTAGAAATCTTCAGCTTCTGCCAGTGCCACAGGAATTTTTCCAGAGTAAGAAATAGACTAAATAGCTGTCTCGCTGAGGGCTAATGCAAAGATCAAGGAGTAGTTATCAGAAATTAACTCATTATAACTTCAGTGTGAGGATATTGTGGAGAGTCTACTGAAAGTGAACAGCAGAAAACAAGCCCAAAACTTATGTCAGTGCTGCCAAAGTTTGGCAAGCTGGACTGAGAGCTGAAACAAAAGCCATGCTGGTATTATGCTCTGCTGATAATGTCCTTCCATCAGTTGTGTGGCCCTGAAACAACCTCATCAGACGGTCGTTTGTCAAAAACAAATTTAGAGCAATCCACCATATGTAATTTACAGCCGTGGCTTGACAACATACTGCAGTTATCCCCAGCAGACACAACTGTTTACATTTTATACGCATAATTGGGTCTGGTTCAGTAACATTTTTCATTGGTGTGTCTGCCAAAATTATTAAGCTATTAGTACACGCTGAATCAGTGCCAAGCAAAATATTTGCCAATAAAAATGGCCTTATCTGTATAAATGCCAAAAAGGTTTGTGGGGGTTTTTTGGGGGGGTGCATGTATGTTTAAAACTCTGTTCCATGTAGATATATGTAGATGTAAAGGTTTAGTAAAGATAAAGACATTGATGTAACACATAAGATCAAAGTAGCCCAGAGTTTGGGTGTGACCCATGTGATCATGTCTTGTCTGACATGTTTTCTGCTATCCCCGCAGAAGAGACATATGGTAAAGCCCATAGAGAAATCTTCTTCCTAAGTGTCTTCCTAGCAAAGTATGAAGGACTAGCCAGCATATCCATACTGACTTTGCGGGAGAGAGGGGTCCTCAGGCCAGCATCCAGCCTCTAGCATGCAACACTTGACCCATTCTTTAAACATGAATAACAGAATCACAGAGTGTAGGGTCTGGAAGGAACCTCAAAACCTCATTCAGTCCAACCTCCTCGCCAAAGCAGAATAGCCTATACCAAATCACACAGGAATTTATCCAAGTGGGTTTTGAATATCTCCAGAGAGGGAGACTCCACAACCTCCCTGGGCAGCCTGTTCTAGTGTTCTGTCACCCTCACAGTGAAAAAATTCCTTCTCATGTTTACATAAACCCACAAAAGTAGGCAGTTGAGATCATCACGTTCACTCTGACATCCATCCTTCTGTCTAACTCCCAGGAATGAGTATTTAAATTTGTATCCAGTCTTCACTACCTCCCAGGAATTGCAGAAGCTCAGCTAGTTGCCTTTTTCTTTTTTCCTCCTTCTTCTTCTTCTCCTTTTTTTTAAAACACACACTTTTGGAAATCTTAATGTTTTGTGACTGGTCACAGGGATCCACAGAAAAAGAGCAATTTTGTTACTGGGAGTTAGGCTTTTTTTTTTTTTTCAGTACTATCTACATCTTCAACACCTATTCAGGAAAATGTTTTCTCGAAACCACTTACCCACACCGCGTCTTAGCTTCCCAACTGAAGAGGTGGTGTGCTATGTTATTTTTAAATGCCTCTTTTTAAATCTTGTGGAGAGGAAAATAGTTTCTAAGTGGCAAGTCTTTAGGAAAAATTTCTCCCACCTCCTCAGGAAATAGCTTGTTTACCATAATATTCTCAGCTCCTCTTAGTCAAACCATCAAAATATTAGTCCCTTCAATGTCTCCAACTCCCCAAAGCTTTCCCCTTCACCTTCTTTTCAGTGGTGCCCAGCAATGTGAGAAGGGACAATGGACACAAACTGGAACCCAGGAAGCTGCATCTGAGTATTAGGAAAAACTTCTTTCCTTTGATGGTGTCAGAGCTGTGGAAGAGGCTGCCCAGAGAGGCTGTGGCACCTTCTTCTCTGGAGACTTTCAAAAGCCACTTTGGACACATTCCTGTGCAACCTGATTTAAGCAAATCTGTTTCAGACTAGATGATCCCCAGAGATCCTTTCCAACCCCTGCCATTCTGTGATTCTGTGGTAACTCATCCATGGGAAGCAAAGAATGACCCACAAACTAAAATAGGAGTCATTGTGGCTTAAATTTATAGAGAAGAAGGCTGATTATTATTATTGAGTCTCCTGTGAGGTTAAGGAGCAAGGCTAAGATAAAGAAGAAAGGCACAACCTTTATTCTTCAATGTAATTGGACATCAAAGATGGACAGTTGTATTTATTTTGGCTAGAGGATATATAATCAAGTGTAAGAAAGGTAGACTACAGAGCCTGCAAATCTCTGTGACATGATGATAACATCAGACCTCAGCTCAAATAATGAAAAGGGTGCAAATTTTCCACCCGCATTAAAATGTCTGCAGTGTAACTATCTACATGAGTTTTACAGGTGCAATTCATCTTATCCTAATGTACACACATAAAATATGTCAGATAAAGAGCTCCACAGAACACTCTTTCCCTTCATTGTCCATAGATGAAGTCCAGGGTGACTAGCTGAAATGTTGATGTTTGCACTGCAGAGAGATAAAAAAAATAAGGCAAGGCAAATGCTACCTCTATGCCAAGTGCTTTTGGAAATCTGCTGAATGTCTCAGGTCTCAAAACTCTGCTGAGTCTCTTCAATGCTCAGCAAACCAAAGGGGGTTATTCAAATTTTGGAAAGATGAACGTGGCAGTGTTTTATTATTTGATTACACAGAAAAACTCTTTCATTTAACATCTCCAGATCATGTATTTCCCTGGGATGAACATACAAATGTATGAAATGTAAGACTTCAGGAACCAAGTTTAATTCCTCTATGTTTTTAAAGACCACACTGAGGAATGCACAGGTTTTCATATCACATCCTGGTATTTTTACTGCTTCTTGTTTGCTTTTAGTCTCCTTTTTAAGATAATCTACACCGAGTTGTGCCAATTCTCTGCTTTTTGGATGACATCCCCTTAAGGTCATCAGGCATGAAAGGACAACAAGTCAGCTTTGATCTCACCATCTCTATATTTTAAGTAGGGCGTTTATCTTAATGTTCTCAAGTTGTGTGTCCTGCTATGATTAATACATCCATTAGCCGTCGCTTACTTATAGTTTTTTCAATCAATCAGCGTGCAGCACTCATCAAGAAGCCTTGAGGTTAATTTTAAATGATTTTTCCATATGGTAACCAAGAGACAGCATTCCCACAGTGCTGGCTGTGCAGCTGCACAGCGTAAGGTGGTGGATTTTGTTTTGAGGAAGGCAAAGAATGGTTAGACTCAATGGGCTTGAGGATCTTTTCCAGCCTAAATCATTCTATTATCCCACAAAGATGTCAAGGTGATGTTCACACCTGTATGGCCTTTGGGCAACAGAGGGTTCAGTTTCATCCACCTAACCTAGCTGATGTGTCTAGGTAAGAAGATAGTTTGTCCTGGATTTTCCTCCATTAATTGTTGCAGACAGAATGGAAGCTCCTGAGGGTGGTTTCCTCATTAAGACCCATGAATCTCCTCTGGAGGTGTCTATATCTGGAGGAAGCCCAGGGGACTTAGAAAATGGGATTCATCTCATGAGACAGCTGCCCCTTGCTAGTTGTCTAGATTCCCCTGATGTATAGAAAATAGAAGGAAAGTTACAATTTTTGTGCTCAATTTAGCTGCCCTGTTTTATATATTCACCGAAGGTGAAAGGAATTGGCCAGTTAAAATGTCTTTTTCAATCTGGAATTTGTAAGACACTTAAGGATTTTTTTAGGTGAGATGAATATTGCCTCAAATAGGATCAAGCAGGGTGACTGCAGGTTGCAACCCTTCTATTCTTTACTTTGCTGTAATGTGAAAATGAAAATTTATTGTTTCTACTAATCAGAAAACTGTTATTAAAATCTAATGAAAAAAAATATAATAAATATTCTATGAAAAAAAGAAAAAAGAAGGGACAGCTCTGGTGTTGCTGTTCCATGCATTACATCCCTGCTTCTGAACACATCCCTCTCTTATTGCTCAGCTCCCATGGGCTAAACAGCTGCTCTGAGAAAGACACCATCCTCCATGCAAGGCATGGCAATCCCTTATCACCACCACATTTCCACTCTGACAACTGCTGACCATGAAGGGAGGAACACTCAGAAAGGAATTGGTTTGTTGTGGGTTTTTTTGTTTTGTTTTGTTTCCTTTTGTTACATTTTTAAAAGCATCGGTAGAAAATAAAGCTCTCCACCTGCTATTGTGCAGCTGAGTTTCTAATCTCTGGTGCCAGCGCAGCTGCTGGGAGCCAAGCCTTAAGCAAGAGAAAGCAAGGTCAGGCACGCACAGGGACAGGACATCTGTGCTGATGTGATGTGACACACACACACGTCTCTACAGCACCAGCAGAGATACCCCCAGTTGTTAATTGCTCTGCAAAATTCATTCCGTCACCCACGGGCAGCATCTCTGGACCGTGTTCAGTGTGCTGGTAAAGAAACTAGAGTCAAAATTATTTCACTTTTTTAACTTTTTTTTTTTTTTCCTGTGGAAGTACATGGCACAGGGATTTGTATTTATTTTTATTTTTAATGATCAGCCATTAGGAAGAAGGTGGCAACTGATCCTGAGGGATAACTCCACGTGTCACTGTTGGCTCCAGCTCTTGGTGGGACTGATAAAGGGAACAGAATATGATCCTGCCCTGCAGGCTCTGGAACCAGTGATAATCTGATAATGAGTGCTGCTTACTAGGTATTTTTCCACGTTTTCTTTGATTTAGAGTCCAGGCTCTAAATACCAATTTGTTCGCATTATCAGCAAAACAGTTTGCAAGGCCTTTTGGAGCTCAAGCAAGCAAATGCTTCCAGAGCCCTCTGCAGTTCTTATTTTTCTGTCCAGAGTTCATTTGTCTGCAGCACATTCGGGTGACAAGCCTGAGAAAAGTCGCCTTCAGCTTATGTGCCATGCCAGGCATTAAATGGACTCAGAAGGTGCTACACATCCACTGCCTTTTGATGATTACCAGGGGCCTCTGTTCTCCTGACAATTAAGCCTGAAATATTGTGACAGCCACCACTGTGGATTGAGGAAAGAATGGTAGGAGATGGAGGTTTGAGTATCAGATGTGCAGGTAAGGAAGCAGCACTCTGGGGCTGTCAGTGGCTAGATCACTTTGCCATTGAAACCAACAAGATAGGTGCATAACTTCAGACATCAGCAGGTAAATGACCTCAGTTTGCTTATCTGTAAAATAGGTCTAATTCTAGTTGCGTTTCTCAAGAAAGCATGATGCATTTGGTTTACTAATCGTTTTGGGTGCTTCAGGCTGCTTAGGAAATATGAAATACTCAAGCAGTGGTGGAAGGGTTATCAGCACAGGTGCACACTGGACTATACAGTATGCATCTGCTTCACATGGGATGCTAATGCCAGTTTAGAGAGGAAAAGCATGTCCTGAAGAAACATTTTTCTGCATTAGGAAAGACTATAAGGCTGTAGTACAGTTTGACATACTTCAAATGAGACATGAACCCAAACTGTATTTG
Source organism: Psilopogon haemacephalus (assembly GCA_013396835.1). Lineage (NCBI taxonomy): Eukaryota > Metazoa > Chordata > Aves > Piciformes > Megalaimidae > Psilopogon > Psilopogon haemacephalus. The sequence continues at coordinate 12,424 of VWZI01015193.1, read as the reverse complement.
GTCTGGTGATAAAAATCCCACATAATCTTTAGTGGGAATGAAATTCTTGAGGCTGTCCCTCGACTTAATAATAACTTTGTTTGTTATTTATGTAATATTCTGACCTACTTAAAGCCTTCATTTGCACATGTGGTTCTTCACTTAAATAGATGGCATTTTTTCCAGTGTGTTCTACAGCACTCCATAGAATTGTAGAACTGTCAGGTTTGGAAGGGACTTCAATGATCATCTAGCTCCAACCCCTCTGCCATTGCAAGGACACCTCACATTAGATCAGGTGGCTCAGAGCCACATCCAGCCAGGCTTTGTATCTTTCAGGGATGTGGCTTCTAACACCTCTCTGGGCAATCCGTTCCAGTGTTTCACCACCTTTGTGATCAAGAAATGTTTCTTAATATCTAGTCTGAATTTACCTTCTTCTAGTTTTGCTCCATTCCCCCCCAGTCCTATCACCACCTGAAATCCTAAAAAGTCCCTCACCAGCTTTCTTGTAGGCCACAATAAGGTCTCCTCAGAGTCTTCTCTACTCCAGACTAAACAGCCTCAACATTTTCAGTCTGTCTCCATAGGAGAGGTGCTCCAGCCCTCTGATCATCACTCCGTGTGCAGCCACACATGTTGAGATACTGTGATGTACTCAGAGGGTAACCTAAAGCATCTGGTTATGAATAAGGATAGATGTTTCTGATCTAGAATATGTCCCATAAAGCCAAGTCTAGCTCATGGAAAAGGAAAAAAAAAAAACAAACAAATGAATAAAAACAAAACCCCTAAACTAGCCATTGATAGGTATACAGTTTTTTTCTGAGGTGGTAGGTGGTGTGGTGCTATTCTTGCCTTCCGAATCAGATTTTAAGGCATGATGGATCCCTATTTTCAAGGGGATGGCTAAATACCTTCATGGTGATGGGAAGAGGTTAATTTTTTTTCTTTTTAATCTTGCTTTGCTTGTGCACATAGGTTTTGCTTTTCCTGTTACACTGCCATTTATCTCAGTCCATGAACCTTTGCAGTTTTGACCTTCCAGCCCCTTTTTTCCACCAATGTGGTTGTGTTATGGTTATCTGCCAGCCAGTGCTACACCATGACAATGGGTTAACCTCAAAAATGCCATGCTTCAAAATAACAATAATATCAAGATTGAAAAAAAAAACATAAGGAACTGTGTCTTATGGCTGGGCATTGGGAAAGTAAAGGGATTTTAGCCCTTTCCTCGCTTAACCCATAACAATTTTCTTCTGAAGTCCTTACTAGTATCTACCTATGATCTTGTTCTCATTATCATTTATGAAGTTATGCCTTCCTCTAGGTTCTTATTATATGCATATGTATAGATACAGATATAGTAGATATAGATATGTAGATATAGGTATAGATATATATAGAGAGATATATAGAGATATAGATATAGATATAGATGATATAGATATAGATATAGATATAGATATAGATATAGATATAGATATAGATATAGATATAGATATAGATATAGATATAGATATAGATACACACACATATCTTATGACTGGAAGGGGAATAGCCAAACTTCAGAGCATTGCAGAGTTATTTAGGTTGGAAGGAAACTTTGAAGACTGCTCAGTCCACCCTCCACTCCAGCTCACAGTTTAAAGCTGAGGAAATAGATGAAGTTCTCATCCAAACCAGCTTTTAGTATCTCCAAGGATGGAGTTTCCTACTGTGCCCGTGTTTGATTAAATTAATTGTAAAAATTATTTTCCTGTTCTCCAAGCAAAACTTTCATGTTGGGACACAGACCAGAACGAACCTTGGGCAGCTTCAATCTGTTTCCTTAAAAGGCTTCCTCTGTGACACAGTGAGAATACAAATCTCTCTTAGACTACATTCCTCGGTTGCCCAGTAGAAGTAAAATTCCATAACAGGCACAATTTCCTGTTCCTTTCCTCTACATAGAACAAAAAGCAAGGATGGGAAGTCCAGCATTTAGTGAAAAGGGTCTTTGGTATGACTCACCATACCAGATAACTGCATTCTAAAACTGCTAAGTGATCATCTTGATGAGAAATATATGACAGAACTTTGACAGAAGCATCTTTAGATATTTCCAGGAAACGTGGCTACTGTAAAACTTCAGAAATTTAAAAGTACATCCAAATCCACAAGGAGAAAATTCAGTTTGAGTTTTGAGAGAAGGTTTTACGTACTTTTTTCTTTTTTTTTAATTTTTTTTTTTTATAACCTAGCTACCACATCATATAAAAGCCCCTCGGAAATCACTTGTGTCTCCACACTGATATCACTTCAAAATGCCACACATGGAGCACTCCAGCATCATTAACTGGTGTGCAATGTTGATGTTCACGCTGCAAATTTGATTGAAAACAGGAGTTTATCAGTAAAATGCTGAAATAGCCTTGAATATGGGGAAGTGAATTAGTGTAATTGCTGATGGCTTCTTTTTATTATCAAGGAGTCTTGATTATCGCTTCATAGACTTAAATTATGGCAAATCTAGGACAAGATCAATTTAGTATCTAAGCAAATATTTATATGAAGCAGGAGATTGGCATATATTGATCTTTTTTACAAGGAGCATAATTCTGTCTGCAAAACGCATTGGCACTGAACAGTGCTGCTTCCACTGTGTGCTTCCTCAACAGCAAGGAGCTGTGAAAGAAGACACAATTTGAGAAGTTAGAGGGTTCACTCCAATCACATGTAGCTGTGAACCCAAGTCCGTGGCTAAAGACCACCCTTTAGATGGAGATTGATTACTGCCAGGATATGTGTTGTAGATAACTTGATAAACAGCTCATGCAGCAAGTTAGAGACCCTGCTTGGAGGAAAAGAAAACATTCAAAGTATCCATCAGAGTCTGATTTGTCAAGTTGGCAATTGTTCACAAGCAACATCACCCAGGGCAGAGCATCAGCTGCAACATTCTGAGTCTTCCAGCATTTATGAGAGATCTTGACATAAAGTAGAAGTGCATTTCTAGCTTGTGGGATGTGGAAGGAACCTCGGGAAATGATGACCCTCCCCAACAAAGGCTGCTTTTGTTGTGGGGAGAGGAGTGTGTGGGGGTAGGGAATAGAAGGGGTCGGATTACCTTTTGTTGCATTTTGACAGTTGAAAAGGCCCTGGTGAATAATTACCCTTAAAACTAACAAACAAGGGGAAAAGAAAAAAAAAAAAATGCAGAGTAGGAGAAGAGAAAAACCAGCCCTTGACCCCTCCCTGTATACAATAGCTCCCTTTGAAATAAAACCAAAATAAAAATAACTTGTAGACCAAAAAAAAAACTTTATTTGACTTTCCTTTATGCTTTTGGCAAGTGTACACACACACACACACAAACACACACAGACCTGGAAGAATCCCTCTGTCACGTTTATCTTATACTTTTCCAGGCCCAATCCACTGGACAGCAGGTCTTATGCAAAATGC
>VWZI01015191.1:7579-18114 GCA_013396835.1 Psilopogon haemacephalus | reverse complement strand
GCACTACTCCAGGTGGGCTCTCAGCAGAGCACAGCAGAGGGGCAGAATCACCTCCCTGGCCCTGCTGCCCACACTGCTCCTGCTGCAGCCCAGCCTCTGCTTGCCTTTCTGCCCTGCAAGTGCACACTGCTGCCTCATCTTCAGCTTCTCCTCCACCAGCGCCCCCAAGTCCCTCTCCTCAGGGCTGCTCTCCAGCCAGTCCCTGCCCAGCCTGGACTGGTGCTTGGGATTACCTCCACCCAGCTGCAGGACCTTGCCCTTGGCCTTGTTGAACCTCCTGAGGTTGGCTTGTGCCCACCTCTGCAGCCTGTGCAGGTCCCTCTGGATGCCATCCCTGCCCTCCAGCCTGGCTGCTGCACCACACAGCTTGGGGTGCTCAGCAAATTTGCTGAGGCTGCACTCAATGCCTCTGCCCATGGCACCCACAAAGATATTGAGCAAGACTGGTCCCAGCACTGATCCCTGAGGGACTCTGCTTGTCACTGCCTGCACTGGGCCATGGAGCTATTGACAGCCACACTTTGGGTGCTGCCATCAAGCCAGTTCTGTATCCATCTGCTGCTGCACCCATCAAGCCCATGTGTCACCATCCTGGAGACCAGGATGTGGTGTGGGACAGTACCAAAGGCTTTGCTCAGCTCCAGGTCAATGCCATCAGTTTCCGCCCCTCATCTACTCATGCTGTGACCTGTTCATAGAGGTTCATCTGCCTTCGGTGAAGATCCTGCCTGTTTCTTTGTTTCTGTCCTCTGTGAAACGAATGTTATCACTTATGTGCTTAAAAACATCCTCCTCAGTGTTACTTAGCTCACCTCTTTTCCTTATTTCTCTCCCACTCTGCATGGTCAATTAAATAATGCAATCATCTTCCTCTCCTTGGTGAAGGTGAAGAGAATGATGAGAAGTGTCTCAAGTGGAGGCTCTAGAAGCTGTCTGTGCACACCCAGGTTCATCAAATGCCAGGCTGCCAGGACTGATACAAGAGCTCCATGCCTCAGACCAGCTAATTGGTTTGCTAACTAATTTATTTTTACTTTATTTCAGGGTAAATAATGCAATCATCTTCCTCTCCTTGGTGAAGGGAATGGTGACAAGGATCTCAAGTGAAGGCTCTAGAAGCTGTCTGTGCACACCCAGGTTCATCAAATGCCAGGCTGCCAGGACTGATACAAGAGCTCCATGCCTCACACCAGCTAATTGGTTTGCTAACTGATTTATTATTTTTTTAATTCTTCTTCTTCAGGGTAAAAAAATAAAAAGGAAGTCATCATAGCATTTACTGGTATCAAAGCAACTGATTAAAAAAAAATATTTTCAGTATTAAAGTTGACATTTAATTAGCTTAGCTCTGGTGAGCCTGCACTGCCTGGAAAAGAAATCCCCTCCAAAAGGCTAGATAAAGCTTCTTTATTAATCCTTCTCTGTTATTACCTAGGATATATCTGCAGCACAGGCAGGCCAGAGAGGGACCTGGGGGTGCTGGGAGATAGGAGCTGAAGATGAGGCAGCAGTGTGCCCAGGTTGGCAGCAGAGCCAATGGCATCCTGGGCTGGAGCAGGAGCAGTGTGGGCAGCAGGAGCAGGGAGGTTATTCTGCCCCTGTGCTCAGCACTGCTCAGCACACACCTTGAGTGCTGTGTCCAGTTCTGGTTGCCTCCATTCAAGAGAGATGTTGAGGTGCTGGAAGGTGTTGAGAGAAGGGCAGCAAGGGTGGGGAGGGGCCTGGAGCACAGCCCCAAGAGGAGAGACTGAGGGAGCTGGGGGTGTGCAGCCTGCAGAAGAGGAGGCTCAGGGCAGAGCTCATTGCTCTCTGCAGCTACCTGAAGGGAGGTTGTGGCCAGGGGGGGTTGGGCTCTGCTGCCAGGCACCCAGGGACAGAAGGAGGGGACACAGCCTCAAGCTGTGCCAGGGCAGGTTCAGGCTGGATGTTAGGAGGAAGTTGTTGGCAGAGAGAGTGATTGGCATTGGAATGGGCTGCCCAGGGAGGTGGTGGAGTCCCCATCCCTGGAGGTGTTCAAGCAAAGCCTGGATGGGCACTGGGTGTCATTGGCTAGGGCTGGGTGCTAGGTTGGACTGGATGAGCTTGGAGGTATCATCTAACCTGGCTGATTCTATGATTCTCTGATGCTATGATTCTATGAGTCTGTGATTCTATGATGCTATGATTCTGTGATTCTATGATTCCATGATTCTTGATTCTAAGTTTCTATGATTCCATGATTCTATGATACTATGATTCTATGATTCCACAATTCTTGATTCTATGTTTCTGTGATTCCATGGTTCTATAATTCCATGATTCCATGAGTCTATGATTCCATGATTCCATGATTCACTGATTCCATGATGCTATGATTCTGAGTCCATGATCCTCTGAGGCTATGACGCTATGATTCTGTGATTCTATGATTTTATGATTCCATGATTCTATAGTTCAATGATTCCATGATTCTATGATTCCATGATGCTATGATTCTATGAGTCCATGATTCTATGATGCTATGATTCTGTGATTCTGTTTTTATGATTCTATGATTCCATGATTCTTGATTCTATGTTTCTATGATTCCATGATTCCATGAGTCTATGATTCCATAATTCCATGATTCTATCATTCCATGATTCTATGATGCTATGATTCTATGAGTCCATGATCCTATGACGCTATGAAGCTATAATTCTGTGATTCTATGATTTTATGATTCCATGATTCTGTGATGCTCTGAGGAAAAGGACCTGGGGGTCTGGGTGGATGAGAAGCTCAACATGAGCCTGCAGTGTGCACACACAGCCCAGACAGCAACTGTGTGCTGGGCTGCAGCAAGAGAGGCATTACCAGCAGGGCAAGGGAGGGGATTGTGCCCCTTTACTCTGCTCTTGTCAGACCCCACCTGGAGTACTGTGTGCAGTTCTGGAGCCCCCAGCACAAGAAGGACATGGAACTGCTGGAGAGAGTTCAGAGGAGGGCCACGAAGATGCTGAGAGGGCTGCAGCAGCTCTGCTATGAGGACAGGCTGAGAGAGTTGGGGCTCTGCAGCCTGGAGAAGAGAAGGCTTCGGGGAGACCTTATAGCAGCCTACCAGTATCTGAGGGGGGCCTACAGGAGGGCTGGGGAGGGACTGTTCACAAGGTCTTGTAATGACAGGACGAGGGGGAATGGGTTCAAACTGGCAGAGGGGAGATTTGAACGGGATGTTAGGAAGAAATTCTTCACAGTGAGGGTGGTGAGGCACTGGCACAGGTTGCCCAGGGAGGTTGTGGCTGCTCCCTCCCTGGATGTGTTCAAGGCCAGGCTGGATGAGGTCTTGAGCGACCTGATCTAGTGGGAGGTGTCCCTGCCTATGGCACAGGGGGGTTGGAACTGGATGATCTTTGAGGTCTCTTCCAACCTAGACCATTCTATGATTCTATGATTCTATGATTCCATTATTCCATGATTCTATGATTCCATGATGCTAATCCAGGTGTCAGGGAATAATATGACAGAGTGAAGGAAGGCATCAGCGTGGGTGAGGTTTGGGAGCTGGCAAACACGAATTACTCCTGCAAAGTTTGCTATCTTTTTTTTGCCAGCTTTATCCTTCTCTTGCAGGCCCTCACCTAAACCTCACTGGAAGGTGACAGACAGCTGGGGGGAGGGGAATCAGATGACATTACATGAAAATGATACAAACCACAGGGAGAACAAATGTGGGTTTTTTTTTTTTTCCATCAATCTTCCTGTCAATGGGCTTGGGAGAGATCAAATGCAGATAAATAACACTGGGCTCAGCCAGGCAGCTGACTGCATCATATCTTCCCTCAGAAGAATATGAATTCCAGGAGATAATGCAGTTTGGGATAACTGCACTCATTCAAAGCACTGTGATATTGAGGTGGGTTATTGACAGCAGCAGGGTCCAACCTCTTTGCTCTGCTCTCCAGCAGGTTCTGTTCCACCTGCTGGCCACCAGGCCTTTGGGGTGATCCCTGGAGGTCCTTGGGGGAAAGTGCTCTGCAGTATCATGACAGTCTGCATAAGCAGTCGTTCTCTTGCCGTTCTAAGATGTCTTGCATTTGTTTCACCATCCACAATGTAGATTTGTCTATGGCATGCTGAACTGTGCTGCTTCTGCTTGAGAAACTTCTTAGCATCAGTGCAGGCTGGGAGGTGACTGCTGGAGAGCAGCCCCACAGAGAGGGAGCTGGGAGTGCTGGGGGAGAACATCCATGGCACAGCAATGTGCCCTGGGGGCCAAGAGGGTCAAGGGGATTCTGGGGTGTGTTAGGCAGAGTGTGTCCAGCAGATCAAGGAAAGTTCTCCTCCCCCTCTACTCTGCCCTGCTCAGACCTCATCTGTAGTCCTGCCTTCAGTTTTGGGCTCCCCAGTTTCAGAGGGACAGGGAGAGGGTCCAGGAGAGAGGCTGTGACGATGCTGAGGGGACTGCAGCACTGCCAGGGGAGGAGAGGCTGAGGGACCTGGGGCTGCTTAGGCTGCAGAAGAGAAGACTCAGAGGGGATTGAATCAATGTTTGTAAACATCTGAGGGCTGGGGGTGAGGAGTGGGACAGGCTCTGCTCACTGCTCCCTGGGATAGGCCAAGGAGCAATGGATGGAAGCTGCAGCACAGGAGGTTGCAGCTCAACACAAGAGGCAACTTCTTGCCTGTGTGGGTCCCAGAGCAGTGGCACAGGCTGCCCAGAGAGGTTGTGGAGTCTTCTTGTGTGAAGCCTTTGCAGACTGTCTGGATGTGTTGCTGTGTACCCTGAGCTAGATTGTCTGGTCCTGGTGTGGCAGGGGGGGTTGGACTCGATGATGTCTTTGAGTCTCTTCCAACCCCTAACATCCTGTGAGTCTGTGATTAGCTGCCACATATTAGGATTTAAAGCCCTTCCCTGCACACATGAAAGCAGATCACTACAGTAGGATTTCTGTTGCTTCTCTTAGGCAAGCAGACAGCTGTGTTCAAGACCACTACAGCTTGCTTCTCTTCTGTAGAATCAATTATTCCAAGCTTAAAAGCAGGAAAGCAAAACAGCCTGCAACCCACAAACTAAACCACATCCATGCTCGGAGACAGAGGGAAAGGCAATGAGCAGAATGGTATGGACCCTGCTAACCATGCCTGAAGCAGCTGTTCTGTTCTAAACATCACTCTCATAGAATCACAGAGTCAGCTGGGTTGGAAGAGACCTCCAAGCTCAGCCAGTCCAACCTAGCACCCAGCCCTAGCCAATGGCACTCAGTGCCCATCCAGGCTTTGCTTCAACACCTCCAGCCATGGGGACTCCACCACCTCCCTGGGCAGCCCATTCCAATGCCAATCACTCTCTCTGCCAACAACTTCCTCCTAACATCCAGCCTCAACCTGCCCTGGCACAGCTTGAGGCTGTGTCCCCTCCTTCTGTCCCTGGGTGCCTGGCAGCAGAGCCCAACCCCACCTGGCTACAACCTCCCTCCAGACAGCTGCAGAGAGCAATGAGCTCTGCCCTGAGCCTCCTCTTCTGCAGGCTGCACACCCCCAGCTCCCTCAGCCTCTCCTCTTGAGGCTGTGCTCCAGGCCCCTCCCCACCCTTGCTGCCCCTCTCTGGGCACCTTCCAGCACCTCAACATCATTCTTCAATTGAGGATACAACACTCAAGGTGTGTGCTGAGCAGTGCTGAGCACAGGGGCACAATAACCTCCCTGCTCCTGCTGCCCACACTGCTCCTGCTCCAGCCCAGGATGCCATTGGCTCTGCTGCCCACCTGGGCACACTGCTGCCTCATCTTCAGCTCCTATCTCCCAGCACCCCCAGGTCCCTCTCTGCCTGGCTGCTCTCAGCCACTCTGTCCCCAGCCTCTAGCACTGCCTGGGTTTGTTGTGGCCAAAGTGTAGAACCCTGCACTTAGCCTTCTTCAATCTCATCCCATTGGCCTCTGCCCAGATGTGGTGTGGGGTTGCATCTTAGCACTGGTAGGTGCTATCAGAAAGGTCTCTAACACTGTGTAAATCTGCTTTCTTTTCCCCAGGAGGAAGAAGCCAACCACACTAAGGGCAGGCATTATTAAAGCACATTTTTTGGGTTGTTTTTTTGTAGCAGGGATGATGATTTAAAGAAGGAGGATTCATAATTTAATTCCATTAAAATAGCTGAGAGCTGCTGGCACAAAGCCTGAGCAGCACAACAGAGAGATGGATAGGGAAAGCTCCCAGAGGATTTAAAAACAAAATAAATAAAAGGACTGCTGCTGGTACTGATACTCCTGATCACTCCCTTAAAATATGAATTCCAATGACTTTTTTCCTTTTAACAGCAACTTCTTTCTTACAGCAGCCATTTGCAACTCCTGCTCTGCTTCCTGATCCCCTCTCCCTAATCCTCAGTGCTCAGCAAGCAGAGTGCAGTGGCACAAAAGTTGCCAGGGGGAAACCCTGACCCACATAAGAATGTGGAATGGAGGTTTCCAGCCTGGTCAGTGACAGACCCAACTTGTTCATTCTGCCACCAACTTGTGCTGCACTTCCCACTAGTACAGCTCACTCAAAGACTCATCCAACCTGGCCTTGAATACCTCCAGGGAGGTTGTGGAGCACAGGAGCACAGATCAAAGATCACCTTCTGTGCTCCACAACCTCCCTGGGCAACCTGTGCCAGTGCCTCACCACCCTCACTGCAAACAACTTTCTCTTAACATCCAGTTTAAACAGCCCCAATGATCTCAGCCTGTCCTCAGAGCAGAGCTGCTGCAGCCCTCTCAGCATCTTCGTGGCTTTCCTCTGGACTTCTTCCTAACATCCAGTTTCAATCTCCCCTCTGCCACTTTAAACCCATTCCTCTTCACCCTGTCATCACAAGCCCTTGTCAACAGTCCCTCCCCAGCCCTCTTGGAGCCCCTTTCAGATACTGTCAGGCTGAACAATTTATACTCCTGACAAGGTCCTAAATTAGTTGTAATAACCTGAAAAGAAAAAAGAAAAAGATCCTTGAGTTGCCACGAGAGCAACTAAGCCTCAACACGTAGCTGCTTTCTAAAGAGCAAGCACCACTGACACGCAGAGAGAGAGGAAGATAAAACAGCCCTGGAAGTGTTGGAAAGCTCTTCTATAAATCAGAGTTACATCCCCACCTGAAATAATGCATTCAGTTCAGGTCAGTGTATCTGAGACAGGAGAGAGATGAAGTAGCTCGATTGGAGAGAGGAGTCTGGAAATGACTAAGTGCTGGGAGAGAGCTCTACAGGGTCTGCAGGACTGAGATGGATGGGCAGAGCTCCAGATCAGGTGATTTATTGGGAGACCTGATAAACAGGCTGGAGAGGTGTGTGCCCAGGCCAACCTCATGAAATTCAACAGGGCCAAGTGGAAGGTCCTGCAGCTGGGTGGGTGCAAACCCAAGCACAGCTCCAGGCTGGTTGGGGAATGGCTGAGAGCAGCCCTGAGGAACAGGACCTGGAGGTCTGGGGTGATGCAAAGCTCAATGTGAGCTGGAGAGCAGCCCTGAGGAACAGGACCTGGGGGTCTGGGGTGATGCAAACCTCAATGTGAGCTGGAGAGCAGCCCTGAGGAAGAGGACCTGGGGGTGTGGGGTGATGCAAAGCTGAAGATGAGGCTGCAGTGTGAGTGCAGCCCAGACAGCAACTGTGTGCTGGGCTGCAGCAAGAGCAGCTGTGGGCAGCAGGGCAAGGGAGGGGATTGTGCCCCTTGGCTCTGCTCTCCTCACACCCCACCTGCAGCACTGTCTGCAGCTCTGCAGCCCCCAGCACAAGCAGCACATGCAAGTGGTGGAGCCAGTGCAGAGGAGGCCACCAAGATGCAGCTGAGAGGGCTGCAGCAGCTCTGCTGTGAGCACAGGCTGAGAGTTTGGATTCTGCAGCCTGGGGAAGAGAAGGCTGCCAGGAGACCTTGGAGGCCTTCCAGGATCTGAAGGGGGCTCCAGGAGGGCTGTTGAGGGACTATTGACAAGGTCTTGTAATGAGAGGAAGAGGAGGAATGGGTTTAAAGTGTCATAGGGGAGATTGAAACTGGATGTTAGGAGGAAGTTCCTTGCAGTGAGGGTGGTGAGACACTGGCACAGGTTGCCCAGGGAAGTTGTGGAGCACAGAAGCACAGAATGATCTTTGATCACATTCTGTGATGCTATGCTCCACACTCCCCCTTAGAGCTGTTCAGGAAGAGGTTGGATGAAGCCTTGGGCAACCTGTTCTAGTGGGAGGTGTCCCTGCCTATGGCACAGGAGGGTTGCAACTGGATGAGCTTTGAGCTCCCTTCCAACCTAAACCATTCTATGATTCTATGACCTGTTCTAGTGGGAGGTGTCCCTGCCTATGGCACAGGGGGGTTGCAACTGGATGAGCTTTGAGCTGCTTTCCAACCTAAACCATTCTGTGATTCTATGAAACACGAGGAAGAGCAGGCAGTGTTTGCAATAAGATCACAGCTTCCTGCACACCTTTCCTTGTACAGCAGCAAGGAGGAGCTCAGCCACACTGAACAGTGTAAAGAAAACAAACCAAGTCAAATCCTTTTATACACCATCAACTCGTGAAACTTGCCACCAGTCCAAGACCTTCTCCCTGGTGAGACCCCACCTGGATTATAGTGTCCAGTTCTGGAGCCCTTGGGACAAGAGGGATGTGGAGATGCTGGAGGTGTGCAGAGAAGGGCCCCAAGGATGCTCAGAGGTCTGCAGCACCTCTGCTGTGAGCACAGCCTGAAAGAGTTGGGGCTGTGCAGGCTGGAGAAGAGGAGGCTCCCAGGTGACCTTCTGGTGGTCTTTCAGGATCTGAAGGGGGCTACAGAAAAGCTGGGGAGGAACTTTATATGCTCTCAAGTAGTGATAGGACATGGAAGAATGGAGCAAAGCTGGAGGTTGGGGAGATTCAGACTGGAGGTGAGGAGGAAGTTGTTGAACATGAGAGTGGTGAGAGCCTGGAATGGGTTGCCCAGGGAGGTGTTTGGGGCCACATCCCTGGAGGTGTTTTTGGCCAGGCTGGCAGAGGCTGTGGGCAGCCTGATGTAGGGTAGGGTGTCCCTGGGCATGGCAGGGGGGTTGGAACTGTCTGATCCTTGTGGTGCCTTCCAACCCTGACCAATTCTATGACTCTATGACTCTATGATCTAGGGTAGGGTGTCCCTGGGCATCTCAGAGGGGCTGGAACTGGCTGATCCTTGTGGTCCCTTCCAACCCTGACTGATTCTATGATTCTATGATCTAGGGGAGGGTGTCCCAGGGCATCTCAGGGGGTTTGGAACTGGCTGATCCTTGTGCTCCCTTCCAACCCTGACTGATTCTATGAATATAAATGTTCATTCCTTAATTCCCAGCCTTGGGTCCCTTGGGTCCCTTCCAACCCCTGACATCCTGTGAGCCTGTGATTGTCTGATTCTTGTCCCCCAGGGCACATTGCTGTGCCATGGATGCTCTCCAGCAGCACTCCCAGGTCCCTCTCCTTGGGGCTGCTCTCCAGCAGCTCACCTCCCAGTGTGGTGCAGGTAGTGTGGTGCTGTGGCTGCAGGAACAGCAATCTCCCAGCAGCTGTTCTCACAGCTGACACATCCCCAGAGTGAAGTGAACAACCACAGGGACAGCAAAAGGTTGAAAGCCTCCCAGGGGCAAGCTGCTTGCACAGGAAATGTTTTGTTTTTGCTGTTCAAAGGGGACTTGGTGGATGATTTCAGGCTAATCAGAGCTAGGCAGCCAGCTTGGCCTCTAGCCTGAATTTCTCTGGTACCAATCATATGAATTTACTTTTTTTTTTCACTGCAGGAAAGAAGTGTGGAAAAAAATACAGTGAAGAAAAAGGAAAAAAAAAAAATCAATATTTGTCACATGGAAAAGACCAAGGGCATCAAGCAGGAAAATTTCTGTGGTTTTCCTTCAAGCTTCAGATCACAGCAACTAATGAAAACCTGAGAGCATGCTGAGAATTCCCCCATTAGGTAAGAACTGTAACGACAGCTTAATTTGACTTCTCTGTAAACCAGAGGAGCCCCCCCCCCCAAAAAAATGATTCTGAAGATCATTTCTCCATACCCCTCGGTGCAATTCGTTGCACATGTGCGTGGAAAGTAACTACCTGCAGCATGGTAAGGAATGGGCTGGATGGTGGCACACAGAGAGTGGTGATCGAGGGCACAATGTCCACCTGCAGACCAGTGCCAAATGGCATCCTTCAGGGGTCAGTGCTGGGCCCAGTGCTGTTGAACATCTTTGTCAGCCACATGGACAGAGGCATCGAGTGCAGCCTCAGCAAGTCTGCAGCTGGCACCAAGCTGTGTGGCACAGTCGACTTGCTAGAGGGCAGGGATCCATCCAGAGGGAGCTGCACAGGCTGCAGAGCTGTGCCCAGGCCAACCTCAGGGCATTCAACAAGGCCAAGTGGAAAGTGCTGCAGCTGGGTGGGTGCAATCCCAAGCACATCTCCACAATTCTTTCTTTCTTAATTCTTCCTTTTTCTTCTTTCTTTCTCTCATTCTTTCTTTTTATTTTTTTCCTTCCTTCCTTCCTTCCTTCCTTCCTTCCTTCCTTCCTTCCTTCCTTCCTTCCTTCCTTCCTTCCTTCCTTCCTTCCTTCC
>VWZI01015189.1:79361-103540 GCA_013396835.1 Psilopogon haemacephalus | reverse complement strand
GTCCCTGGGCATGGCAGGATGGGTTGGAACTAGGTGATCCTTGTGGTCCCTTCCAACCCTGACTGATTCTATAATTTTATTTGTGTGAACTTGTGTAAACATGACTTTGAAATGTATTTTCACTATAAATTGTTATATAAGATATAATTAAACGTATACAACAAATACATGATAACTATACTATATTTTATATATTATATATTGTAAACATGTATCTGCATTGCTAAACAGATTATATATTGTGTTCTATATCATATACATAATATCTATCACATAATAAACATCTAATATATAATATTATTATATTTATTATAAGTATTTTATCTTACCTTGTGGAAATGACATCATGTTTAATACTATCAAAGACAACAACCCAATAGAAGTACTGCATCCAGAGTACTGGAACTCCTGTTCCAACAAAGATCTGGAGGTGCTGGAACATGCCCAGAGAAGGGCCATGAGGATGATCAGAGGGCTGGAGCTCCTCTCCTCCCAGGACAGGCCGAGAGAGTTGGGGTTGTTCAGTTTGGAGAAAAGAAGGCTCTGAGTAGACTTTATTGTGGTCTTCCAGTATCTGAAGGAGGCCTACAGCAGAGCTGGTGAGGGACATTTTAGCATGTCAGGCAGTGACAGGACTGGGGGAATGGAGTGAAACTAGAGGAGGGTAGATTCAGATTGGATGTAAGGAAGTTCTTCCCCCAGGGGGTAATGGGTTTAAACTGGCAGAGGGGAGATTTAAATAGAATGTTTGGAGGAAGTTCTTCACGGTGAGGGTGGTGAGACACTGGCAGAGGTTGCCCAGAGAAGTTGTGGCTGCTCCCTCCCTGGAGGTGTTCAAGGCCAGGTTGGATGATTCCTTGAGTGACCTGTTCTAGTGGGAGGTGTCCCTGCCTCTAGTGGGGGGTTGGAGCTGGATGCTCTTTGAGGTTCCCTTCCAACCTAAACCATTCTATGATTCTATGAGGGTGGTGAGACATTGGAACAGGTTGCCCAGGGAGGTGGTAGAAGCCCCACGCCTGGATGTTTTTAAGGCCAGGCTGGATGTGGCACTGAGTAACCTGGTCTCATGGAGAGTGTCCCTGCCCATGGCAGGAGGGTTGGAACTGGATGATCTCTGGGGTCCCTTCCAACCCTGACAATTCTGTGATTGTGTGATACAATTTTTTTCATCATTTAACATTTTATTTAGAATATTGATGAGCATTTTACTACTTACTGGTTACAAATACTTAAGAACTGTTCATTTTTTTTTTCTTTTGAAGGCTGAGAGCCTATTGCAAGATCATCCCTGTCTTACTTTATTGCCTTTTGGTTAGTTTATTTCATGATGGCGTTGTCCAAACTAACGGACATCTAAAAGTTGGCATGCGTATAAAATATTCTCTTAAAAGGCTTAAGTATAAATGATTGCAAGTCAAAATGCCCCTAAGAAGCAACATGAAGAAGAAAGCAGAAAACAATGGATTATGGTTTGGATCTCAGTACAAAACACTTGACATGCACAAGCTAATTCTCACTGCTAACACCTGATTTTATTTTGTCTTTTAAGGCAGAACTGGTCACACCGAGGTTGTACGAGTAGTATATCAGCCAGAAAACATCAGCTTTGAGAAACTGCTCAAGGTCTTCTGGGAGAATCATGACCCGACACAAGGTAGAGTGATGAGTGAGCCAGTATTTAATTATCTTACTAATTACAGTTGGGATAATTAGTGTTTGAGCTGCATGGAAGAGATGAACCTTGAAATCACACTGGCGCTCAAGAATATGATTGCAGACATTTATTGACAGAGAAAAAAGAGGAAGAGAGAGAATGAGAGTACAGAAACTCACAATACCCCTCCTCCTTTACAGCTGTCTCTACTGGGAAAATTCCCACAGAGAAGCACAGTAGACAATAGAATATTTCCCTCCCCCCCCCAACTTTGATGATGACAATTTCTTCTGTAATTCTATCCTTTGTCTCTTATATTAAAGCATATCTCTTTGTGGCTTCAAAGCTGGTCATTTTATTTGTGCCATGGACCTTTATCCTTCATAAAAAGAAAAAACAAAAAGGGTTTAAAAAATATTTTTCAGTGGCAGCAAATTTATTTTATGATTAGAAAAAGAGAACAAAACGAGCTAGGAACGGGTAGGTAGAGGCACCAGCAGAGCATTTTAGCTATTTACTTTGTTCAAACCTTTTGATTTAATTTACCTTTCTTGGAAGAGGCTTGGTGATGGCATTGCACGCATCTGTGCAAACCAAAGTGGGGAACTGTGTGGAGAAAACATTGTACATGTTTCTATAGCCTCAATAAACATCTCCCTTTGTACCATTTCCCAGAAATATTGCACACAGTCACTCACTTCGCTACTTTCAAGAGCCGCCGCACTTATGCCGCTCCTTGCTACGTCTGGGAATGAGAAATGCAGATGATACCTTCAAAATGTGTGACAGCCCTGGGAAATGGTAACCCTGAGGAGGATCCAGGGGATATTGAGGATAAGTCCCTTCCATTGAGCCGAGGGCATAATGGAAAGAGAGAATAATTTGCTCATGTGGAGCTCAGGCCTGTGTGAAAAATGAAGCCTTAATCAGAAGTGTGGAATCTATTTTCCGTAGGCAGTCAGTAAAATCTCAACACTTTGTTTTTGTGTTGGCTTACTAGGAATTATACAGAGATACAGCTGGAGATTTGGAGGAGGGATATTAAAAGGCTATGGAGCCTAAAAAACTGGCTTGCTGCTGTGAATAAACATATTCAAGTAGTTGAAGAGATGCAACACTATGATTTAAGTAATTCTTATTACTTAAGAGGTGCTTATATGAGGAGCAGGTACCTCATAGTGAGGTTACCTCATAGTGAGGTTGACAACCCAGCTACTGGGAAGCCATGACAATTTGCACTAGCTGGAATAAAATAGTTTCACAGCTTTCAGTGCAATTAAATAGTGGAGTCTTTTTTTCCATCAGCATCCTTTTAAATCTTTAAGATGAGATGATTTGTCATTTAAGAAGATACACCTGATTCAAATAATTAGAAGAAATTCTGTGGCTGTGTGTCAAGTGTGGTGGCCTGTGCTGTTCCAGTTATCAGCCTCCCTTTTCAACTCCTTCTTTGTAGTTGTGTTCAAATCAAGTCGTTTGCACCATCCTTGAAACAATTTCCGCTCTGCATTTAGACAGTGACCATCTTCAAATTATGCTACAGGGCCCTTGCTGTTCACCTTTAGGGGTTAGGGTGATTTTCTCCCTATCTTGCTAGTGATTTGGTTTAGGTTTTAATCTTTTGTCCTTTGTTCTTTGGATTGTTGAAGATTTGCCATCATCAGAAGCTGGCTTCTTTGTAACAAGCTGGTTAGTTTGCTGTAAATTTCAGCTGTGTAGGTACCCAAGTCATTCACAACTGTTCTGGGTATCTATGTGCTAGTGAAATACTTGGTGTCAATGTACCTAAGCCTTTATCTTAGATTGGCTCAGTAGAATGTCTAGTGGTTATTCTCTAATAAGTTGCCAAAGAGATCATCACTTTATCTACAGTGAAATCTTCTCTGAAGGCTTTAAATACCCTACCTGGGGTACTGTGTACACTTCTGGATCCCCCAACACAAGAAGGACATGGAACTGTTGGAGCCAGTCCAGAGGAGGCCACCAAGATGCTCAGAGGGCTGCAGCAGCTCTGCTGTGAAGATAGGCTGAGAGAGTTGAGGCTCTGCAGCCTGGAGAAGAGAAGGCTTCAAGGAGACCTTATAGTAGCCTTCCAGTACTGGGACTGGAAGCCTGGGGAGAGACTATTCACAAGGTCAGGACAAGGAGTGATAGGTTTGAACTGGAAGAGGGAAGATTTAAAGTGGATGTTGAGAGGAAGTTCTTTTCAGTGAGGGTGGTGAGACACTGGCACAGGTTGCCCAGGGGGGTTGTGGATGCTCCCTCCCTGGAGGTATTCGAGGCCTGGTTGGATGAGGCCTTGAGCAACGTGTTCTAGTGGGAGATGTCCTTGCCTATGGCAGGGGGTTGGAACTGGATGATCTTTGAGGTCTCTTCCAACCTAAACTGTTCTATGATTTTATGATTCTATGATACCCTAGACTTGGACATGTTATTTTAGCACTGTATTTTTCTGGTTGCTTTATGCTAATCTCTGTTCAAGACCTATACATAGCCCATCTCATCTCCATCACCTTTCTTTATTTGAGAAAAAACCCAAATACAAGGTCCCAGTTTCAAGTTTCTTTGTCTTGTAAGATAGGGATGGAAAGCTGATATACCCTTTCACATCTGAGCATCTAACAGCAGAAGATCTTTAAGGTGAAATTGTTTCTTTCCCTTGGTTTGTATCCACTCCTGGCTTTTAGCTTGCTATGGGAAAACTGGTTTTATGTGCAGATACTGGAAATATGTAATCTCACTGAGAGTACAGGCTGCCCAGAGAGGTGGTAGGTGCCTCATCCCTGAAGACATTCCAGGTCAAGTTGGATGGGGCTCTGAGCAGCCTTCTCTAGTTGGAGATATCCCTGCTCACTGCGGAGGGTGTGTGGAGGGTGTGTGAGAGGTGGAGTAGGTCTATTTCACCTTTAAAGGTCCCCTCCAACCCAGATTATTCAATGATTATCTCTCTGACCTATGATATTTTTCTCCTTTCCTGAGGTTCAGCTCTTTGTTCAGTCTTATTTGGCCAGCCTTATGGGAATGCAGGACTGTCAAAGAGAATTTTTTTTTTCCTAAGCAGATAGTAGGATTTATTATTCATAAAATTCAGCACACTCTTTGGATAAATCCAGTGTCTCATACAGCAAATGAATTCTGTATTTCTTGGATATAATACTCACTCAAATATGTAAAAGCTTTGTCTGTGGCACTGTCCTGTGTTTTTTCCAGAAGTTGGGTTAGCAGTTGAGCCCTTCTACCCCCAGCAGAGAGAATGGGCTTGTCTAGTTGTTCTGATGTGATTAAACATCAAATATATCCATTCTGTTGCAGTTAAAGACCTTTCAAATATCAATCTGGATTGTACCAAGTTGTTAAAGTGTACAGCCTAGCACTTCTGTCATTCATTATTGTATGAGTGTATTAATATTCCAAAGTTCTAGTTTTTCCAAACAGTTGGACCTCCTGCCTTCAAGGTAAGTCTGACATCTCACTGGGAGTTGAATTTCCCCTTGGAGGTAGCCTGGCTCTTGTTCTGTGATGCTCTTGAGTCTAAGTATTATACGGAAGTCTACTGAAAAGCAAGAACCTTTGATCAAGTTGAATGCTCCATGAGTTGAAGGAGATTCTCCCAGATGGATATATCCTAAGTGTGGGGCCCTGAAAAAGTCCTCTTTGACTATTAATTTAGGCTCTATTTTATAATTCATTACATTTGGGATACTGAAAAAGCAACAAACCAACCTCTGACTTCTGCCAAGTGACATATGGTTGTCATCTCAGCTCAGCCTCTCACGCACAGATCAGCATTTGCTCCCTCCTAGGAATGATCTTGTCTGTAAGAGGATTGCTCTGCACAGCTCTGTAAGTGCTTGAGGTGGTTGCTTCTTTGTCATTGATACAGAGAAAAGAAAATGAATATGAAATCCTAGAAATTCAGCAAAAGAAAGCACAACTATTCTAGTCACTTCTGTACATAATCTTTTTTTCTTGAATTTTATAGAAGAGGTGTAGGGCAGATTGTGTGTTGCTTTGGCTTTGCACTAAAGGGGCCATCCTCCCAGCCTTCAAAATTTTTAGGATATAGACCTCCTTCAAATTTCACCATGATGATAATTCTGCTGGCACCTCCATTCTCCAGATGGATGTGGACATCCACAGACCATAACTTTGCCTGTGTTGTGCCTCATCCTGAAGTTGACTTAATTCTTGAGCAAAACAGCAAATCTCTTCTTCTCTTCCTAATTCTCCTCTTCTTCTCTTACTTTGTTTCTTCTCTTACTTCTTTTCTTCTCTTCTTCTTCTTTATTTTCCTCTTCCCTCTTCTGTTATTCCCTTTTTTCTCTTTTCTTTCTTCTTCCCTTCTCCTCTTTTTGTCTTTTTAATAAAAATAAATATTGAGTAGACTACCTAAAACCTTTTTCTTTCTGCTGATACTGATGGTCATGAAATTTTCCTATCAAGCTGAAAAGTAACCTTGCATGAGTTGAAGCGAAACACATTTTTCAGCCTGGAACATGGATGTTAATGGGACCACCCTTCTGGCATCAGTGCTGCCCTATGTTGTGAGAGCCAATTGTGAAACCCAACTGTGCTCGTGTTCATAGGATCACTTTGATTGGAAGAGACCTTTTAAAAGAGACTAAGTGTTAACTTAGCACTAAACCATGTCCCTCAGGTTGACAATATTTTAGGGAAAGAAATTGTTCCCCATGTCAAATTTAAACTTTCCCTAATGGTAACTTGAGACACTTTCTTCTTCTTTGGCCATTTCCAGTTCATTCAGGGAAGAAGACATCATATATTATTTGACCACAATGTCTGGCCACTGTTTGTGGGGTGCAAGGAGCTATTTCTCCAAACCCATTTAGGGCTGGGAAGGTTTTCCACTTAAGGAAATATAATTTCCGTGCAACATAAGTGTTGATAGAAACACAGATTGGCTTGGGTTGGAAGCAACTTTTAGAGGCCATCTGGTCCAACCTCCTTCAGGCTGAATGTGGAGAGGGAGTTCTTCACCATGAGAGTGGTGAGAGACTGGAATGGCTTGCCCAGGGAGGTAGCTGGGGCCCCATCTCTGGAGTGTTTAAGGCCAGGCTGGAGGAGGCTCTGGTCAGCCTGATCTAGGGTAGGATGTCCCTGCCCATGTCAGGGGGATTGGAACTGGATGATCCTTGTGTTTCCTTCCAGCCCAGACTGATTCTATCATTCTATGATTCCTTGCAGTGAGCAGGGATATACTCAACTAGATCAGGATGCTGAGAGCCCAGTTCAACTTGACCTTGGGTTCACCAAATCAGTTGAACACCAGTTCTCTGTGGTGATCCCCTGTTGTACACAAATCCCACCCTTTTTCGTTGCTGCTTCTGGCTTTCTGTTTGGATTTTTGAATCAGTGGAAGGAGCAGCTGAGGAGAAGCCAGGATTACACAGTTTTGGGCATTCTGTCAATGGGGTGAAGGGCAAGGGGCCCCATGGCCACAGCTGCCAAGGAACTTCTGGAAATTTTCTCCTGGTCATATTGATTCTTTGAGTGTAACTGTGCAAACTTACGAGGAGGTAATGTTAGCCCTTCCTTCTGTCACGAAGAAGTCCTTATCTTGTCTGTGTTTGTACAGGAAATGTAAGCAGGATTGATATTTTTCCAGCCATTGAGGACCATCTGTACCACAACAAACTCATCACCTGCCAGATTCATTCAGAACATCTCTTAGTCCGTATGTCTTGTGTATCTACGATAAGGAAGAGATATGTATTTCTCCTCCCTGTGACCTTCCAACAGTTTGGCATTTAGCCTTAGTGCTGACACATGAATTCTCCAGATTCATATCTCTTTCTCATTGTGCTGACCCATTTTGGTTGCAGAGGGTATATTTATTTCTCACCGTCGTTGAAGGACTGTACTTTTTTTAGACGTTGCACAAGGAATCTATCATCTGCAAATAATTAAAATTAGACACTAGAAATGACATTGTATTGCTAATGAGCAGATGTGTCTACTTATGCCAGTGGAAGAACAGCTGTACACAGAGAAAGTGCTACAGCAGCCCTAACCTAGCATTATGTATTCTGCTACAGGCCTGTAACTTCATTTAGAGATTAAAGGGGGGAAAAGTAATCTCTTCATGTAAAATATAACCATTTTTGGTGATTTTTTTTTCTTTACATTTCTGTAACACTCTTCTCTTCATAATTTGAATTAAATTTGCAAGTCTCAGATTAAAGCACAGAGCACCTTTGTCTTGCATTTCAAGTGTTATTAAGAGTCCTGATGGTTTCAGCATTATTACAAGATGTAGCAAAACCCAGTAGAAATACAAAATCTCTTGCCACCAGACATATTAAATATATTCAAAATAGAATTACCGACCCCTTAGGGAACCATTCTTGGTCCAATACTCTTCAATATTTTCATTAATGACTTGGAGGATATAGTGGGGAGGAAGCTAATTAAATCTATGGCGAAGACATTGCTAGGAGGCTCTTGGAAGAAACGAATAAAGCACAGCTCTGTGCTGATAAATTTCAAAAGCCATGGAAATCGATGTGCTGAGACACCATAAAGATAAATGTACATTGGCTCATACAGGACTGAATACTCAACAACATAAATATGCACTGAGTTGCTTGGCAGAAGGCAATGTCTCCTGTTGCCTTCAGGTCCTTCTAATTGCTGCTCCTTTCAGCAAAATATCAATGGTGGGACACAGTTGACTAATATCTACTCATCCTGCCAGGAACCAATTTAGTCCCTTGCCCATAATCACTTCACGAATACCTGTAGCCTATGCTTTTTGCAAAGTACAAAAATATCTTTGCTGACCCAGTATTGCGCTTTGAGAAGGCAACTTCATTTCTTTCGTGGGCTGAAATGCCTAATGATGTGTTGTTGCCATTCTTTGTCCTTTCTCTAGAACTAAATATGCATTAAAAAATAAATACATATTATTAGACTGCTTTGTGTCCCCAAGAACTTTAGCTGTCATGACCTAATTTGCATATTAGACTCTTTTTATCCATATAAATTAGAATAGACTTTTTTTCTGACCTATATTTCCAGTTTAGGAGTTGTTGTTTTTTCCATATCACAGCGAGGAGCTGAGGTTTGACTCTGCATCTTTTTAATGAAGGGGATTATTAGCCACTACAGTGGTTGCTGAGATGGCTGAATAGTTATGAAGTTATGATGTGAGGGGTGCTGAATTGATTCTGGCTCAAGGACAGAAGTCCTTCAGGGCTCTGATTTCTTTTTACCTTGAAACTATGTTTAGCCTATTTATTTTCTATCTGTCAATGATGTGTTAGCCAGTTCTCCACAACCACTGATTGTGCTCTCTCTTTCAGCATTGCTACAGTCAGTAATTAAATGGTTCCTTGAAGATGAGAGAAGCTATGACATCAGTCTTTTGTGCCACTGAAGATGACACTGTGACTTAGGCTGTGGGAAACGTGAGCACACCACTCACCTAGACTGGATTTACACTGAGGGTGGTAAGACAGTGGCACAAGTCACTGAGATGAGTGGTAGATGCCTCATTGTGGTAATCTGGGAGTGTCCTGTCCCTCCCCCCACACACACACACTTTGAAATTGTCTAGGCTAGACTCAGCCAGCTGGAAGTTAAGGAAATGAAGCTTTATATTCACAGCTTTGCACAATATACAAGCAGATATTTACAGATATATACAGTAAAAAAGGTAGTACAGAAACACCACAGCCCTCCCAGAGATCAGAATCCCTAAGAGAGGTTTCCAGCCACCCTTCCACTTTCCCCCACTTCCCAGTCTTATCTCACTATCTGTCTTACAAGCCAGATAAGCAAAGGTAGATTGGCCAGGGTGGATTAGCAGCAGGAAAGTAGTTAGTGAAGTTACACACATCACATCCAGCTAAGAAGGCAGGGAGAGAGACACAGCAGCCAGCACACTGCAAAATGATCTGTCTTATCTTTCTTTGGGTTTTAACTTTTAATTTTTTTTTCAGTAACTTATGAGTGAAATAGAGCCATCAGTGTTTTCCTTTCTCAGCTTATAATCTAATTTCTTATTAAAATCCTCCAATTGGTTCAAACCAGCACACCCATCTCTGGAAATATTCCAGGTCAAGTTGGATGGGGAGGGAGGGTCTAAGCAACCTCATCAAGTTGAAGATGTCCCTGATTGTTGGACTAGATTACTTTTAAAAGTCCCTTCCAACCCAAACCATTTGGTGATTCTATGATTCCATATTTCATAATGCCAGGATCTGCTAAGAACAGCTCTGAGAAATTATTTTTTTTCTATTACAGTCTTCCTTGTTACCGTTTCTGGATTGTTTCATAATTATGGTATAGCTGGGTTTGTGATTGAGGAGAGGAAGAGGAAGGTATAAGGGAAGAAATCTTCATTTTAATTAAGGATTGTTGATTTGTAATACCTGAAGAAAAATCCAGGCTTCTTAACTCTAAGGACTTCTTCAGACTTAGGACTGTCTTTGGCAACTTTCAAAAATCTATGAAGTCAGTGGATATGTGGTGTGAATAATAGCATCTAGATTTCTAGGTATGTTTATGGAATTAGATAGGAACAACTGTAGAAGGCCTTTTTCTCCTGCAGATTTTTTGATGGACTATCTTCATCTTTACACAAGGAAAACGATAGACAAGGTCAAAACAAAGTGATACCAAACATTCATTTCTTCTTCGAATCACCCACTGGTGAATTTACCGTACTTGGGTCTAGAAAACTGAGGCACCCAAGCATGGCATCATTAATCCTAGTTTATGGTGATTATTAGAAGGCTTTTAATCTTTGTTTTCCTGTATAAATTAGGTACAAGAGGCCAAAGCTGACTCTCTTCTAAACAACAATATTTTTCAGTGAGTGACTGCTTTTTCTCTGCCTGCAATTTCCCCTGGCATATTTATAAGAGCACACTCACTTTTGTTTTGAGAGAGCATTGAGTTTAATCTGCTGACAAAAGCAAATGACAACACTGTTATTTTTGTTGTCACTAATCATTTTTGTTGCTGTCGCAATAGCACCTAATGGATCCTACTAAGCTGAGGTTCACGGAGCTGCTAACACACGCCTAAATTTAGGCAAGACTCTAGTGAGCAACAGAGATGTGAAGAGCAAGGAGAAGGCCCATAAGGGAAATGATAGCAAATCTGGGTGATTCCATTGCCAGGCTCTGTATAGCACCTGATCTGAACTGCTCTGTTTTGAAATGGAATTTTCTTATGCTGTAAAGGGTCAAGCCTCACCTGGAGCCTTCTGACTCCTCCCAAAGGGTAGTCTGACCTGCCCCCAGGTATCATGGTTAGCCACTCCCACTTCCTGCTAAGGACTTTGCTATAAAAGTCTTTGCCTCTCCTCTCCTCTCCTCTCCTTGTGCCCTCTGTCATGTTCTCCAGACTCTTCCAGACATCTCTGCTCTATGCCTTTCTTTCATATTGAAGAGTATCAAGATCTTCATTCAGGTTTGTCAGACTAGCATAGACATGTGAGGTGCATTAAATACTGAAGTAAAGCTGGGTTAAGGACTGAGGTAAAGCTACCTACATTTAGATATTTCCATAGTCATGCAAAGTCTCAGCTCCCACAGAGGTGCCCAAACAGAAATGTCTCCTGCATGTCAGATGCTCTTACACATTCTGCCTGGTTTAGAATCATAGAATCATAGAATGGTTTAGGTTGGAAGAGACCTCAAAGATCATCCTGTTCCAAACCCCCTGTGCCATAGGCAGGGACACCTCCCACTAGATCAGGATGCTCAAGTCCTCATTCAGCCTGGCCTTGAACACCTTCAGGGAGGGAGCAGCCACAATCTCCGGAGGCAACCTGTTCCAGCGTCTCGTCACCCTCACTGTCAAGAACTTTCTCCTAACATCCCATTTAAATCTCCCCTCTGCCACTTAGATATTTCCATAGTCATGGAAAGTCTCAGCTCCCACAGAGGTACCCAAACAGAAATGTCTCCTTCATGTCAGATGCTCTTACACATTCTGCCTGGTTTACACTTTAGAAAATGTGAGGGCTCCTTATGCCCTGTGTCATGTTCTCCAGACTCTCCCAGACATCTCTGCTCTATGCATATTGAAGACTATCAAGACCTTCATTCAGGTTTGTCAGACTAGCACAGACATGTCAGGTGGGTTAAGGGCTGAGATAAAGCTACCTACATTTAGATATTTCCATAGTCATGGAAATTGTTATTGACAGCCCCCTAGACTGGGGGGCACAGTTATTGACTTGCCCCCTAGACTGGACGCTCTTAAAGATCTTTTCCCAACCCAGAGAATTCTATTGTTCTTTCTTGGAGTTTGACTAGTTCAAGCCCCAAATTAGGCTCCTGTGTTTGGTCAACTTTTTTTGGTTGCCTAAACCCAGAAGCTTAGATCCAGCTAAACTGAAAATACTATTAAAAGATCTCACTCCCATTTCAAGTTCATCCAGCCCTGAGACAGGTTTTTGAAGTGAAAGCACTTCTGAAAGAACCTAATACCTTTTTATGACAGGAAAAATCTAAAGCTAATCATTTAACTTTAATCAAAAGTTAAGTAAAAGAAGTCCTGTGCAAGGAGCTTAATTCCATTAAGGACAAGTATATCCACTGTTATATTTGCTTGTTCCATGCACTACTGCTAAAGATGAATTTCAATTAATAATTAGAAATGGATTAAAGTTCCTGTCTACCAGTGACACTTCATACTTGTGCTTTGTGACACTCATTAAAAAGTCATCTGTGAGGTTTTGTGGGCCCAGGTAGGTCATGCACTTCTTCCAAAGAGTATTCAGTAACACCTTTAAGCAATGCTATATCCAAATTAATAAATAATGATGAAAATGCAGGAAACTCGGAGCAAGGCTTCAGTCAGAGTTTCTAGTTTTGTGAAATACCTGAACTGTCTTGAGAAACAATGTGATGGGATGCATTTTATAATTAGTGAGTAAGAATCACCGAATCAAAGACTGGTAGGGGTTGGAAGGGACCTATGGAGATCAACCACTCTGCTACAGCAGATTCACCTAGACCAGGACTGCCTTTCAGGTAGTTGTAGAGAGTAAGAAGATCTCCTCTCAGCCTCCTTTTCTCCAAGATAAACAACTTCAGTTCCTTCAGCCACTCCTCAAAAGACTTCTTCCCTAGGCCCTTCACCAGCTTTGTTACTGTGGTGGGTTGAAATTGCCCCCAAGTAAAATCACCACACTGCCTCCCACTTGGAGTAAGTCTTAAACCACTACAGTTACCCTCCTCTGGAAATGCTTCAGCACTTCAATGTCATTCTTGTGAGGGGCCCAAACATGAAGGCAGTATTCCATGTGTGGTGTCACCAGTGCTGAGTACTGGGATGCTCTCACCAGATGTTTCTGCAGAAGTAAATTATGAAAAATAATTCCTATAGCTGTGATTTTCCACGTACATGCAGAAGTCAGAATGTATGAGGAAAGCTACAGAAATTTTTTATGGGGAAAAGCTTATGCCTTGATCCCAAATCAGATGTGGAATACCAAAAGTACAGTTTCCTCCTTGACACTGGAAAACCATTTGTATTGAAATCTTTCTCAGGCTTCTGGTCTGCTGCCAATATGAATGTTTGCTTTAGTATGAAGCAGCTCGTGAATGCCTTGTACCTTCTGAAGATTCAGTTACCTTCTGAAGATACTCTTCTCTATTTCATTCATTCATTAAAAAGGTTTCTTTTTAGGATGTGAAGTAGTGATAGGACTAGGGGGAATGGAGCCAAGGTAGAACTCGGTAGATTGACACTGGATGTTAGGAAGAAGTCCTTCACCATGAGAGTGGTGAGACCCTGGAATGGGTTGCCTAGGAAGGTGGTCAAAGCTCCATCCCTGGAGGTGGAGCCTGATCTAGTGTGTGCCCATGGCAGGGGGGGTTGGAATTAGATGTTCTTTGTGGTCCCTTCCAACCCTGACTGATTCTACAATTCTGTGATTCATTTGTCCTTCCTATACCTCAGCACCTTGAAAATCATCCAGAACTCTTAATCCACAGCACTGAGAGTAACTTCTATTCTATTAACATTTTTTTCCCCCCTTTAATCATATGCTGTAAAGAGTTTTACTTTCCCTTGGTAACTTTTAAGCTGTATAGATGTAATCATCACAGTGAGTGATGACATCAAGCTAGGATGACATGGTGCAATTGATTTTTGCTAAATAATTATATGATGAGCTGGAAGAAGGAGTTTTATTAGTCTTAACTCAGCAAGGATTGATTGGGGAGAAGAAAATGCCCAATCAGAGTATCAGATTTCTGCGGGTAGAAGAAAATAAGTGACAGCTGCAGAAAAGTAGATAAATCGTAGGAAAAAAAATATGATCAAAATAGGAGCTATGAGCTGCCCTTTAGAATTTCACTGGGTGGCACTGAAGAGTCTAACAGACCTGAGTCATTTATCTTCATTATGCTTGAGATCCTCTGAGAACTGTGAGGTTGACAAATGATGCCATTACATTTTTTTATTATACTTAAATGGAGAGAAGCTAAGGCATGTTGTGTGAGTATTACTTTCAAGTCATTGGAGGGTTGAGTCTTCAAAAGAAATCCCTGATTTAGCCAATAAAATAAATACACTCTACTTGGGGTTAGACTACTATAAGAAATATATTTTTAAAATTCACTTTTTTGATACAGATCTGCTTCAGTGGAATTAATTTGCCATTTATAAAGAAAGAAACAAACAAACAAAAATAATATCTTACTTGGAGATATGTGTATTTATTAATGCTATGAATATTCCTATTATTGACATCACAGGGTGAAAAACTGTGTGAATGGTGAACTGAGTTAAATCCACTTGGAGGCTGACCTGGTGTTCCCCAGAGCTTAGTTTTGGGCTCAGTTCAGGGCTCAGTTCTGTTTAATATCTTTGTCCGTGATCTGTATGAGGGAATTTAGTGCATCCTCAGTAAGTTTGTAGATGACACCAGATTGGGTGGTCATGAATGTTGATCTGCTCAAAGGTAAGAAGGTTCCAAAGAGAGGGATCTGGACAGTCTGGGTGGATGGGTTGAGGTCAGTCATATGAGGTTTAACAAGGGTAAGTGCTGGCTCTTGCACTTGGCTCATCACAACTGCCTGCAATGCTACAGGTTTGAGGTAGAGTGGCCCAAGCAGGAGAGGTCCTGGGAGTGCTGGTTGACATAAGCCAGCAGTGTGCCCAGGTAGCCAAGAAGACCAACAGCATCTTGGCTTAGATCAGCAGTAGTCTGGCCAGCAGGACCAGGGCAGTGATCATTCCCCTGTGCTCAGCACTGGTGAGGCTGCACATTTAATACCTTGACTTTATGAAGCAACCGGGTTACAAAGACATAGAGATGCAGACCCTACTGGCAGACTTCTCCATATATTTTATCATAGAATCATAGGATCCTTTAGGCTGGAAAAAGACCTTTAAGATCATTAAGTCCAATCATAAACGTAGCACCACCAAGTCCAGCTTTAAACCATGTCACTAAGCACGCTTCTACTTGAGGAGGATTTATGTCCTGGATTTACCCTGAATTCTATCCCTAGACTGGCAGGTTTTGCACAGAGAGTGACTTTAATACATCTTGCAGAGGAGCAGTTCTGGGCAATCTACATTTCCTCGCCTAGAAGATCCAGCTGCTTTGGAGATGTGCTGCTGATGTAAATGTAAATCTGCTGATGCAGATTTAAACAAGCCTCATTCGCTGCTTGCTTTTGAGTGTGGCATAAGTGGGGAATTAAAAAAAAAAACAAAAAAAACCCAACAAAACAAAAAAAAACCAAAAAGTCTTATAGGGATAAAATTCTATGTAGAGATTTTTTAACGGGAAGTCTGAACCTGAAATGTATCCATTAGTGCTAATAAAATTGCTTTAATCCATCCAACTGAGAATGTTGACAGTTGTATTAATTTTTCTCTAAAAATGTGATGTACAGAGTGGTCACTCAAAGGCTTTCTAAATCTCAGTGTTTTTGTGACCTCTGATTGCAGTTTGCAATAGATGCTGGGTTTAAAGAGTGTTTAGCCAATGTGGAACTTGTTGGTGAGGTGAATGACTTGAAGGTGGTAAAGATTATTTGTAGGTTTAGTTGTGTTATTTTAGAATGAATTTCTTGACTTGAGTGTGGTTATTTTGGTGCACAGAAGATCAGAGGTTGGCTTCTTGTCTCAGCAGAAGCCTTTTTTTTGGAGTCTAATGTACAGCTAATGCAGCTAGAATCAGTGGCAGGAATGTGAACAACCCCTTATAAGCCTCTTTATTTAGCATTATACCTCTTTCAGTATTTTTACCAGCTTTATTAAACTGCTTCTTTCAGTTTTCACAGATGCACTAGGTTGAAAGGGACCCTCAAAACTCATCTTGTCCAATATTCCTGCAGTAAGCAGGGACACCTCCAACTAGATCAGGCTGCTCAAGACCACATCGAGGCTGATCTTTAATGTCTCCAGGGATGATCCCTGGACAACCTATTCCAGTATTATACCACTCTCATTGTAAAAAAAGCTTCCTTCTGATGTCCAACCTAAATCTCCCCAGCTCCACTTTCAAACTGTTGCCCCTCATCCTGTCCCTCCAAGCCCTTCTAAACAGTGCTTCCTCAGCCTTCCTGTAGGTCCCATTCTTCACATTCTTATCTGAAGCCTAATGTAGTATTATGGCCTATAGGGGGGCCAGGGAAGGATGATTCACAAGGTTTTGTAATGACAGGATGAGGGGTAATGGGTTTAAACTGGTAGAGGGGAGATTTAAACTGGATGCTAGGAGGAAGTTCTTCACAATGAGGGTGGTGAGGCACTGGCATGGGTTGCCCAGGGAGGTTGTGGCTGCTGCCTCCCTGGAGGTGTTGAAGGCCAGGTTGGATGAGGCCTTGAGCAACCTGCTCTAGTGGGAGGTGTCCCTGCCTATGGCAGGGGGTTGGAACTGAGTGATCTTTGAGGTCTCTTCCAACCTAAACCATTCTATGATTCCATGATTCTATGACTCTATGTCAGAGAGACACAGAATGTTGTGATAAACGAAGAAAGACATTTTAGGAATGGAAGGAAAAGTTCTACAGACGAAAGTTAACTACAGATGACATTGTAGAATCTTTAGATGGCCAAGCAGAGATCATTTTTGATTTAGGAGACTTGTTTTCAGACAAAGACAAGGTCATTAAGCTCAATCATCCTACCACAGTTGTTTAGTAAATTGGATTTCTTGCCTTGTTTGCTAGTCATTGAGTAAAACTTGCCAGGGGGTTTTAAATCAGTGATGTACCCTGGAGAAGTAAGTTTGTACATGTGAAGTACATTAGAAACAACAACAGCAACAGGAGAAATTGATTATGCCTGTACACGTGGAATTTGTTGTTTTATTGTCTCATAGTCTTTATGGCTTAGGTCCCATAGTCTTTGTGGCTTAGGTAATGTATTAACTACTTATTGCAGGAGATTTAGGAACAAATTTAAGTAACAAGTGAAAATATGTGACATTTTAGCTTAGGTGATTGATGACGTTAAAGCTACACTTTGGGGTAATACATACAGTAACTGTTCAGTCTTCTTCCTAGCTAGTGGATGGTTTGACAGTGCAGGCCAACACTTCGCCATCTGACCTCCTCCACTTTGTAATGTCATTGCTGACTTCATCCAGCTCTTTCAGCTCTTTGGGTATGATGATTATCCTTGATGTAAAGCCCTCAGGAGGGGATGTGGCTTTAGGTGTGTTGTTCCATTGAGAAATATTCTTCACTGTTTGAATGTTGCCTAATTTCCCATCTGGATTTTGTGTACTATGGCTTGCAATTACTCAACTAAGTAACTTTGGCATGACTGAAGAACCTTATTTCATAGATTCATGGAATGGTTTAGGTTGGAAGGGAACCAAATGGGAAGGGACACCTCCCACTAGGCCTGGTTGCTCAAGACCTCATGCAACATGGCCTTGAACACCTCCAGGGAGGGAGCAGCCACAATCTCCGGGGGCAACCTGTTCCAGTGTCTCGTCACCCTCACTGTGAAGAATTTTCTTCTAACATCCCATTTAAATCTCCCCTCTGCCACTTAGATATTTCCATAGTCATGGAAAGTCTCAGCTCCCACAGAGGTGCCCAAACAGAAATGTCTCCTGCATATCAGATACTCTTACACATTCTGCCTGGTTTACACTTTAGAAAATGTGAGGGCTTCTTATGCCCTGTGTCATGTTCTCCAGACTCTCCCAGACATCTCTGCTCTATGCATATTGAAGACTATAAGGACTTTCATTCAGGTTTGTCAGACTAGCATAGACATTTCAGGTGGGTTAAGGGCTGAGGTAAAGCTACCTATATTTAGGTATTTCCAAAGTCACGGAAAGTCTCACTCTGAAGAATTTCTTCCTAATCTCCAGTCTAAAGCTCCCTTCCTCAAGCTTCATTTCATTCCCTCTCTTCCTATCTCCACAAGTCCTTGTAGAAAGCCTCTTCCTGGCTTGCTTGTAGGCTTCCTTCACGTACTGGAAGGCTGCTCTAAGTTTTCCCTGGTGCTTTCTGTTCTCCATGCTGAGCAGCCCCACCTCTCATAGCCTGTCCCCACAGGGAAGGTGCTCCAGCTCTCTGATCATCTTAGTTGCCCTTCTCTGGAATCATTCTGGCAGTTCCATGTTCCTGTTATGCTCAGGTTATTTCTATGTCTAGGTACTTGTAAATCAGGATCAGTTCTCCTCTTAACCTTCACTTCATTAAATTAATCAAGTTGGCCACTTCCCTATCACTATGTGATGGTCACACGTGCACATATTAAATAATCTTCTCAGAGCACCATGCACATGAGACTGTGCTGAGCTCATACTAGCGAAATGCACACTAGAAACTGCCATATTATATAGATTTTATATCTCCATTTTTAGAGATTTTTGTAATCCGCTCCCCGGTTGGTTGTTAAGTAGTTTGTTAAGCAATAAATAGATTTGTAGAATGCTAATGCTTAAGCTCAGGCATCAATCAGCCTTAACATATCCTGGCAAAACGAATCCTTTGCTGGCCTGTATTCATTTTATGCCTAACTGCTCAGTAGCTCTGGCTTTACAAGAGCTCCCCATCACCCTAAAATGGGCTGCAAAGAAACAAGCAACAGATTTTCTGCCTTGCAGACCATGCTATTAAGTATTGATGAAGAATGTAGTTGTGTGCAATAATGGAACATTTGTTAGGAGTTAAAAAGTAACCCAAATCATCAGAAAACTCCATAGCATTTATTAGGAGTCGTGCTTGCTGCTGTGTACTGTTTGCCACTGAATGGACTTTGTGTCCAAATGCAGCTTTGAAAACATCCCTGCATCTTTTAATTCATAAATATTTCAGCCAGACTGCATTTGTTTGTTGTACCATCCTTTCAACCATTTTTGCCCCCCTTGTTTCCTTGGAGAGTAAAAGAGGGATGAAAGTGTCGTGCTTTAATGAGTGATATCACTTTAATGAGTAGTGTAATGTTGATAGCATCTTTTTTACCCTCAGTATCACAGGCTCTTTCTCTACCCTCTGCCCTTTGCTGGGGGCATATCAGGACTTAACAGTTATTTTTTCATTTCATCTCCATAGTCCTGATAGCTGATGGTAATCTTCAAAGGGGCTTCTGTAGTCTGGTGGAAGTCAAAAGACAAATCCTGACAATTTCCAATTTGCCTTGGGTTTCAGGCATTTGGGAGGAGTCTGCTTCTTTGAGTCTGCTTCAGAAACTCCAGCTTTTTCGCTCACCCAAGTTCATCTACAACACCAGACAAACTCCAAATTGATACAACTTATTGCAGCAAAGCAAAAAAATCTGTTCCAGTATCCAGGGCTGATAACAAAGCACCAAGCGTAGACACTGCAAAACTGCATCTGCAGTTACAAAACTGCATTTTCAGATCATTCTTGATGCTAAAACTCCCCTCTAAAGCTGTTGTTTGACTTGATGGAAAGATCCACAGCCAAGCTGGCTTGCATAAAAAGGGAATGGGTAGGAATGAGAGGCAGCAATGCCTTTGGCCAGCATGGCTGCCCAGGATTGCGCAATGCCAAACCATATCTGGGCAAGTCACCCAAGGGGACAGTAATCTTCTTTCTGCTTTGGCCTGTTATTTTATAGGTTTTTTAAGTAGAATCCACCTTGTATTTCATAAATTCATACACAAAAGGCTTCATGCAAGTAGGATTTTGGAGGGATTACAAATATCAGCAGTGAGGGAACTGCTCCTTGTGCCACAGTTGTTTATTTTATAATACAATTTGAAGAAGTTACTGAGTATGTGTGAGTAGGGCTTTGCTTTCCTAATGTTACCTATAAACAATATTGTATCCTTTAGCTACTCATATTATCCACATGTAGGCTGCAAATAGACTTTAGTAGATGTTACATATATACTTTTTTTCCCCCCTACTTCTCCCCAACTCAAAAAAAAACCCCAAAACCCAAACCCTAACAAAGCAACCAAAACCAAAGAACATTGCTCAGTCTGTAACAGAACTAATGTAGCCAAACTCTCTCCAAATCTTTTCATTAGTTTATATATTGAAATCCTGTTTGGAGCTTAGATCAAAGAGCTTCTTAAGAGTAATTATTATTTTTTTTCCCCCCACAGTTAGTGATGGTAGGAATTGATAGCTTCAGAGTCAATTCAGCAATACATCCACAGTAGTCGTTTAGTAGATCATTGCTCTGTGGACAGAGGGGAGCAGCCAGTTATCTCCAAGGGTATTTAGAATCTTTGTGTCTATAAGATCTACTCTGGTGCAAGACATTTTTGAAGCACTTGCTAAAATCAACTTTTTGGGTAGCCATTTTAGAATCTTTGTCTCATTAAGATCAACTTCAGTGCAAGAAATTTTTGAAGCGCTTGGTAAAATCAACTTTTTGGATAGCCATTTGCTTGCTTCAAAGTGAGTATTTTAAGTGTGTCTTGATTACAGGAACTGCAGCTTGATTATTTAAGGTTTCGCATCTGTATTTGACTACTACGTGATGTACCAAAAAGAGGTGACCATCTTGTGGCCTTCCAGTATCTGAAGGGGCCTACAAAAAAGCTGGGGAGGGACTTTTTAGGCTATCAGGTCATGATAGGGCTAGAGGGAATGGAGCAAAGCGGGAAGTGGGGAGATTCAGATTGGACATGAGAGTGGTGAGAGCCTGGAATGGGTTGCCCAGGAGGTTGGGTTGGGGCCCCATCCCTGGAGGCGTTTGCAACCAGGCTGGCAGAGGCTGTGGGCAGCCTGATCTAGGGTAGGGTGTCCCTGGGCATGACAGGGGGGTTGGAAGTAGCTGATGCTTGTGGTCCCTTCCAACCCTGACTGATTCTATGATTCTATGTCTTTAAAAGGAGATAGCAGAGCTGAATACCTACAGGACTATTTAAACAAATGAAGACTTGGACTTCCTAAAAATACCTGCTGAGTATGCACATGAAAGACCATCTAGGTGTATGGAGTGTCCTGTATTTACATCTGTTGGACTTAAGCTTGCCACCCAGTCAGGCAGGAAGAGTGATCTTCATGGTGCGCTGTGTTTTCTCCATCCCCAGGAATGCGGCAGGGCAACGACTGCGGCACACAGTATCGCTCAGCCATCTACACGTTTTCTCAGGAGCAGATGGAAGCCGCCTTGAGATCTAAGGAAGAATATCAAAAGGTAACACTGGGCAGGGGGTGGAACTGCTTGACCTATGGGAAATGCTCAAAGGTATCATCAGTTAGCATAAAATCACTTCTTGGGCTGTTCGTTGTCTTCACATCTATATTGAAGCGCCTCATTCTGTTGCTGAGCTTGCACCGGATTTGCTTGACACTCTGACTCAAGTGAAATGAGGAGAGGGACTTGGGGGTGCTGGTGGATGAGAAGCTCAACATGAGCCAGCAGAGCACACTTGCAGCCTAGAAAGCCAACCAGATCGTGGTCTGCATCAGGAGAAGTGTGGCCAGAAGGTGGAGGGTGGTAAATCTCCTCCTCTACTCTGCTCTGCTGAGACCCCACCTGGAGTACTGCATCCAGTTCTGGAGCCCTTATTACAAGAGGGATGTGAACATGCTGGAGTGTGTCCAGAGAAGGGCCATGGGGATGCTCAGAGGGCTGCAGCACCTCTGCTATGAGGACAGACTGAAAGAGTTGGGGCTGTTCAGTGTGGAGAAGAGGAGGCTCCCAGGTGACCTTCTTGTGGCCTTCCAGTATCTGAAGGGGACCTACAGAAAAGCTGTGGAGGGACTTTTTAGGCTCTCAGGTAGTGAGAGGACTAGGGGGAATGGAGCAAAGCTGGAGGTGGGGAGATTCAGATTGGATGTGAGGAGGAAGCTCTTCAGCATGAGAGTGGTGAGAGCCTGGCATGAGTTGCCCAGGGATGTGATTGTGGCCTCATCTCTGGAGGTGTTTGCAGCCAGGCTGGCAGAGGCTGTGGGCAGCCTGATCTACAGTAGGGTGTCCCTGCCCATGGCAGGGATGTTGGAACTAGGTGATCCTTGTGGTCCCTTGTAATCCTGACTGATTCTATGATTCTAAATGGTTTTTATTGCATGTGAGTCGTTTTAGAACTGCTCAGAAAGAAAAACAGTTACCTGTGCAGAGACAGTTTTAATCTCTTCTAGAGATTTTTTTATTTTTTAATGTGTGTGCACCAGAGCAAAAGCCTGTGATCTTAAAGCTATCCAAGTGTGTTCTATCTGCACCCCAGACTCTGAAATGAGTAGCCAAAATCTCAGACCGGATGTTCTGGAACACTGGGGAAAAGTCCTGAATGATATTTGAGCTTGGTAATGAAAGATCACCCACCTGCTGCCTGTGAGATGCTATTCCATAAATGTTTTTTGATTAAACCACAAGAAATACAGGCTGTCATACTGTGACTTCATAAGACTGTTTTGGCACTAGGCTTTGCATGAAACAAGACCAAACATTTCCTTTTCTATACACCATCCTGTTTTTCCATGAAGATGGATTCTGTCCCTTCCCTGCCACATAAGCTGTTATTTAACTAAAGGCAGAGGGATTAGTGTCCTGTGGTGTCACTGCATTGTAATGGCTGTCTGATCTGCTTGTGGTCCTGTTCAATGCAAGATCCTGATTCTATAGCAGAGATTTAGATTTTTTTTTTAAATTATAGAGAATCATAGTATGGTTTAGGTTGGAAGGGACCTCAAAGCTCATACATTTCCAACCCCCCGCCATAGGCAGGGACACCTCCCACTAGAACAGGTCACTCAAGGCCTCATCATAGAATCATAGAATGGTTTAGGTTGAAAGGGACCTCAAAGACCATCCTGTTCCAACCACCTGCCACAGGCAAGGACACTTCCCACTAGAATGGGTCACTCAAGACCTCATCCAACCTGTCCTTGAACACCTCCAGGAAGGGAGCAGCCACAACCTCCCTGGGAAACCTGTGCCAGTGTCTCACCACCCTCATGGTAAAGAACTTCCTCCTAACATCCTATTTAAATCTCCCCTCTGCCAGTTTAAACCCATTACCCCTCATCTTGTCATTACAAGACCTTGTGAATAGGCCCTCCCCAGCCTTCCTGTAGGCCTCTTTCATATACTGGAAGGCTGCTCCAAGGTCTCCTGGAAGCCTTCTTTCCTTCAGGCTGAAGAGCCCCAACAACATATGAAACAAATGACTTGCCTAGGACACCAGGGCAATACACAGAGTAACTATTAAGTAATGCTAAAAGAACGTCAACTTTCCTGCATTCACTTTATGACTTCACTAAAGTATTGTATTGAAGAGCCAAGGGGTTTGGAGAATACCTGGTATTAAAGGCAAAGAACCATGCTTGGAAGAGTGAGGATCTGTCCAGTCAGAGACATGCACCAAGGTCTGAGAAGGAGGTGAATGTGCTGAAGTCTTTTGTGGCAGTTTGGTTTCCTGGATGTGTGTGACACCAGCGGCTGAGTTGTGTCTGCATCTGTAGGGCTGCTTTCCACATCCGATTGGCATTACTTAACATGTAAAGAGATGCTCTGAACTACAAGCAACTGATTTGCAATGTGTTCCTTGAAGTGCACTAACTGTGCACATAAATTAAGCGTTCTGAGTCATAGATTTTTTCTCCTGAGTAGCTGACCACATGGGGATAATTCAGTCTTGCAGGTGTTTATCTTCATTGAGAGCGCAGTTCCTGCAGGTTCCATGTTTGTATTTGTCCTGCAGAATTTCTTTCTTCTCCTCGTTTATCTTAGATGATTTATTTTAGATCCATTGCTTCCCCAAATGGTTTTTGTTATCATCCTCTAACCAGTGTCACATTGTAAACCATAGAGCTTTGGGTTTGCTTTCCCAGCTTTATTAATCTCCACTGTTATTGGTCATTAAATTAATGCTGGCTTGAAAGCAAAATTAGGATCCAGGAGATTGCAGTGTGATATTACAGAAATTTCCATCATCAAATAGGTTTCCTTAATGGCATGATTTAAAATTTACCTGCTTTGAAGTCTGTCACCTTTGAAAAGTGTGTCTAATTAGTACATTTATATAATGAGGCACAACTCTGTAAGTGATCAAATGCAGAGTTTGTTTTTTGCACATGAAACAGGAGGAAGGAAGGAAGGAAGGAAGGAAGGAAGGAAGGAAGGAAGGAAGGAAGGA
>VWZI01015189.1:64286-79355 GCA_013396835.1 Psilopogon haemacephalus | reverse complement strand
CCACCAGCTAAGGAAACACAGCAAATATCTGCTGAAATTCCTAGTGGATATGGGATTTCTATGTATTATTCACAACACTATCTAAAATTTTATCTACTGTGGCATTACAGTAGCAGTGGAATGGTTGCACGGGAAACATACTGAGCAAACACCTCACTGTGTATCAGGAAACCCTTTTCATAGTAAATGTTTTGCATGACACTATTTGAATGTAAATGTAATACAGCCACTTTCCTTATTATTGCAGTAATTTAAAGTAAAAAGCAGGCTCTTCTGGCAGTGACAGATACATATCTATGCACCTGATGACAGGTAACACGTGGGGATGGCCTAACACTCGATTTTTCCCCTGCTAGGCAGTGGTGCACACACCAAACTGTAGAGCAACCAGCAAATATTAGTGCCGCGAACAAGGAGACGGGGAGACAGTTTGATGCAAACTAGTTCTGTTTATTACATGCATTTGTTAATCTTATATATGCTTAGATATTCTAAACAAGGCAGCGTGTAACTATTCTGTTGGCTATTTACCCAGCTGAATAGCTGTAGCTAACACAATGATTGGCTTAACTAAAAACATGAAATCACACATCTCTATTTGGTACAAAATACAGACACCGCCCAACATCCAAGAACACAAACCGTGAGTTCTTTGTTTTACCTTCTTATCAGAGTTTTTACAACCTCCAGGTCATCCTGCTCTTGGCTCCACCAGACACCTGCAATTAGAGCCTATGTATCATCCCTTAAATCCCCACTGTTTTTCCCACATTCTGTTTCCATTTATTATGAGTCTGTGTATCCACATCGCTCCCTTTTCTGTTGTACAAACAGAACTTTCTTTACCAAGTTTTCCATCAACCTTTGCAGACATTGTAGTATACAAGGCAAAAATATTATCATTATAATAAAAACAGCAAGCACATACACAAGAGTCTTTATCAAACTTCTAAGACATCCTGTCTGTCTTCTTCTTGGAGCTTTGATACACCATTCTTCAGTTGTTGGATACTAGCATGTATAGATTCTGAGTAATCACACAGATTCATGCAACACATACCTTCAAAATCCTCACATCCATTACCTGTGCTGAAAGCAAAAAATCTATAACTTCCCTATTTTGCAAAGTAGCATGTCTAACACTATTAACAGCTAATACTAATCTAAAGACAAGTTAAAACCTTACTTGTAGCATTACTTTGTTTAGCAAGCAAACAGCCAAGCTTATCTTTCCAGCTGCTGCCCCTGCTACAAAAAGAGCAACAGGGAATCTTTGCCTAGAAGACCAAAACTCTAATCTATCATCACAATTAAGAGCATATGCATGTATGCTGCGTTTACCTCTATGTGAAAAGCAATGCTGTGAAATTATAGATGTGTTTGGGGTTAGCAAAAAGAGGTGCACTAGATCACATGGACCTCATTTTATATGTGAGGGGATAGCAATCCAAACCTGTCCCCACTAAAATATCCAATTATCAGAAGTACAGTAATTGCAGTCAGTATTGTGGGAGTGGCTCTAGAGATTTTTCGCGCAGCAAATGCATGACAAAGTAAATTTAGTTTAGCTGTTTCTTCACTGAGTAATTGTGCACATGCACTTAAATGCCATTCTGAGCTGAGGACCTGGGAGAGAGCTAAGAATGGCCTCCAAACAGAAAATAGTGTTGCCAGCAGGGCAAGGGAGGTAATTCGTCCTCTTTACTCTGCTCTTGTCAGACCCCACCTGCAGTACTGTGTGCAGTTCTGGAGCCCCCAACACAAGAAGGACATGGAACTATTAGAGCCAGTCCAGAGGAGGGCCACGAAGATGATCAGAGGGCTGGAACACCTCTGCTATGAGGACAGGCTGAGAAAGTTGGGGCTTTTCAGCCTGGAGAAGAGAAGGCTTCGAGGAGACCTTATAGTAGCCTTCCAGTATCTGAAGGGGGCTACAGGAGGATTGGGGAGGGACTATTGACAAGGTCTTGTAATGACAGGACAAAAGGTAATGGGTTTAACTGGCGGAGGGGAAATGTTAGGGATGTTAGGAGGAAGTTCTTCACAGTGAGGGTGGTGAAGACACTGGCACAGGTTGCCCAGGGAGGTTGTGGCTGCTCCCTCCCTGAACGTGTTCAAGGCCAGTTTGGATGAGGCATTGAGCAACCAGTTCTAGTGGGAGATGTCCCTGCCTATGGCAGGGGGTTGGAACGGGATGATCTTTGAGGTCTTTTCCAACCTAAACCATTTTATGATTCTCTGATTCTGTGTTTCGTAGGTGGCATTTTTTTTCATAAAGATAGGTGGAGTCATTAACTTGATGAAAACATATTTGTTTGCTGAGGATAGAATTATAGAATCATATAATAGGATCATTTAGGTTAGAGAAGACCTTTAAAATCAGCAAGGCCAAACTTTAATCCAGCACTGCCTAGCCCACCAACAAGCCATGTCCCTCAGCTACCACATGGCTCCCACATCCCTCCAGGAATGGTGAATCCTCCATTTCTCTCGGCAGCCTGTTTCAGGACTTGACAACCTTTTCCATGAAGAAATTTATCTTGGTGTCTAACCTAAACCTCCTGTGGAACAACTTGAGGCCATTTACTCTCATTCTATCACTTGTCACTTCAGAGAAGCGACCGACCTCCACCTCTCTACAACCTCTTTTCAAGTAGTTGCAGAGAGCAAGAAGATCATTCCTCAGCCTCCTTTTCTCCAGGCTAAACAACCCCAGTTCCCTCAGATGCTCCTCACAAGACTTGTGCTCTTTGCCAGCTTCATTGTCCTTCTTCCGACACACTCCAGCACCTCAATGTCCTTCCTGGAGTGAGAGACCCAAAGCTGAACCCAGTATTGGAGATGTGGCATCATCAGCATCAAACACAGGAGGACAAACACCTTACTAGTCCTGCTGGCCACACTGTTGCTGATCTGAGCCAGAAACCATCCAGCTCCAAGTTTTTTTTATCAGTATTGTCTCCAAGACAAGCTTGCCTGAAGCAGTAGCTCTTCTCTAGAAGTCAGACAGCCATGTTCAGCTCTGTCTATATTAAGCAAGCAGCATGAGCTGAGAGAAGGAGCAGCTCTAGCAAACAAAACAGGAGGATCCAGGACTGGCCACTGTGGTGGTTTAAGCAGTTACCTGCCCCCCTACCTTCTGATATAAACCCCGGCTAGGACTCAGAAACACTGAAAGTTGATAAATGAAGCTTTGTATTTACAGCTTTGCATGATATACAAGCAGATATTTACAATGTATAACAGATATTTACAGATACATACAATGAAAAGGTAATATAGAAACACCACAGTCCTCTCAGAGACCAAAATCCCCAAGAGGAGTAACCAACCACCCCTACCACCTCTCCTCCCTTCCCCAATCTTATCTCACCACCTGTTAATGCTGCAGATAAGGGGAGGTAGATCAGCCAGGGGGGTTAGTAGTAGAGAAGAAGTTAGTAGAATTATTGAAAACTAGCTACCAAGGCAGAGAGACAAAGGAACCATGCAAGAGAAGCAGCCGCAGCCCAGCGAGGTCTGAAACACTCTGCCTTACCTATATTTTGGTTATAACTTTTAAAACAACTTTGTTTTTCTTTCTCAGTAAAGCTCTGGGTGAGTTGACATACTGTGTTTTCCTCTCTCAGCTAATAGTCTAATTTCTCACTCAAATTCTCCAATTAGTTCAAACCAGCACAACCACCCAGAACACACAATGAAAACAAATTTTAATAGAGTTTGCTCTTCAGTAGCTGCAGTTTAATCCTCTGAATCATATACCACTAGCAAGTGGAAGTCATTGGTGCATTTTTGTTTAGCTCAGTCAAAAGGAATTAGGTTCATCCATCCCAGGACCACTTTGTGATGTGAACCAAAGCATGATGAATGAGAATGATCAGGAGATTTATTACAAAATCACACTTTGGGAGGTTGCACCTTTAGGCTAGTGCTCTGCTTGAGCAGAGATGCACTGCAGGCAAGTGCACCACATCCCTGGCACCTGAAAGTGGTGCAAGTGAAAATCATAATCATAGAATCATAGAATGTTTTGGATTGGTCCTCACAAGGTTCACATGATCCCATTTCTCAAGCTTGTCTGAGCCCCTCGGGATGGATCATGTCCCTCAGGCATGTCAGCTGCACCACTTAACTTGGTGTCACTGGCAAGCTTGCTGAGGATGCACTTAGTCCTATTGTGCATGTTGTTGATGAAGATACTGAACAGCAGTGGTCCCTGTAGAGAGCCCTGAAGGATACCACTTGTCTCCATATGGATGTTGAGC
This sequence comes from Psilopogon haemacephalus, assembly GCA_013396835.1. NCBI lineage: Eukaryota > Metazoa > Chordata > Aves > Piciformes > Megalaimidae > Psilopogon > Psilopogon haemacephalus. The sequence goes on along the minus strand of VWZI01015189.1, from coordinate 75,090 downwards.
CATTGACCACTACCTTCTGGATGTGACCAACCAATTCTTCATCCACAGACTAAGACCTGTAGCCTGCAGAGTCAGTTGTGAAACTTCTTGCTGATTCATGCAGCTGTTTTAACAGCTGAGAAATGCTGATACAGCTATGAAAATGCATCAAGCCATGCATCTCTAGCTGTTAATGAAGCTGAATCCATGTAGTCAGAATCAGCAAGTGGTAATGTATTTATAATATGATAGTGCTGCTGGTAAAATTCAGCACAATGCAAGTGTAATCAGAAAAAACACAGAATGAGGACCAGGGCTTGGTGAAAATACTTACTCATAAGAGTGGTGAGATCCTCTTGGAAGCGTTTAAGGCCAGGCTGGATGAGGCTCTGGCCAGCCTAATCTAGGGTAGGGTGTCCCTGGGCATGGCAGGGGGGATGGAACTGGATGATCCTTGTGGTCCCTTCCAACCCTGACTGATTCTATGATTCTACTGTGAATGAGCTGTTCTGTAAGTGTTGCCTAAAGCTGAAGTTTTTTTAGTACTGTTGAAACTGAGGTTACTCAATTTTTCAGGCAGTTGCTAGGCTGGATTTGGTTTTAAGAAGAATTGTCTAGACAGTAATCCAAATAGTGAAAGGGGCCAACAGGAAGGCTGGGGAGGGACTATTCACAAAGTCTTGTAATGACAGGACGAGGAGTAATGGGTTTAAACTGGCAGAGGGGAGATTTAAACAGGATGTTAGGAGAAAGTTCTTCCCAGTGAGGTGGTGAGACACTGGCACAGGTTGCCCAGGGAGGTTGTGGCTGCTCCCTCCCTGGAGGTGTTGAAGGCCAAGCTGGATGAGGTCTTGAGTATTCTGATCTAGTGGGAGGTGTCTCTGCCTATGGCAGGGGGTTGGAACTGGATGATCTTTGAGGTCCCTTCCAACCTAAGACATTTGATGATTCTAAATCAGGGTGGAAGAAAGCTTGTGGGTTTTTAATTTGTTTGTTTGATTCTTGGTTTGTATGTTTGTGTTTTGGCTTGATAGTGGTTTTATTTGCTTGTTTGGTTTGTTTAGTGGGGTTTGTTTCCCTTTATTGTTTTCAAATCAGAGGCCTGAATTTGTGTAGTCAAGCATTGACTCTGGGTTTTAAGGCACCAAGAACATAGAGCCCTTCCCCAATACGCTTGGCTTATATTAAAAGGGCATCTCAAAAATCCCAGCATCTCTGTATCTTCATAGAATTGTGCTCTGGCTTGGGTTTGGGAGGTGACCTTTATAAGTCACCTAGGCAAACCCCCCCTGCAGTGAACAGGGACATCTTCAACTGGAGCAGGTTGCTCAGAGCCCTGTCCAATATGAACTGGAATGTTTCTAGGGATGGGGCATCTGCAACCTCTCTGGGCAAGCTGGGCCAGTGTCCCACCACCCTCAGCGTAAACAATTTCTTCCTTTTGTCTTGTCTTAAATCTCTCCTCTTTTAGTTTGAAACCAGTCCTCTTTGTCCTATGACAACAGGCTCTGCTGAAAACATTGTCTTCATGTTTCTGATAGGCCCCTTTAAGTACTGAAAGGCTGCAATAATGTCTTCATGGACACTTTTTATCTCCAGGCTGAACCCTGGGGAATCCTGAGAAAGGGGTTATAGGACATGTGGGATAGTACTGACAGTGAACATCATTACGCAAAATGCAGATCTATCACTTTGCTACCAAGGTAAAAATATGTGGCAGGAGAAGATCCTGCTACAAGGCAACTAAAGGGCCTCTCTGTGAATAATTATGAATTAATTGTGTCTTGAACTCTTGACGGAGGTGTTGGCTTCTGTGAGCAAGTAATAAGCTCCTGATTTGTTGTTACCAAGAGAAGTTGGCAGGGGGAGTTGCTGACATTTGCTCTTACAGTTGTTATCTGGAGTGAGTAATAAGGACTCCATGAGACAAGACTATAGAAATGCAGAGATTTTATGAAGCAGGAATAGAATAGAATAGAATAGAATAGAATAGAATAGAATAGAATAGAATAGAATAGAATAGAATAGAATAGAATAGAATAGAATAGAATGGAATGGAATGGAATGGAATGGAATGGAATAGAATAGAATAGAATTCTATTGGTCTCTATTGGAAGAGACTTCCAAGATCATCCAATCCAATTTAGCAACCGGCCCTATCTAGTCAACTAGACCACTGTGCTAAGTGCCCCATCCAGTCTTTTCTTCAACGCTTCCAGGGATGGTGACTCCACCACCTCCCTGGGCAGCCCATTCCAATGCCAATCACTCTCTCTGGCAAGAACTTCCTCCTAATATCCAGCCTATGCCTCCCCTGGCACAACTTGAGACTGTGTCCCCTCATTCTGTTGCTGGTTGCCTGGGAGAAGACACCAACCTCACCTGGCTACAACCTCCCTTTAGTTAATGTGACATTTGCTAAAGTCCAGAGAACTGGAATGGACTGGGGTTTTATGTAGCATGCTCTGTGAGTTTAGAACGTGCTTTCCCAGGAGACAGATTTTCACGTGTTTGGGTTTTTTTTTTTACAGCTGGGGAAACTTCAATAGCTCTTAAAAAAGAGTAAGTTGCTGTTATTAAAGCGATACAATGGAGTCAATAAAAAAAATAACACCTGCTTACTCCTCTTCAAATTATGTCTGTTCCAAAGCTTTACATATTGAATTATCTTTGCTTCTATCCGGTGTGAGTAATAGCTACTTGATTCCTGATTGATGGTGGTAGTTCTTATGAAAATAAGCAAACCTGGTCTGGTATGCAAAGCCATTATTTATTTTGTAATCACTCATCTGTGCAACAGAGAGACCCTTTCTGTCTTTATCCCTCTCTAGAGAAAGCTGCAGCCAGCTACAGATGAGGAGGTTTTGTGTGAACAGTTGCTAACCATTTTTGTATTACCCTAAAGTACTGAAAATTTTACTTTGTGGCTCCCAGAAAATTTGGTTACCTTGCAGCAGAAAGATAACTCAAAATTATTAGATGTTTTTAACCATTTTTTTGAGGACAGAGGCAACAAGATAAAAGCTTTAATGGTCTGAACCTATGATGCTGTAGTTGGCTTGATAGTGTCATAGAATAAATAGGGCTGCAAGATGACCTGTCCTATTGCCCAGAAAGGTGGTAGATGACCCCTCCAGGTCAGGTGGGATGAGGCTCTGAGCAATCTGGTCTAGTTAGAGAATGTTAGGGATGGGATGGCTCTGCTCATTGCAGGGTTGATGGACTAGATGACCTTTAAAGACTTTTTTCCAACCCAAAGCATTCTGTGACTCTTTACATCCATAGAAAAGCAAATAGAATAGAATGGAATGGCATGGAATGGAACGGAATAGAATAGAATAGAATAGAATAGAATAGAATAGAATAGAATAGAATAGGCCAGGTTAGAAGAGACCTCCAAGATCATACAATCATAGAATGGTTTAGGTTGGAAGGGACCTCAAAGCTCAGTCAGTTCCAACCCCCTTGTGCCATAGGCAGGGACCCCTCCCACTAGAACAGGTCACTCAAGGCCTCATCCAACCTAGCCTTGAACAACTCCAGGGAGGGAGCAGCCACAACCTCCCTGGACAACCCATTCCAGTGTCTCACCACCCTCACTGTAAAGAACTTCCTTCTAACATCCTGTTTCAATCTTTCTTCTGCCAGTTTAAACCCATTACCCCTTGTCCTGTCATTAAAAGACCTTGTGAATAGTCCTTCCCCAACCTTCCTGTAGGCCCCTTTCAGGTACTGGAAGGCTGCTACAAGGTAGTAGAATAGAGTAGAATATGACAGTTTGGAAGAGACCACCAAGATCATCCAAGTCCAATCTAGCAACCAGCCCTAGCCAATGGCACTAAGTGCCCCATCCAGTCTTTTCTTGAACACCTCCAGGGATGGAGACTCCACCACCTTCCTGGGCAGCCCATTCCAATGCCAATCACTTTCTCTAGGAAGAACTTTCTCCTAACATCCAGCCTGTACCTCTCCCAGCACAACTTGAGACTCTGTCCTCTCATTCTGTTGCTGGGTGCCTGGGAGAAGAGACCAACCCCCACCTGGCTACAACCTCCCTTTAGGTAGATGTGGAGAGCAATGAGGTCACCCCTGAGCCTCCTCTTCTCCAGGCTAAATCCTCCCAGCTCCCTCAGCCTCCCTGAAAAGAACACAAGGACTAAAGGCACCTATGAACAGCCAGTCCCTGAGGCAGAGAAATGCCACTAGCCTATGATGAGTGCTGCACACTGCCAGCGGCATACTACTACTATTTCCTTGGATGCAGTAACAGCACACACTCCTTGCTTTTATGAGTGCTGAGGAAGGCAAGATAACCTTGTTTTTTAGCTTTCAAGCCCTCATCTATTCTGTGTTCATTTGATCAAGGGCTGGGTGTCTCACTTAGCCCTTTGACTGCTGCAAATACAGCTAATCATGCATTTGAAGTTAGAACTACGAGCAACGTTATGAAACCACGCTTTGCATTTCACAATGATCTTTTTTTTTACTTCATCTGGGAGGTCACAGAGTTCAGCAAAGAAGCCATTTGCTTTATTGCACTTTGAATGTGAAGCCAAGGCTTACATTGGGCATTTAAATTAATATTAGAAATTGCCCTACAATGCACTAATGTAAATATCAAATAGATCTGACTCCGAGAATTGGTTATAAATAAAACATTTCCTGCTTTGTGTTCCTTGCTCTGTTCAGCTTGCCAGGAATGTAATAACATCCTAGATTTGTCTAGACATGAGGTCTTCCTGTACTTAGTCAGATGAATTCTCAGTCTTCAGGGCAGGTCTCCAAGTTGATCCAAAAGATGAAGGTTTAAAGGGCTACGTTGACTTGCCTACAGGTGTCTGGTGCCATTTGAGATGTCCTGCCCTATCTTGATTATTTTGGTCTTGATTCTACATCCATTATAGGACTCTAAAAGTTCCACAAGCGTATTAAATGTCAGGAGCAGAAATTTGGTGATGATATTTATAATAAAGATGCTGTTTATGTGTACACAGTAATTTACACGTAGTAGGATGTAGTTCCTTCTCCTAAGGAAGCTCTCAAGGAGCTTAGCTCAACTAAGAGATTAGTTGTGGAGAGGACGTGATGAACTAGTTGAGAAGACAGTCAAGGTAAAATAAAGGTGATAATCATTAACTGCTGCTGTGCTGTGTCAGGTGTTGTTCTCTTTGAGTTAAATGCGGCCCTTAAAGATGACTTAAGCAAAAATTTCCAGGAAACAAAAATTGAGAAGCCATCTCAAGATTTCTTGAGGATGTTGTGTCTTAATATTGGCCTCTTCTCATAGGTAAATAATGATAGAACAAGAGGGAATGGCCTCAAGCTGTGACTGGGTAGGTTTAGACTAGATTGGAATTGGCTGGATGGTTGCACGCAGAGCGTGGTGATCAAGGGCACAATGTCCACCTGGAGACCAGTGACAAGTGGCATCCCTCAGGGGTCAGTGCTGGGACCAGTGCTGTTTAACATCTTTGTCAGTGACATGGACAGAGGAATTGAGTGCACCCTCAGCAACTTTGCAGATGACACCAAGCTGTGTGGCACAGTTGACTTGCTGGAGGGCAGGGATCCATCCAGAGAGACCTGGACAGGCTGGAGAGGTGGGCCCAGGCTAACCTCATGAAATTCAACAAGGCCAAGTGTAAGGTCCTGCACCCGGGTCACTGCAATCCCAAGCACAACTCCAGGCTGGGTGGTGAGTGGCTGGAGAGCAGCTCTGAGGNATTCTGGAGCCCCCAACACAAGAAGGACATGGAACTGCTGGACAGAGTCCAGAGGAGGGCCACAAAGATGCTGAGAGGGCTGCAGCAGCTCTGCTATGAGGAAGGGCTGAGAGAGTTGGAGCTTTTCAGCATGCAGAAGAGAAGGCTTCGAGGAGACCTTATAGCAACCTTCCAGTATCTGAGGGGGGCCTACAGGAGGGCTGAGGAGGGACTATTCACAAGGTCTTGTAATGACAGGACGAGGGGGAATGGGTTCAAATTGGCGGAGGGGAGATTTGAACGGGATGTTAGGAGGAAGTTCTTCACAGTGAGGGCGGCGAGACACTGGAACGGGTTGCCTAGGGAGGTTGTGGCTGCTCCCTCCCTGGATGTGTTCATGGCCAGGCTGGATGAGGTCTTGAGTGACCTGTTCTAGTGGGAGATGTCCCTGCCTATGGCAAGGGGATGGAATTGGATGATCTTTGAGGTCTCTTCCAACCTAAACCATTCTATGATTCTAGACATTAGAAAATATAGTTTTCCAACAAGAGTGGTCAGGCATTGGTGTGGGCTGCCCAGGGAGGTGGCTGAGACACCAACCTGGGATGTGTTTAAAAGTCATTTAGATGTGGTGCTTGGGGATATGGTTTAGGGTGAGTAGAGTAGGCTTATTGATTGGACTTGGTGATCCTGAGGGTCCCAACCTGAATGTTTCTGTGGTTCTGTGATTAATTCTGCTGTGAGTTTTGAATTTGTTCAGGCGAATGTGTCCAGGCTTGGAGTGGGACTCTTTGCTTTGTTCTGGAATGGGAGAGAAGTGTCCCAGACATCATGTCCCAGGCTGGGTGAGGCCTTGGGTAACCTGTTCTAGTGGGAGGTGTCTCTGCCTATGGCAGGGGGTTGGAGCTGGATGATCTTTGAAATCTCTTCCAACCTGGACCACTCTGTGATTCTATGTCTAGGAGCATTGCTTCTGCTATCCAAACAGTTTAGTTCTCTTTAGTGCAAAGTGGTGGGGTCCAAGGAACAGCATTGAAATCTCAAGTTATCTTGGTGACAAAAGCATGTCTAAGCCAGAGTCCAGCTAAGTGCTCATGGATGTTTTCCCACTGTTTATCCAAAGCCAAATTATTTTCTAAAATGGGACTTTTAAAATCAGGTATGAGAACTTAATGGCACCTCGAAACTTTCTGAGCTCCACAAAGCTCACACATGGAAATTATGGATCCTCAGCATTTATAAAATATGCTGATTGCATATCTACATATAGGGTCATAAAGTGGTTTAGGTTGAAAAAAACATTTAAGATCATAAAGTCCAGTGATTATCTCAACACCACCAGGTTGCCACTAGCACATCTATATGTTTTTTAAATCACTCCAGGGGTGCTGACTCTACCACTGCCCTGAGCAGCTTGTTTCAGGACATGACATCCCTTTCCATGATGAAATTATTCCTCATGTCCAACCTAAACTGCCCCTGCCACAACTTGAGGCCAATTCCTCTTGTCCTATTGCTTGTTACTTGGGAGTAGAGACCAACTCCTACTTTGCTCCAGCCTCCTTTCAGGGAGTTACAGAAAGTGAGAAGGTCTCCCCTGAGCCTCTTTTTCTGCAGGCTTAATAATCCCAGTTCCCTCATCTGCACCTTGTAAGACTTGTGCTCTAGAGCTTTCACCAGTTCCATTGCCCTTACTTTGGGTGTGCTCCAGCACTTCAGTGTCCTTCTTAGAGTGAAGGCCTCAAAACTGAACCCAATATTTGAGGTGTGGCCTCACCAGTGCTGAGTACAAGGAAGCAACTACTGCTTTAGTCCTCCTGAACACACTGTTCCTGATACAGGCCAGGATGCTGTTGACCTTCTTGGCCAACTGGGCACACTGCTGGCTTGTGTTCAGGCAGCTGTTGACCAGCACCCCTAGGTCTTTTCCACCAGGCAGCTTTAAAGCCACTCTTTCCCAAGCCTAGAGCATTGTATAAGCTTCTTGTGACCCACATGTAGGGAAGTGGACATAGGAGTGTTTGTTTCAGCTCTCATACTCCAATTGTTTGCTACTCAGATGCACTCCAGGATGCATTGACTGTCATACCCTGATGAGATTGCTTTATGTCTACTCTTAATGTTTGCTTAAACAACTCCCAAGGTTTTCTTGAGGACCCAGTGCAGCTCAGCCATACAGCTGCAAATGCAGAGCACCACCATTAGAATCAATGAAAGCAATTTGGGTTTCCAGCAATCTGGCCCAGAAATTTCTATAATTTCAGCATATTTGTTCCTCAATGAATTGTTGGAGTATTCTGTGTATTATTTTCTGCTTCAGGTATGCCACCCATTCCAATACAGCTCTCAGCATTTGGGAAAACAAGTCAATACTTACTGGAAAGGAAAAAAAAAATCAGAACATTCTTTAGCAAGCAACATCATCATGTCTGTTTTGATCTTTTAGGCATCAAGATATTTTTCTCCTTTTATTGACTTCCACAGATCACTCGTAGACTAATTTGTTTCTGTTTTATATCCAGGATGTCTACTGATCACAGTCAGAGCTAGGTTTCAGAAAGAGGTCAGAATGGGCTTCTTGGATGATTGACAATACTTCAACTGTAATATCAGTCTGGTGCTAGAACTCTGTAGGATTGCAAACACTAAAACCAACCCAGATGGATAGGTGCTGCTATCTCCAGATATTTTGGTATGTCTGAGGGCATAGAATCATAGAAGTGTGGCCAGCAGGGCAAGGGAGGTGATTCTGCCCCTTTACTCCACTCTCATCAGACCCCAACTGGAGTACTGTGTGCAGTTCTGGAGCTCCCAGCACAAGAAGGACATGGAACTGCTGGAGAGAGTCCAGAGGAGGGCCACAAAAATGATCAAAGAGATGGAGCACCTCTGCTATGAGGACAGGCTGAGGGAGTTGGAACTTTTCAGCCTGGAGAAGAGAAGGCTTCGAGGAGACTTTACTGAAGGTTACTACCTTCCAGTTTCTGAAGGGGGCCTACAGGAGGGCTGAGGAAGGACTGTTCATAAGGTCTTGTAATGACAGGACAAGGGGTAATGGGTTCAAACTGGCAGAGGGGAGATTTAAACAGGATGTTAGGAGAAGGTTCTTCACAGTGAGGATGGCAAGACACTGGAAGAGGTTGCCTGGGGAGGTTGTGGCTGCTCCATTGCTGGAGGTGTTGAAGGCCAGGCTGGATGAAGTCTTGAGCGTCCTGATCTAGTGGGAGGTGTCCCTGCCTATGGCAGGGTGTTGGAACAGGATGATCTTTGAAGTCTCTTCCAACCTAAACCATTCTATGATTCTATAGAATGGTTTAGGTTGGAAAGAACCTTCAAAGATTTATCTAGTCCAGCTTCTGTGCTGGTTTGAGGCTAATTGGAATATTTTAATAAGAGAAAACTAGATTATAGGCTGTGAAAATTAAAACAGTGGTGATGTCTACTTCACTCCTAGGTTTACTGAGATGTACAAAAGCAAGGACATAAAGATAAGACATAGTTGCTCTGGTCTGAGCTCTGGCTGTTGGTCTCTCCCTCTCCTTGGCTTCTAGCTGGATCTGTGTAATCCAACTAATCAATTCTGCTTCTAACCTCCCCCCAGCTGATCTTCCCTGTTCACCTTGCACATAAGGTAGATTCTGAGATAAGATTAGAGGGTGGGGGGAAGGTGGAAGCATGGTCGGGAACTCCTCTTGGATGCTTTGACCTCTGGGAGGGGTGTGGTGTTTCTGTATTACCTTTTTTTCTGTATACAGCTGTAAATATTTGTGATATATTGTCAATATCTGCTGGTGTCTTGTGCTAAGCTGTGAATATAAAGCTTCATTCCTTAAATTCCAGTCATCTGAGTCTAGTCTAGGTGTAGCTGGTGAGGAGCCTGGAGTTGTTTAGACTGGAGAGGAGGAGGCTCAGGGGTGACCTCATTGCTGTCTACAACTGCCTGAAGGGAGGTTGTAGCCAGGTAGGGTTGGTCTCTCCTCCCAGGAAACCAGCAACAGAAGGAGGGGACACAGTCTCAAGTTGTGCCAGGGGAGGTATAGGCTGGATAATAGGAGAAACTTCTTCCCAGAGAGAGTGATTGGCATTGGAATGGGCTGCCCAGGGAGATGATGGAGTTGCCATCCCTGGAGGTGTTGAAGAAAAGCCTGGATGGGGTACTTAGTGCCATTGGCTAGGGCTGGTTGTTAGGTTGGACTGGATGATCTTGGATGTGTCTTCCAAGCCAGCTTTATTCTATTCTATTCTATTCTATTCTATTCTATTCTATTCTATTCTATTCTATTCTATTCTATTCTATTCTATTCTATTCTATTCTATTCTNGGGGGGGGTTGGAGAACAACTTCCAAACCGTCACATCTTCCCAGATGTGAGAAGGGACATCTTCAACTAGAGCAGGCTGCTCAGAGTCCTGTCCAATCTGGCCTGGGATTTTTCCAGGGATGAGGCATCTGCCACCTCTCTGGGCAACTTGGACCAGTGTCTTGCCACCTGCACCATGAACAATTTCTTCCTTGTATCTAATCTAAATCTCCCCTCTTTAGGTTAAAACCATCACCCTTTCTCCTGTCACAGCAGGCCCTGCTAAAAAGTCTGTGCTCATCTTTAGAACAGAGCCCCTTTAGGTACTGAAAGACCATAGTAAGGTCTCAATGGAGCTTTCTTTTCTCCAGGCGGAACAACCCAAACTCTCTCAACTTGTCCTCAGAGCAGAGTTCTTTCAGTCCTCTGATCATTTTTGTGACCTGCTCCAACAGATCCATGTCTTTCTTGTGCTAAGAGCAGATGGAGATGTGCCGAGGGTCCTGAAGGGGTGGGATTCATCTGAGTTCAGTTCTATTTGACAAAAAAAAAATCTGTTCAGGAATCTCTATTTCTATGACTTTGATTCTATTCACTGGCTCTGTAGCTACTAATTTTTTCATCTTATGCTGCAGGGCTTGTGAGTCTAACTGGGTGAAGTACCAGTTAGATGGATGCCTGCCTTCCCACCACGCAGTGCTGACAAGCAAGATCAAATAAAGCTCTTTGTCAAGCTGATGTAGAAAAAAAGAGTTCTTTTGCCTTCCTCTCTTCCTTTTCCCAGTCCCAGGTTGATTTCAGCCTTTTTTTTTTTTTTTTTTTT
>VWZI01015189.1:25891-55629 GCA_013396835.1 Psilopogon haemacephalus | reverse complement strand
ATATATATGTGTGTGTATATATATATATATATATATATAAAAAATTGAAATAAAACCTTTGTACAGTGTCATATTTCTGCCCTATCTTGGCTCAAGAGGAAAGGCAAAAGCTCTACAGCACATTTTGGAAATGATAGGATGGTTCTGGCTCAGATAGTTGGTTCAGGTCAGGCATTAATTCAGTGTCAAGAGAAAATCAGAACTTTAATTAGTGGCACACAGACAACTCCAGCACCTGTGCGCATTTATTTCTACATCCGTGCTTGCGGATTCGTATCGAGAGTGCAGGAAAAAGGAAAAAAATATTGCAGCTTCGCACTTTGCTTCAAAAATGACTCACTCCCTCTGGTGGGAACATTTAATTCTGGACGTGTGATGTTGCTTTTTTCCTCCTCTTTCTCCTCTCGCATCAAATCCCCTCCTTCACCACATCGCATTCGCCTTGCTTCGTGCGACATCTGCTCCGTGTGCTGCGGAGCGGCGCTTTGGTTTCTATGGTAGCCGCTGTAGCCGGCAGACCTGTGGACCAGGTTGAGAGAAGAGGAAGAAAAAAAAAAAAACCCAAGGTGGCTAAATTCAGGTGCGTGACAGCCATGCGCCCTCAGCTGATAGTCTGCGACATGTTTGGAGAGGGTGCCCCAAGGGTAGGTCGCTCCTACCCTTGCCCCAGGTGGCAGCGACACCTGCCAGGGCATCCAAAGCCAGGAGCATTTGCTTTCCACGCCAGTATGAAGTGGCTGAAGGGCAAGAGTCAAGTGGAGGGTGTGAAAAACAGCAGAGTCTGGGTTTGGTTCAGCTTCGCTTCGTTTCCTTTTGCCTTGCTTAGGTCTCCAGTTTTGCAGCAAACATTCCTCAGCTTCTGCCTTTCAGATGATGAAAATGCAGATGCTAGACCTAAGATACTGTCATTGAGTGTCTATTTTTAACACAGTTTGTCTTTAGAATTACTGTGTCAACTTTTAAACAACAGAGAATAATGGCAGTTCACAGTCGACACCTGTAGCTGAGGGGAGGTTTTTTTTGTTTGTTTGTTTGTTTTATTTTAAGCACAGTTCTTTGATTTGTTCAGGCTTTGAATTCATAAAAGAGGCCTGAATTAGCATCCTGCTATTTTATCTGTTACTTCTGTGCTGCTCCATCCTCCCCCTAGATATGAACACCAGGAATCTAAGCTGACTTGTTTCAACTGAAGGAAGTACACAGCCCACTGCTTCATTTCAAAAACTCTTTATGTAATGGACTCAGTATATGTGTTGTGTTTCTTGGTTGAAAAATGTCTGAGGGTTGTCATTCAGGTTGCAGCATCATAGATTCATAGAATATTCAGGTTAGAAAAGAACTTTAAGGACACTGAGTCCAACTACTAACCCAGCACTGCCAAGTTTGCCGCTAGACCATGTCCCACAGCAACACTTCTACACCTTATACAGGAATAGCATGGCCAGCAGGACAAGGGAGATTATTCTTCCCCAATACTCAGCATTGGTCAGGCCACATGTTGAGTCCTGTGTCCAGTTCTGGGTGACTCAATTCAAGAGAGATGTTGAGGTACTGGAACATGTCCAGAGAAGGATGACGAAGCTGGTGAGGGGCCTGGAGCACAGCCCTGTGAGGAGAGGCTGAGAGAGCTGGGACTGTGCAGCCTGAAGAAGAGGAGGCTCAGGGGCGACCTCATTGCTGTCTACAACTACCTAAAGAGAGGTTGTAGCCAGGTGGGATTGGTCTCTTCTCCCAGGCAACAAGCAACAGGAGGGGACATAGTCTCAAGTTGTGCCAGAGGAGGTATAGGCTGGATATTAGGAAGAAGTTCTTCCTAGAGAGAGTGATTGGCATTGGAATGGACTGTCCAGGGAGGTGGTGGAGTTGCCATCCCTGGAGGTGTTCAAGAGAAGCCTGGATGGAGCACTTAGTGTCATGGTCTAGTTGATTGGCTAGGGCTGGGTGATAGGTTGGACTGGATGATCTCAGAGGTCTTTTCCAACCTGGTTGATTCTATGATTATTTAAATTCTTCCTGGGATTGTGACTCTACCACTGCCTTCCAGGGCTTGACAACTCTTTCAGGGAAGTTTTTTTTTCTTCATGTCCAACTTTACCTTCCCTGGTGCAACCTGAAGGCCATTTCCTCTTGTGCTATTGCTTGTTTCTTTGGAAAAGAGTCCAACACCCACGTTGCTACAAACTCCTTTCAAGTAGTTGCAGAGTGATGAGGTCTCCCTTGAGCCACCTTTTCTCCAGGCTAAATGATGCCAGCTCCCTCAGGTGCTTCTTGTAGAAGTTGTGCTCTAAACCCTTCACCCACTTCCTTGCCCTTCTATGGGCACACTCCATCACCTCAACATTCTTCTTGTAGTGAGGGTCCCAAAATTTAACACAGCATTTGAAGATGCAACCTCACCAATGCTAATTAGAGCATGTGGGACATCCACTGCCCAAAGTCTGATGACCACACTATTTATGATACAAGCCAGAAAGCTGCTGGCCTTGGCCACTTGGGTACACTGCTGGTTGCTGACTGACACTCCCAGATCCTTTTCTACCAGGCAGCTTTCCAGATGCTATTCCTCAGGCCTGTGGCATTGCAAGGGTGGGGGTTGTGACCCAAGTGCAGGACCCAGCACTTGGTTTTGCTGACCTTTTTGACACTGGCCTCAGCCCAGTGGCTCAGCCTGTCCAGATCCCTCTGTAGTCTTCATTGCTTTTGAAACTGAGTCAGCATCTGACCTGAAACCTCACTTACAGAGGGCACCCACTGTAGGTAGCCCCTGGTTTCTGTCAAATGGCCAAGCATCCCATAACAGTTTTGTTCATTGCTGTAACTTCAACTGTAATGATTCCTTTGGGACCTGAGATTATTCCAATTTTTCCAGTACTTGGCCCTGTGGTTCACTTGGGAGTGGTGGAACATGCTCATAGGAGAGGCCACATCAGTAGCAGGGAGTGGCCTGAGCAGCTACTTGGAGAAGGTTAAAACCTGTCCCTGAAATGATGCTGGAAAGAAACTGATTATGATTAGTAAAAGTGTAAGAGAAACAGAAAAGTCAAAACAGAGAAAGAAAAGTAAGGAAACCCTCTCCCTGGAGAGAGTCCAGAGGAGTGCCATGAAAATGATCAGAGGGCTGGAGCACCTCTGCTATAAGGACAGGCTGAGAGAGTTGGGACTTTTCAGACTGGAGAAGAGAAGGCTTCCAGGAGACCTTATAGCAACCTTCCAGTATCTGAAGGGGGACTACAGGAGGGCTGAGGAGGGACTATTCACAAGGTCTTGTAATGACAGGATGAGGGGGAATGGGTTCAAACTGGCAGAGGGGAAATTTAAATGAGATGTTAGGAGAAAGTTCTTCACAGTGAGGGTGGTGAGACACTGGAACAGGTTGCCCAGGGAGGTTGTGGCTGCTCCCTCCCTGGAGGTCCTTCCAACCTAAACCATTCTATGATTCTAAGATCAAGTCCAACTGCTAACCCAGCACTGCAAGCCCTCCACTAAAGCATGTCCCTCAACAACACATCTATGTGACTTTGCAAGCCTCAACATATATAGTTCATGCTACTAGTACAATGCACGCTCCCTTTTTCTTTTTTATCATTCTGAGAGGATGTGAGGTGTTGCTAATAGGTGGAGCACAGTTATATTTACATTCTTAATATGTCTTGGCTGGATTTGCATGTTCTTAAGCTCAGTCAGTTTCTGACTTAGGGCTTTATGTATTGATCAATGTTTGAAGAGAATATTAAAAATGAGATTAGTACATAGCAATAATACATTAAATAGTGTTATTCATCATCCTGCAGAGGCCATCATTAATTTAATTTGTTTAATTAAAATAACCCATTAAAATGCTGGTGCTGGATGTAGTAACTGGCATAAAACCACAACTGTCTTCCTTTTTTTTTATTATTTTTTTTTTAATAGTGGGACATAATATTAAACAAGGTCTCGGCGACTTCAACATTTTGCTAATTGAGTCAGCAGTTCAATTTGAAATTAGTGTGACTGGGAAAGAAAAGCAAATCAAAGAGAGGACCCTAGTTAGCCTTTGAAACTTGCAACAGGGAGAGCCTTTCCTTCCTTTTCTTTTTAGTGAAGGTGAGCAGGAGGTCAGGTTGTTGTGTGAGCATTAAAAAAATGTCACCACCCGACCCACCGTGGGCCTGACACTACGTCATGTTTATACTGGCAGGAAGAAGCAGACGAAATCAAATGAGAAGGTAATGAGGTAGAGCACAGAGGGGCTGCGGAGTCTTCCCCGCAGACAGCTCTGCAATGTTTATTAATGCTGCTGGTTCAACATACAAATGTGACCTGCAATGAAATGCCACTGTGTATTTTGCCGTTTCAATTCATACTTCTTGGGATTTACTGGTGGTGGAAAAGACAAAAAAAAAAAAAAAAAAAAAAAAAAAGAAAATACAAAATCNAAAAAAAAAGGAATAATTCAGCATGAAAACACAAAATCTGGCCGTGCTGGTAGTCAGGTATCATTTCTGCTGTGGCTTTGAAATGTGCATGGAGTGGAGAGAGTCCTGTTTTTTACCCCTTTGGTGAAGTCTTTGTTGTCAACAGCCCTAAACTTACCGCAGGCTTTCTTAGAAACATAGAATCATAGAATCAGTCAGGGTTGGAAGGGACTACAAGGATCACCTAGTTCCAAGCCCCCTGCCATGGGGGGGAATGCCAAACCCTAGATCAGGCTGGACACNAAAAAAAAAAAAAAAAAAAAAAAAAAGGAATAATTCAGCATGAAAACACAAAATCTGTCCGTGCTGGTAGTCAGGTATCATTTCTGCTGTGGCTTTGAAATGTGCATGGAGTGGAGAGAGTCCTGTTTTTTACCCCTTTGGTGAAGTCTTTGTTGTCAACAGCCCTAAACTTACCGCAGGCTTTCTTAGAAACATAGAATCATAGAATCAGTCAGGGTTGGAAGGGACTACAAGGNAGCCTCAAGAAGGTCACCTGGGAGCCTCCTCTTCTCCAGACTCAACAGCCCCAACTCTTTCAGTCTGTCCTCATAGCAGAGGTGCTGCAGCCCTCTGAGCATCCTCGTGGCCCTTCTCTGGACACACTCCAGCATGTCCACATCCCTCTTGTAATAGGGGCTCCAGAACTGGATGCAGTACTCCAGGTGGGGTCTAACCAGAGCAGAGTATGGGGGGAAGAATCACCTCCCTTGCCCTCCTGGCGACACTTCTCCTGCTGCAGCCCAGGCTCTGCTTGGCTTTCTGGGCTGCAAGTGCACACTGCTGACTCATGTTGAGCTTCTTGTCCACCAGCAGGGCTAGTCTCCAGCCACTCACTGCCCAGCCTGGATTTGTGCTTTGGATTGCCTCGATCCAGCTTCAGGACCTTGCACTTAGTCTTGTTGAACCTCCTGAGGTTGGCTTGTGCCCACCTCTCCAGCCTGTCCAGGTCCCTCCTGATGCTATCCCTTCCCTCCAGCCTGTCTGCTGTACCACACAACTTGATGTCATCACCAAACTTGCTGAGGATGCACTCAGTGCCTTTGTCCACGTCACCCACAAAGATATTGAACAAGTCTGGTCCCAGGACTGATCCCTGAGGGACTCTGCTTGTCACTGGCCTCCACTTAGACATGGATATGTCTGGCTGTTCTGGTTATGCCTTCTGCACTCTTCCCTCGTTGTGTGGGGTTTGTGCTGCTTCAAAGTCAAACCCTCAACTGTTTTTTTTTAAATTATTTTTTTCTGTACAAAAATAGAGTAAGTGCTTGTGCTTGGTGCTGACTGAGCCATCTCAGATGACCTACACCAGTTCCTAGAGCTTGAACAGAAGTGTCCAATGGCTTGGTACTGCTGTACTAGATGCTGGGATAAAAATCTGCCTAACTTAGGTAACTGCAAACGTTATTGGATCTCTGAGACATTTCCATGGGGCTTTTAGGAAAAAGGACTCACAGGAGTCCCACATGCATCTGTTTCAGTGGCTGGAGATCAGAGCAAAGCATCTGTATTTAGGCAAGAGATCCCAATTTCCACTTCACTAGCAGATATCTTTGTTATGAGTTTGTCCAAAACAGACTTGGAGATAATTTTCGTGGCCTCCTCTGGACCCACATCAATGTGGGGCATGTTTCACATGGGTGCACGTGAAAACTCCTGTGATAATGGTGTGCTAAACACAGTTATGGCCTGGGCTAGAGTGCCACCCTGGAGCTGTGCACAGACTTTAGTTGTTAGCATTTCTGCTGCTGCTGTTTTAACCTTCTCTCACTAACAATCTCCAAACCAATGCCTGTGAGGGATCCGAGTGTGACAAGGTGAGGGGCAGCTCCCAGGAGGTAGTTTGAGTGTGGCCAGACCATTGGGAGTAGGAGAGTCTGGTTGCTTGGATGTGAGCCCAGTTGTGCCACCTGGCCTGTGGGCTGCATGATGAATAATGAATGATTCAGCACACTTTGTTTTCCAGTGTGGATGAAGGCATTCCACATCGAGAATGACTTCTGTGAATGAGAAGGACTTATGTCGTTGCCTCTGCTCATGCTGAAACCAAGGAGTACTCTTCTTCACTGCTATTTTACACAATGCATTTCACTTTCATGGGTGTTGTTTTGCCTCCTCAGAAAGCTGATGGAAATATTTAGTGAAAGCAGTGCCATAACCTTCTCTGGTGATTGGAGATTTTAAGTTGCTCTACGCACTGAGAAGGGCTAGGACCTGGAGACACTTCTGGGTGGCATTTTGAGGCTGTAGTGAGGTACAGGAGATTAGATCTGGAATCAATCAAGTTTCTTTAGAACTGGGGAACTGGAGCTGTAATGTGAAAGACATTAGTTCAAGACCCTCTGCAGTGTTGAGTACAGGTCTGAATAGAATACAATAGAACAGAATAGAGTATAGTAGAGTAGAATAGAATAGAATAGAATAGAATAGAATAGAATAGAATAGAATAGAATAGAATAGAATAGAGTAGAATAGAATAGAATCAGCCAGGTTGGAAGAGATCTCAAAGATCATCCAGTCCAGCCAATCAACTAAGTGCCCCATCCAGTCCTTTCTTGAACATCACCAGGGACAGTGACTCCACCACCTCCCTGGGCAGTCCATTCCAATGCCAATCACTCTCTCTGGGAAGAACTTCCTCCTAATATCCAGCCTAGACCTCCCCTGGCACAACTTGAGACTGTGTCCCCTCCTTCTGTTGCTGGTTGCCTGGGAGGAGACCAACCCCCACCTGGCTACAACCTCCCTTTAGGTAATTGTAGACAGCAATGAGGTCACCCTTGAGCCTCCTCTTCTTCAGGCTGCACACCCCCAGCTCCCTCAGCTTCTCACAGGACTGTCCTCCAGGCCTCTCACCAGCTTCATTGCCCTTCTCTGGACATGTTCCAGTACCATCATTGTAGTGGTTTGGGAGTTACCTGCCCTCCCCCCATGTTTGAATTCACCCAGACTAGACTCAGTCAGCTGGAATTTAAGGAATGAAGCTTTATATACACAGCTTAGCACAAGATACAAGCAGATATTTACAATGTGTTACAGATACTTACAGCTATATACATTAAAAAGGGTAATAGGGAAACACAGTGCCCCGCCCAGATAACAGCCAGAGTTCAGACCACAGTGGCTCTGCCTTATCTATGTTTGTGTCTTTGCTTTAGTACATCTCAGCAAACCTATGAGCAAAGCAGACATCACCACTGTTTTCTTTCCACAGCCTGTAATAAGATTGATGGGTGGGGGGGGTGAAGGTGGAAACGTGATTGGGAACTCCTCTTGGGGACCCAACCATGCTTCCACCTTCCCACTACCCATTAATCTTATCCCAGAATCTGCCTTACATGCAAAATGATCAGGGAAGATTGGCCAGGGGGGTTAGAAGCAGAATTGCTTAGCTGAGTTACACAGATCCAGCTAGAAGCCAAGGAGAGGGAGAGAGACCAACAGCCAGAGCTCAGACCACAGTGACTCTTCCTTATCTATGTTTGTGTCTTTGCTTTAGTACATCTCAGCAAACCCATGAGCGAAGTAGACATCACCACTGTTTTCTTTCCACAGCCCTATAATCTAGTTTTCTCTTATTATAATATTCCAATCACCCTCAAACCAGCACAATCATCTAATATTCTGTGATTGTGTGATCTAGGAGAGATGCAGAAAAGGCTTTCTAAGATGATGAGAGGACATGGAAGTATTAAACACAAAAAGACTGATTTCTTATCTAGCAAACAAACTGAACAACAACAACAAAAAAAATCCCACAACCTTTTTAATTTATTTATTTTTTTCCCCAGAAAACAGAAAGATTTTAATATCAGGGAGAGGGCAAAGAGCTCGTTGAAGTAATGAACAGTGTTAGCACAAATCCAGGTGGGGATAAATTGAGCATCTTTGCATTTAGGCTTGGAAATTAGATATTTTATAATCATTAGAGCAGCTGGGTTCAGCAACAGCTGCCCAAACAGAATTGAGAGGATAAAAAATCTGACAATTTATGCGACAGTGATTGCAAAGTTCCTGAAAGGATGTGACTGAGCTTCCACAGGCAGGAAAATGAATTTGATAACACAGGAGGAGGTCTTTCAGACCTGTGGCACTATCACCACAAAGTGCTACTATTTCATGAACTAATTTATCCTCAGTTTTCCCCTATTTTAAAAGAGCTGGGACTTCAGTAAGCCGTTATACAGCATCCCATGGCTTGTCTTCATAAATTACAAAACCACAGAATGGTGAGGGCTGGAAGGGACCTCATTTAGCCCAAGTCTCCTGCTAAATAGGATCACCTAGAGTAAACAGCCCCAGATGTCCAGGTGGGTTTTGAATGCCTCCCAGAATGAAGACTCCACTGCCTCTCTGGGCAGCCTGGTCCAGTGCTCTGTCACAGTCAATGTGAAGAACTTTTTCCTTAGGTTTATGTGGAACCTTCTGTGTTCTAGTTTGTGTCCACTGGCCCTTGTCCTGTCACTGGACACCACTGAGAAGAGTCTGGCTCCATCCTCCTGACACTCACGTTTTAGATATTTGTAAGCACTGAGAAAATCCCTCCTCAGTCTCCTTTTGTCCAGGCTAAACAGCGTCAAGTCTCTCAGCCTTTCCTCATAAGGTCCAGTCCCCCAATAATCTCAGTGGCTCTCTCCAGTAGTTCCCTATCCCCCTTGAACTGGGGAGCCCAGAATTGGACACAGTACTCCAGATGTGGTCTCACTAGGAAAGAGCAGAGTGGGAGCAGAACCTGCTTCACCGTGCTGGCCATACACTTCTTCATGCACACCAGAACACCACTGACTTTCTCAGCCATGAAAGCATGTTGTTGGTACATGGTCACCTTGCTGTCCAGAGCTGCTTTCCAGTGACTCCAGAGGAGGCCACAAAGACACTCAGAGGGCTGGAGCAGCTCTGCTATGAGCACAGGCTACAAGAGTTGGAACTCTTCAGCCTGCAGAAAAGAAGGCTTCGAGGAGACCTTGTAGTAGCTTTCCAGTATCTGAAAAGGGCCTAAAGGAAGGCTGGGGAGGGACTATTCATGAGGTCTTGTTATAACAGGAAAAGGAGGAATGGGTTTAAACTGGCAGAGGGGAGATTGAAACTGGATGTTAGGAGGAAGTTCTTTGCACTGGCACAGGTTGCCCAGGGAGGTTGTGGCTGCTGCCTCCCTGGAGGTGTTCAAGGCCAGGTTGGATGAGGCCTTGAGCAACCTGTTCTAGTGGGAGGTGTCCCTGCCTATGGCAGGGGGGTTGAGCTAGATGACCTTTGAGGTCCCTACCAACCTGAAACATTATATGATTGTATTCTGTGATTCTAAACTTCACTGGTACACGAGGCTGTTCTTCTCCAGGTACAGTACTCTACCTTTGCCCTTGTTGAATGTCATTAGCTTCCTCCCTGCCCAACTCTACAGCCCATCTAGGTCTTGCTGAATGTCAGCCACTCTTGCCATGTTTCTATCATCAGCAACTAGTCAAGACTGCACTTTCTTCCTTCACCCAGGTTGGTCATGGATATCTTCAAGAAAAGCCTGGATGGAGCACTTAGTGCCATTGGATAGGGCTGGGTGCTAGGTTGGACTGGATGATCTTGGAGGTCTCTTCCAACCTGGCTTATTCTATTCTATTCTATTCTATTCTATTCTATTCTATTCTATTCTATTCTATTCTATTCTATTCTATTCTATTCTATTCTATTCTATTCTATTCTATTCCATTCCATTCCATTCCATTCCATTCTATTTTCTATTCTAGTAATGATCCCTGGGGAACACCACTAGCCACAGGCCTCCAATTAGACTTCGTGCCACTGACCACAACCCTCTGAGCCTTGTCCTTCAGCCAGAATTTATGAACTTATGGATTTATTGAGAGAACCATTACTTTGTTCATCAATATTTAGTTTCAGGGGCCCTGTGGCACAATGTTTTGTGTGCTTTGCAATTCACAGTTGTTTGTGTAACCTCACAATTTGAAAGCCTGCTGCACCAAAAAGACGTGATGTAGAGAAAATAAGCAAGTTCTGTGGCCAGAGAGCACTGTCATGATGGTAGAAAGCAAACTTTCCTGGGATCATATGCTGACAGCCAGTCAAATTGCAAATGCTTAGTGGTCAATTTTGGCTGTCATCTGTCACTCTGTCTTGCACTGACTGCGGAACTCCTAGCACCTTAATGACAGCCATGGATAGACAAATCTCAGCATGTGTCTTTCTGTGCAATAATAGTGTGGCCAGCAATACAAGAGAGGTTATCCATCCCCTGGACTTGGTACTGGTCAGGCCACATGTTGAGTACTGTGTCCAGTTCTGGTCTCCTCAATTCAAGAGAGATGTTGAGGTACTGGAACGTGTCCAGAGAAGGGCGATGAAGCTAATGAGGAGCCTGCAGCACAAGACCTATGAAGAGAGGGTGAGGGACCTGAGGTTGTTTAGCCTGAAGAAGAGGAGGCTCAGGGCAGACCTCATTGCTGTCTACGACTACCTAAAGAGAGGTTGTAGCCAGGTGGAAGTTGGTCTTTCCTCCTAGGCACCCAGCAACAGTCTCAAGTTGTGCTGGGAGAGGTATAGGCTAGATATTAGGAAGAAATTCTTCCCAGAGAGAGTGATTGGCATTGGAATGGGCTGCCCAGGGAGGTGGTGGAGTTGCCATCCCTGGAGGTGTTCAAGAAAAGACTGAATGGGGCACTTAGTGCCATTGGCTAGGGTGCTAGGTTGGACTGGATGATCTTGGAGGTCTCTTCCAACTTGGTTGATTCTATGATTATTTAAATCTATTTTATCTAATTTTTATCTATTCTATTCTATTCTGTTCTATTCTATTCTGTTCTGTTCTATTCTATTCTATTCTATTCTATTCTATTCTATTCTATTCTATTCTATTCTATTCTATTCTATTCTATTCTATTCTATTCATCATGTAAGGTGGCGTCTTCTCTTTGCTAATTACTACTGATGAAACCTATCCCTGTTTTATGATTATATATATGTCTATTTCTTATCGGTCCATTTCAATCCCCCGTGTGATTTAAGTTCATAAAAGTGGATCTGATCAAAAACAAGGCAGAGAGACATCTAAGTTCATTTAAGCCCTTGATAATTGGCATGTGAAGGTGGGCAATAAAAGTGGATCTGATCAAGAACAAGGTAGAGAACCTCCTAAGTTCATTTAAGCCCTTGATAATTGGTGCATGAAGGTGGGCAAGAAACAAGAAGTTAATAAAAATGGGTGTGAAAATATTCTCACAATTTAAACATGGAAAATCCTGATTCTAAAGTTCAGGTGTGGCTGTCAGAGAGGAGTGAAGCTGTGTCTTGATGACCCTGCCAGTTCACTACATGATAGGCTCAGAGTTTATTTCAGCAGCCAATTTAGACGGAGTGCAAATCACAACTAGGTGAAATGCTGCAATATCACAGATATCGGATGAATGGAACGAAAAGGGCTATACTCACAAAGCAAACTGCCAAATAGTCATGAAGAGATGCAGTAGGGTGGGTTAGATCTCTCAAGCAGAGCTTCATTTCCACTCTAAGGCTCCGTTTTGACACAGACATTAATGCTTGAAATAGGTGCTAGATATCAATGATCCACGGTTGTCTTCTGCAGGGTGAGAAGTTTCCACCTTTAACTTGGATGATCTGAAAACTCTGCTGAATATTGCAGCACATCCCTGATGTGAAGAACTGGGTTGATTTTTTTTATTTTTTTTTTTTAAACTCTTTGGTTAATTATTGCTTTGATTATAGAGCTGGAATTGCCATCTGTCAGAAGCTCTGTGGGATGACCAAGCTTATTTTGGCACAGCGTTTTCCTCCATATAATGTTTATTATTCCCCAAATAATAGAATGTGGGACAGCTACTAGCATCTTGGGACAACTTGTCATGTGATGGCTTTACTCATATCATCACAGTTTAATGCAATTACATTTTCATGAGCTGTGCTATTAGGCTGTGAGCTGTGTGATGCTGTACTGTGTGCAGCTTAGAGTTGTGACACAGACAGGGGAAAATGGCTACATCTGACTGACATATCTGCTTAATTAATGTTGCTTCCATGTAACGAGCATCTAGCAGTTAGCTAGTAGCTTTCCTGAAAGTTGAGTGCACTTGGGAAAATAGGATGTTATTGTCAGATTAAAATGTCTTCATTTTGTCAAGGATCCTCCTTAGATCTATCATAACCAACCCTCTCCTCCTTTGCATTGGGAAGCTATGAGATCAAGTCTCCTGGTGCTGGATGCTGTTGCTATATGTGCTGGTTTGAACTAATTGGAGGATTTGAATTAGAAATTAGACTGTAGGCTGAGAGGAAAGCACTGACAATGCTACTTCACTCACAGCTCTACTGAGAAAGAAAAAAAAAATGTTTTAAGAGCTGTAACCCAAATATAGATAAGTCAGACTGCTTCAGACCTCTCTGGGCTGTGGCTGCTCCTTGTGTGGCTCCTTTTCTCTGCCTTTTGTAGCTGAATCTGAATAATTCCACTAACTTCTTTCCTACTGCTAATCCCCCTGGCCAATCTACCTTCGCCTATCTCACAGGTGGTGAGATAAGATTGGGGAAGGGGGGAAAGAGGTGGTAGGGGTGGTTAGAAACCTCTCTTAGGGATTTTGATCTCTGGGAGGGCTGTGGTGTTTCTGTATTACCTTTTCACTGTATATATCTGTAAATATCTGTTATACATTGTAAATATCTGCTTGTATATTGTGCATAGCTGTAAATATAAAGCTTCATTTATTAACTTCCAGGCGTCTGAGTCCTAGCCTGGGTTATTTCAAAGTGTGTGGGGGCAGGTAACTGCTAAACCACTACACTGTATTACAAGGGAAAAAACATAAACACATTCTGGGGTTTTTGTTGTTTTGTTTTGTTTTTTTGAGCCTTTATAGATCACAGAATTGCAGAATCACAGAACATTAGGGGTTGGAACAGCCTTCTAAAGGTCATTGAGTCCAACCCCTCTGCCACATCTGGAGTACTGTGTCTAGCAGGGCCACCTAGCGTAGGTCACACAGGAACATATTGTCTCCAGAGAAGGAGAGTTGACATAGTCTCTGGGCAGCCTGTTCCACTGTTTTGTCATTCTCACAGTGAAAAAGCTTTTCCTCATGTTTGTGTGAAACCTCTTATGCTCCAGCATGCATCTGCTGCCCCTTGTCCTATCTTTGGACATCACTGAGAAGAATCTGGCACTTTTGACACTGCCATTCACCCATTTATAATCATCCAAGAAGTCACCCCTCAGTGTCCTGTTCTCCAAGCTGAGGACTCCCTCAGCCTTTACTCATAAGGGAGATGTTCCACTCTCTTTACCACCTTTTTGGCTCTGTGCTGGACTCTTTGAAGCAGTCCTCTGAGGTTCTTGAACTGAGAGGCCCAGAAGTGATCACAATGTTCCAGATACAGCCTCACCCGGACAGGGTAGAGGGGCAGGACAACCTCACAACCTCCCTGGGCAACCTGTGCCAGTGTCTCACCACCCTCACTGTGAAGAACTTCCTCCTAATATCCTGTTTAAATTTCCCCTCTGCCAGTTTAAACCCATTCCTCCTCATCCTGTCATTACAAGACCTTGTCAACAGTCCCTCCCCAGCCTTCCTGTTGGCCCCTTTCAGATACTGGAAAGTTACTATGAGGCCTCCTCCTCCTTCTCTTCTCCAGGCTGACAAGCCCCAACTCTCTCAGCCTGTCCTCATAGCAGAGCTGCTGCAGCCCTCTGATCATCTTCGTGGTCCTCCTCTGGACTCTCTCCAACAGTTCCACATCCTTCTTGTGCTGGGGGCTCCAGAACTGCATGCAGTAAGAGACCAGCTTGCCCTTCCATGTCTTCATGTGCCAGTCCACCCTGCCACTTACTCCTTGGTTCTTCAAGTTGTTTTCAAGGAGTCTTTTCCACTTCATTTTTGACTTAGCAAGAATAAAAAAGATATTTGAACCCCTGATGTATATGTGAAACTACTTCAGCATAACAGAATTCTTTCAAATATCTCACACTAGTCATATCGACTGTAAAGGAGAATGGCAGAGTGTTGCCTCCTTTTTCAGTTTATTAAAATGATCCTGATGGAAATCCTTATGGCCATTTCTAATCACATAAAAAAGAGGGGAAACACAAAAGAAGAAGATATGGATTGGCATAAGCTTGGCTTTTGTGATGAGCTGCATTGATAAAAAAATGTGATGCCTGACTATAGGCAATGAATAAGTTCCTGTGATTTCCAACTCCAGGAGATGAGACTGTAAAATCTGTCACCAGCACTTCTGGCTGACCAGTGAAAAAAAATAAAATCCTTTTGTTTTATATATTTTTTTTTCCCCCCACAGTTTTGCTGTGGAACACTCTGGGCAAGCAAGCT
This sequence comes from Psilopogon haemacephalus, assembly GCA_013396835.1. Taxonomy (NCBI): domain Eukaryota; kingdom Metazoa; phylum Chordata; class Aves; order Piciformes; family Megalaimidae; genus Psilopogon; species Psilopogon haemacephalus. Next base: position 40,829 of record VWZI01015189.1, on the reverse strand, counting down.
TCAGAGCCTGAAGTACCAAGATTTTCAATTAAATTGCCATCAAAGAAAAAAAAAAAAAAAAAAATCAGCATGTGCCATGCAGCATTTCTAGAGTTCCCCGAAATACTGCCTCAAAAAGGACACTTGACTGTGTTCCCCACTTGCCCCTCTCCTCCCACTTTGTTTTTTTTTTTTTTTTTAATAATTTTAAAATTCTGATATTTTAGGATCTCCTCTCCAAAACTTGAAAAGAACTTAGAAACTTATTTTTCTCCTCTTCACTCATTAAATGTGACTTCTTAGGAACCACTGTGTTATCACTTTTGTGTTTTTGCCAGGTGTTTTGCCTCTGCTATACCAATAAAAGCTAATTCTTCCTTGGGCAGCAGTGCAAATGTGTCAAATGCACTCAAGCAGGTGGGGCTGTTCGTGCTCCAGAGGACACCCTCCAGCCATGCCCGAGGCAGTGCTTGCAAGTCTTGGCAGAGGACAGAGCTCTCTTGGAGGGTGAGCTTCTGAGGATGCGCTGGAGACACATTGATGGAGGTTTGCAGTTTCAGAGGAGGTGGCAGGATCGAATCCCTGGAGCATTGGAGATGTTTTTGCTGTGCAAGGGGGTGCAAAAGCAGCAGTGAGTTGTGAGCGTAGCTGCTGCATCAGCATCATTTTAATCAGATGCATCTTCCTTTATGTAGCCGTACAGATAGCATCAGTTGTGTTGTTTCTTTAAATGAAAGACTGGAGTGTGTTTTAGTGCACAGACCAAACCATGCTATTATAGAATCATAGAATGGTTTGGGTGGGAAATGACCTTTAAAGATCATCCAGTTCAACCCCCAGGCAGTCAGCAGGGACAGCTTCAACTAGATCAGGTGGCTCAGAACCCTGTCCAACTTGACCTGGAATGTTTCCCAGGATGGGGCATTTACCAACCTCTCCAGGCAGCTCATGCCTGTGTTTCACCACCCTCATCATAAACAACTTCTTTCCCCCGTAGTAGGAGAAAACATGTAAATGAAACGCAGAGAAAAGAGTTGAGTGTGGGTGATTTGCTTGCGGCAAACTCGGTCCAAATGTGCATTCTCCCATTATCTTAACTCCTCATGTGCACACAAATCTCATTCCCAGCTTACTCAGAGCCCACATACTGTTAGCACAGTCACCAGGGTGTTTGGGCAGCATTATTAAAACAGCATTAGTATGCAGCAAGGTGCTCCTCACCCTGCTAAATCACTGTGTAAAGTGGGCCTACAAGCTCTCCCTCTCTTTGTTATGACAGCATTACTCCTCGCACTCCTGATGCAAAGCTAATAAGACTTAAAAGAAGAGAGCTAAATTAAGTAGATGGGAAATGAAGGCAGGAACAGACACTGAAATAGGCTGATGGAAAAGAGTGGGCTAGTGGGAAAAGCAGGGAGCTGGTGAACATCGATGGGGAGAGGTCTGGGGAGTTAGGCTTACGAGAGCAGGGCACAAGCAGCCTGAGCTGGAAAGGGATTAAAGCTTCTTCTGAGTTTGCATGGTAAAGATGGCTGAAATGCCAACGTTAAGAACAAAAAAATTTTAAAAATCAATATTTGCAAAACAAGATGATGCAGTGAAATGATGCATGTGAAAGAGAAGAGAGTGAAAAATGAGTTCCATGTAATAGGCAGAGGAAATAGAGAGATAAGCGGCTGGAAAATTAAGACTATTTCTGTTACAAGTGTTAGAAGGAAACAACCTTCAAGCCATATTTCTGGGGTTTTTTGGTAGGTTTTTGGTTTTTTGTCCCCTCCACCTTCAGTTGCTGAATGCTTCTAACCAAACAAAAGGCCTTATTCTTGGTCCTATGTGGGATTTTTTTTTTAACACTTGCCAAATGATGTCTGCTAGCTTGTAACAGATGTAAAAGATTATTTCCCAAATCTGCAAGAATTGTCACTTTGCACTTGCAAAGTGAAGACATCTTGACTGGAAATACAGGGAGAATGAATTATGCATGGGGAGTGCTGCATGCCTATTTTTAATGGTGCATGGCATAGTCTAAAATGTTATTTGTTTCCTTGGCTTGGATTTGTGAGGGATTTGAGTAAGGGAAGAACGAGAAGGTGAAGAGGGAAATCTGCCTTAAAAAGCAGTGCTGAGAGTTTTACAGCTACACTGGTACAGCATCAATACTGCTCTGTGAGATACTAAAATTAGTGCTTGTGAAATGTTAGTAACTTCATGGCACCTTTCTCACCATCACTAATAAATTTGCGTTACAGCTGCAGGGCAAGGAAGTAATTTAAGCTTCCTAAATTCAGGCTATTTTAAAAGTTTATTTGCTAATTAGCCATACAGAAGCAAACCACAATCACAGAATTAACCAGGTTGGAAAAGACATTCGAGATGCAACCTATCACCTAACACCTTCTAATCAACTAAACCATGGCACTAAGTGCCTCATCCAGTCTCCTTTGAAACACCTCCAGGGCATTCATCTCCTTGAGCAGCCTATTCCAATACTCTTTCTGTGTAGAACTTCTTCCAAACATCCAGCCTAAACCTGCCCTGGTGCAGCTTGAGGCTGTGTCCTCTTGTTCTGTCACTGGTTTCCTGGAAGAAGAGACCAATCCTCACCTGGCTAAAACCTCCTTTCAGGTAGTTGTAGAGAGCAATAAGATCTCCCCTGAGCCTTCTCCAGGCTGAACACCCCCAACTCCTTCAGTCGCTCTGTGTAGGGCTGTGCTCCAGCCCCCTCACCAGCCTTGGTGCCCTTCTCTGAACACGTTCAAGCACCTCAACATGTTTCTTGAATTGAGGGACCTAGAAGTGGACAGAAGCAATTCAGACCAGGAGAGCATTTTCTCTTCCAGTACGGAAAAGGAACGCAACATTTCAAGTCACTATTATATTCTATATATATTCTATATAGAATCATAGAATCATAGGATGGTTTAGGTTGGAAGGGACCTCAAAGATCATCCAGTTCCAACCCCCCTGTGCCATAGGCAGGGACACCTCCCACTAGAACAGGTCTCTCAAGGCTTCATCCAACCTGGCCTTGAACACCTCCAGGGAGGGAGCAACCACAGCCTCCCTGGACAACCCATTCCAGTGTCTCACCACCCTCACTGTAAAGAACTTCCTCCTGTTTAGATCTCCCCTCTTCCATCAGTGGAAGAAGTGAGGACTTCCCTCTGTGCTGGCTTGTCATGGGTGATAGATGGCCCATGCTCACCCATCAAAGAACCTGCTCATCCCTCATCTGCCTCTGGTTGTAAAGGATGGGGAGAGCAAACAGCTTGCACATCAGAATGTTTGTATTGAAGGGGAGATTAATGAGATGAAGACACACATGCTAGAGCCAGTTGGATCCTTAGAAGGGCCTGAATGAAAGATTTCCAAACAGAGAATGTGTTCAGGTTGTAGGTTCAGTGTGTGTGCTGGTTTGAACTAACTGGAGGATTTGAATGAGAAATTAGACCACAGGCTGAGAAAGGAAAACAAAGTTTAATTCTACTTCATTCATAGGTTACTAAAAAAAATTGTAAGAGTTAGAACCCAAACAAAGATAAGACAGATCACTTCGAGCTGTGGCTGCTGCTGCATCTCTCTCTCTCTCCCTGCCTTCTTAGCTGAATAACTTCACTAACTTCTTTCCTGCTGCTAACCCCCCTGGCCAATCTACCTTCGCTTATCTGGAACATAAGACAGATGGGGAAATAAGATTGGGAAGGTGGCGAAAGTGGTAGGGTGGTTGGAAACCCCTCTTAGGGACTCTGATGTCTGGGAGGGCTGTGGTGTTTCTGTATTACCTTTCCACTATATATATCTGTAAATATCTGTTATATATTGTAAATACCTGCTTGCATATTGTGCATAGCTGTAAATATAAAGCTTCATTTATTAAATTCCAGCTGTCTGAGTCTAGCCTGGGTTATTTCAAAGTGAGGGGTGGGGGGACACAGGTAACTGCTGAGACAGGAATGATTAGAGAGGTAAAGTCACAATAAGTATTTCATTCTACGTTGAATTTTGACAGCCTCAGTGAAGTCAAACAGATTTTTATTCCAACATTTTCATTATATTTTGTAGGCTGTGTAGGGCGGGTCAGAAACCCAATTTTGTTCCTTAGAAAACATCAAGGTTATCGCAGTTTATGTGCTTGCTTTTGCTTAAAACAAATGTCGGTATGATTTGATTTGGTTTGTTTGTTGCTTGGGGAGATGGTGGAGACAGCATCCCTGGATGTTTTTGAGGCCAGGCTTGATGGGGCTCTGAGCAACCTGATCTAGTGTAAGGTGTCCCTGCTCATGGATGATCTTTGAGTTCCCTTCCAACCCTGACAATTCTGTGATTCTGTAAAATACAGATGCTGAATGAGTTGGGGCTGTTCAGTCTGGAGAAGAGAAGGCTCCCAGGGGACCTTATTGTGGCCTTCCAGTATCTGAAGGCGGACTACAAAAAAGCTGAGGAGGGACTTCTTAGGATATCAAGTAGTGATAGGACTAGGGGAAATGGAGCAAAACTAGAAGTGGGGAGATTCAGATTTGATGTTAGGAAGGAATTCTTTACCATGAGGGTGATGAGACCCTGGCATGAGTTGCCGAGGGACATGGTTGAGGCTTCATGCCTGGAGGTGTTTAAGGCCAGGCTGTATAAGGCTGTGGGCAGCCTGATCTAGGGTAGGGTGTACCTGCCAATGGCAGGGGTGTTGGAACTGGCTGATCCTTGTGGTCCCTTCCAACCCTGACTGATTCTATGATTCTATAATAACTGTAGAAGATAAGTTGTCTGAGGCAACACAACAGTAGGAAGAAAGCTTGGTTAGGGATTTCTTACCAGTATCTAGTGGTGACTGGAACCTTAGTGGTGTTTCACTCAGCTAATACTATCATGGTTTAGGAGACCACAATGACCTTGCAGTGCCCTCTGGGGTTTTTTTTTTTCTTTTTCATCAGCTCAGTCATTGAGAATATTGTGCTTGACAGCGATCTTTGTACGAGGTGGAGTTGTGTTGGTGCTTTTGTATTTATTAACTAATAACTTGATCACAGATGTATAATGGAGATGAGTGTAGCTGAGAAAATGTGTAGCTAGAGAGGTAAATAGGCTGTTCAAGCAGACACTCCACATGCTCTGTGGAATACTGCTACAGAGCTGGCATTGCACACAGGGTGTGTTTGTCTTCCTCTTTGATAAGAAATAAGTCATTACACAGTAATACTCCCTCCTGGCACTGCCTCTTCCTTTTGGGAGGGGGTGGGAAATGTGTTCAGCCTCCAGTAGATTGGTTTGGCAGGTGCCTACCGCTGGCATGACTTTGACAGCTGAAAGTCCCAAATGCCCATCTCTGAGTAGTTTATCCATGGCATCTGGGAATCATTTCTCACATGACCTGGCTTGGCCAGCTTGCTTCTTGAAGACTGTGGTGTAAAGAGTTAGGGTTAGTATGTTACTTTCCTCTCAGTTTTTTATTTATTCTGATCTATTCTTTGTGTTCTTGCAACTATGGGTGGGGAGTGCATCACTACAGTGGGAGAGTAGCAGGAAACACCCAACAGTAGATTGGATATTCATATCGATATATAATATATAATAAATATGTAATAAATAATAAACATATAATATATAATACATATATAATTATCTTATAATTATAATAATTATATTATTACAATTATATTATAATAATTTTTATTATCATGTATTATATNATATATAATAAATATACAATATATATAATATATTATGTGCTATATGTTATATATTATATATAATATTCACATCTAACAAGTGTTCAGGTAACTGCACAGTTTCATTACATTTGCACCTTATGATCCCGTGGGGTGCTCAAGCACATAAAATCTCAGGCAGCAGCCAGGAAGTCAAATTCCAGGCTAAAATGACATTCAAATTTTGGGATGCCCCACAGGTTTTTGAATGAGAAGTGGCAGGAAGCTCCCTTTAAATGCTGGGAATGTGGCTTCTGCCCTGTGTTTGCAATCGTGAATTTTTGCCCTTTGACTCCAAGGGGAGCCAATCCATTTTTGGGTCAGAGACTGTGGTCTCTTGTTTTTATCTTCTGACAATGAACCTCTTAATTCATTATGGGCGGGGAGAGAGGGGGAAAATCTTTTGTAGATTGTGGCAGCGTAGTGCTGCTTTTTTTTTTTTTGCCTTTTTTTTTTTTTTGGTATATTTTATATTCTCATGCTGTTCCATCTTGTGCACCACACATGAAAATCACAGTGACCCCATGCAGGCCGATCATTAGCCAGGATAAATTATCACAGCTCTGGTGGTTTCCAGGCGTGCACTTTGTTTTATGCTAGCTGAGACTATGACCCCTATCCTTTCAAACCTGCTGCGGTGACGAGCTCAAGCCCAATCCTGCTTTCAGCAAACTCGGGAGACTTTTCACAAATGGCTTAATGGTGCCTGCAAAGGGCCCAGATCTTATAGCTTGCTTTATATGCTGCTTGCAGTTTTAAGGCTTGGGAATATGTGAGCTTGGATCTGATGAGAAGGTTGGGGAGGGTGGTAAAGGCAGCAGCGCTGTTCTTCATCTGTGGAAGTACATTTGTCGGGTAGGCTGTGTTCTTTTAATGCTTTCCTCAAATGCCATTTTGTAACAGTAAAATGCTCACTAAAAATACTAAAATATTTTTAGTCGTCGAGTACAAATCAGATTGAGCCGCACATTTCCCTCGCGAGTAAAAGTGATGAGTTTGTGTTCATTAACTCGGGGCCATCTGGTGCAGACATGCTGCAGTCTGTGAATCAAACATGCATCAAACTCCAGGGATCAGAATAACCGCCAGACCCAGTGTTTGGGGGGCTCGGGGGGTAGAGGGAGGAGGTAGAGGGTAGCCGACTATGTATTTCGTGCTGTTTAAAAATTAACTTTGCTCTACAACAGATTTTGGAGTTTAATGTTAGGCTGTTGGGAAACTGTTGTTCCAGACTCACCAGTGACCATTCCAGTAACCTTCAGGGGGCTCTTCTGACATTAAAGTAATTGTTACCTGTCGTCCCGACTGTTTTCTGGGCAAAATGACCAAATAGTTCTGTGTTTCTCTACATTGTTGAATAATGCATCTTGAGGGGGCAGTTTCACAGGCGCATATAAGAAATAAATCTAAAGAGCCTCAGTTCTTTCTGGTTTGGACTGGTGCAGGTCAGTGGGCTTTAGATGTTGGTGATACAGGACCAGATTTTGTAGCATTTTGTTAGAAAACTTAGGGGAAAAAAAAGATGATGTTGTAAATGGAGGTCCTGACTCTGCCTCAAAGACATTTTCCAACCTAAATGATTCTATGATTCCATGAAATCTGCTCCATCTGCCTGGCACTTCATATATTTCTCACCCAAATATCTCCAGACTTTTTTTCTTCCTGCCTATCCTGTGTATGTGTTTTCTGTGCTCTGCTTTCACCTCTTCCAACTTCACATCTTTCGTGAGTTGCAGTGATAGCTGGGGTGGTCCCACAGGGTGGGGAAGAGCCAATTTTAAGCCTGAATCCTTTTTGGGATGATCCATAGTCAGCAGGGTCCACCTGCAAATGGGTATAACCCCAGGTATCCATTGTCGTGTCACATCAGCTTCTGCAACCTGCACTGCATCATGTTTTCAGCATTTACTCTCATACAAGAGAGTGGGGACAATCTTTTTAGCAGGGTTTGCTGCAACAGGACAACAGGTGATGGTTTTAAACTAAAAGAGATTCAGACCAAATACAAGGAAGACATTTTTACGCTGAGGCTGATGAAACAGAGGCACAGATTGCCTGGAGAGGTGGTAGAAGCCCCACCACGGAAAGCATTCCAAGGCAGGTTGAATCTAGCTGAAGATGTCTCTGCTAACAGCAGGGGGGTTGGATTAGATGCTCTTTAAAGGTCCCTTGCAACCCAAACCATTCTATGAATTTATAAGCTTGAGATTTATAAGCTTTAAATGGGATGTCAGGACGAAGTTCTTCACAGTGAGGGTGGTGAGACACTGGCACAGGTTGCCCAGGGGGGTTCTGGCTGCTCCCTCCCTGGAGGTGTTCAAGGCCAGGTCGGATGAGGCTTTGAGCAACCTGTTCTAGTGGGAGGTGTCCCTGCCTATGGCACAGGGGGGTTGGAACTGGATGATCTTTGAGATCCCTTCCACCCTAAACATTCTATGATTCTATGATTCTGGAAAGACATAGGCAAGGGGTTAGGCTAGAATAGAATAGAATAGAATAGAATAGAATAGAATAGAATAGAATAGAATAGAATAGAATAGAATAGAATAGAATAGAATAGAATAGAATAGAATAGAATAGAATAGAATAGAATAGAATAGAATAGAATAAAGCCAGGTTGGAAGAGACCTCCAAGATCATCCAGTCCAACCTATCACCAATGGCACTAAGTGCCCCATCCAGTATTTTCTTCAAGACCTCCAGGGATAGTGACTCCACCACCTCCCTGGGCAGCCCATTCCAATGCCAATCACTCTCTCTGTGAAGAACTTATTCCTAATATCCAGCCTATACTTCCCCCAGGTGTGCACTTCCTTTAAATTCTGGGAACATTGTTCCTGACACGAAGCATTCTTTTGTTTCCTGAGGAAGTATGTGTGACTTAGTTTCCTTTTTGCTTTTTTTACCAGGGCCTGCAAAATCTGGAGGGCTGAATGTCTTCCTCATAAATGACCAATGAGAGTTAGGCACAGGCCAGGCAGGTGTGAGTGGACTGAACACAATCAGTGTGAATGATGCTGTTGGAGCTGGATGATGACAGACCAGTGGTTTGCAACATCAGTCCATGGAAAGTCCATGGGAACATAAACCCAGCAAAGCTGGAGTGTGAAACAGCAGCTGAAAAAAAGCTGTTTGTTCCTGAATAGATGTAAGAAGCCTTTTGCCTTGGAAATGGGGAAGGATTGAGTTTAGCATACTGGGGTCAACTCTTTCTGACCCTGAAGCCGAAGTATCACATCCATGTAAAAAAAAAAAATAGGATGACTATGTCCATTTTTTCTTTCAAGGCAAGTCCCAGGCCCAATATGTCCTCTAGAACAGGCAGTGCTGGGTCAGACACCATGGAGTGCAAGGTGCCATGGGTCACCTAGTTGCACCAGTGTCTTAGAATGTGACCTGACCCTGCTTAGCTGACTCATATAAGCAGAACTTTTGAGGCTAGGGAGTACTTTGCAGAGTCAAAATGGATGTGAGCATAAATTTTTCATTTCCTTTCCAGCCTCGATCCTTGTAATAATATATTAACCTATTTTTAGTCAAGGTTACCTTGTTTTGAGTAGGCCATCTGTGTCACTGTAAACATCTGCTTCTTCCTAACTTCCAAAGGGTTTGTTTTTTTTTTCCTAACATCAGGAGGGGTAAAATCTGCAAGGGGGAGTTGAAATTACTGTGAGCTTGCTGAAAGAGCCACTTAGCTAAAGCCATAAAATAGATGGTGTCATGGACTTCTCTCCTATTAAGGAAGGCTGAAAGAATTGAGGCTGTTCAGCCTGGAAAAGAGAAGGCTCTAGGAAGACCTTTTAACTACATTTCAAGAACTGAAAGGCACCTACAGAAAAGCTGGGGGAGGACTCTTTAGAAGGGCTTGTAGTGAGAGGATGAGGGGCAATGGTTTGAAACTGGAGGAGGGTAGATTTAGGTTGGGCATCAGGAGGAAGTTCTTTAAAATGAGGGTGAAACACTGGAACAGGTTGCCCAGGGATGTGGTTGAGGCACTGTCCCTGGAGACATCCAAGATCAGACTTGATGTGGCCCTGGGCAGCCTGATCTATTTGGAGGTGTCCCTGCTGAGTGCAGGTTGGTTGGACAAGATGACCTTTGAGGATGCCTTCCAGCCCAATGAAGTCTGTGAATGTGAATCAGAAGACAGAGTGCTGTGTGTCCTTATTAAAGCAGTTGCAGACCCTGCACGGGGACGCAACCAATTTTTCGTGGGCTGTGGCAGTACTCATGAGCCACAACTGCAGTCTGGTTGTAAAAAGGGAATGACACAGCTGAAAAGCAACATGAAATCCATACAGAAGACAAGAGAAGGGTCCTGTCACTGACTTAAAACCCCAAACCAAACCAAGAAAGTGAATAATATATGAAGGGAATGAGAGCAAGGTTTCTAATGGGTTCTAAGCAAAGATTGTGTTTCCATGACAATACTCCTATTCCTGGATAATCCATACAGCACAGGCTTGGCTGTCCTGCTGAGATGTGTTTTGTCATATCTGGAGAGAGAGAGAAAAAAAAAAAAGAAGGTGAAATGGAATTACACCTTTGAAAAAAGTTGAGTTTTTGAAAGGCTCTCACTCTTTTCATCAGAGAAGCAGATTCTATGATTCTAAGTCATCTGCCCCTATGATCAGTCTCTTAAGTGACCATTCCCATTAATGGCACCAAGTCAAAGGAGGTGACAGTGTTGCATGGAATCACAGAATCGTAGAATGGTCTGGGTTGGAGGGGACCTCCAAAGGTCATCTAGTCCAACTTCCCCTGCAGTAAGCAGGGACATCCTCAACTAGATCAGGTTGCCCTTGTGGAGCCTCACCTTGAGTATGTCCAGGGATGAGGAGACCTTATAGCAACCTTCCAGTATCTGAAGGGGGCCTACAGGAAGGCTGGGGAGTGACTGTTCACAAGGTCTTGTAATGACAGGACGAAGGGTAATGGGTTCACACTGGCAGAGAGGAGATTTAGACGGGATGTTAGGAGGAAGTTGTTTGCAGTGAGGGTGGCGAGACACTGGCACAGGTTGCCTAGGGAGGTTGTGGCTGCTCCCTCCCTGGAGGTGTTCAAGACCAGGCTGGATGAGACCTTGAGCGACCTGATCTAGTGGGAGGTGTCCCTGCCTGTGGCACAGGGGGGTTGGAACTGGATGGTCTTTGAGGTCCCTTCCAACCTAAACCATTCTATCATTCTGAGGCCTCAACTACCTCCCTGGACAACCTGTTCCAGTGTTCCACTACCCTCATGGCGAAGGACTTGTATAGCCCACTTGTTTCTGATGGTTCTTGTTTTTGATGAGACCCTTCATCAGAATTACCCTCCCTGCTCTGTCTCTTAGTTTCCTCCCTGAATTCCATCTCCCCGCTCTCATTAAGGACAGTTTTCTGAATGACATCTTTGAAAGCTCACCAGTTGCTTGTGAGGGAAATGACTGCTTACTCATCCCCTTTGGGAAATCAGGTTTGCCGTCCCAGGATGTCTCCGGATTTCACTACTTTGCACTGGACTCTGCAAAATTATCATTCCTCTTGTTGGCTCTACCTTTGTGCCACCTCTAGGAAGGGAAATAAATGCTCATTCTCATTTGTGCAAGAGAGCAGGGGACTTTCAGGCTGTAACAGCTCATTTTTCAACTAGCTCTCTCCAAGGTGATTCTTTGTCAGGTCCTATTAAAGGACGTTCCAAAGTTGCACCAATTTCTTTGTCTATAGGATTGCTTTTTCCCCTTTGGTCTCATGATGTTTCAGTGAGTTTTTGGATTTTGAGTGCTAATAAATTCTGGATTCAGATTATTTTCATTTCACCTGACTGTTACTGAAGCTCTTTCTATATTAATTTCATGGGTTCAGTGCACAGTGAGTACAGCAAGTTCAAAGCAAATCCGGGATGAAACTTATTTCATATTTTGTGTTGAAGGAGAATCATAGAATCATTTTGGTTGGGAAAGACCTTTCAGATCAACAATTCCAACCATTAAACCAACACTGCCAGGTCACCACTAAACCACAACTCTAAACACAATATCTACATGTCTTTTAAATCTCTCCAGGGGTGGTGACTCCACCACTTCCCTAGGAAGCTTATTCTAGGGCTTGAAAAACCCTTCTGGTGAAGAAATTTTTCCTGACATCCAATCTTGGCCTTTCCTGGTATAACCTGTGGTTTTTTTCCTCTTATGCTATTGCTTCTTACTTATAAAATCATAGAATGGTTTAGGTTGGAAAGGACCTCAAAGTTCCAATCCCCTGCCACTTCCCACTAGATCAGGTCACTCAAGACCTCATCCAGCCTGCCCTTGAACACCTCCAGGGAGGGAGCAGCCACAAGCTCCCTGGGCAACCTGTGCCAGTGTCTCACCACCCTCACTGCAAACAACTTCCTCCCAACATCCAGTTTTAATCTCCCCTCTGCCAGTTAAAACCTGTCCTTTTTCTGTCATAACAAGACCTTGTGAATAGCCCATCCTCAGCCCTCCTGTAGGCTGCTTTCAGATACTGGAAGGCTACTACAAAGTCTTCTGGAAGCCTTCTCTTCTGCAGGCTGCAGAGCCCCAGCTTTCGTAGCCTGTCCTCATAGCAGAGCTGCTGCAACCCTCTGAGCATCTTTGTGTCCCTCCTCTGGACTTGCTCCAACAGTTCCATGTCCTTCTTGTGTTGGGAGAAGAGCCTGACCCCCACCTCACTAAAACCTCTTTTCAGGTAGTTACAAATGGAAAGAAATTTTCTCCTGGGGCCCCATTTCTCAAGGCTAAGCAACCCCAAGGCTTCAGCTAAACTGAAGATTCAGCTAAAGTTCCATTAAAACTCTGAAGGTCCATTACAACTCAAGAAGTTCTTTGCAGTGAGGGTGATGAGACACTGGAATAGGTTGCCCAGGGAGGTCTTGGCTGCTCCCTCCGTAGAAGTGTTCAAGACCAGGTTGGAGGAGGCCTTGAGCAACCTGTTCCAGTGGGAGTTTTCCCTACCTATGGCACAGGGGGGTTGAAACCAGATGAGCTTTGAGGACCGTTCTAACCTAAACCATTCAATGATTCTGTGGACTCTGAACTTTGCATTGCATAGAGTCCCCTGAGACTTTGATGTGAGCAGCAGAGCACACCAAAGCCTGACCTAGCACCGTTCCCAACATCCAAGCACATCGTGGTTCATCCAGGAGAACCACTGCTTTTTTGTGATTTGCTCTCCTCACTTCACTTCAGTGTGATCCACCAGGCAGTTGTTTGTCATTTGATGGAAAAAATGCAGTTCTTGGTCAGAAGTACCTCAGCCAAATGATTTTCAATTTGGTTTTTGTTAGGTTTACTGAGAGGGGTTCACTTACACCTTGTGAAGGAGACATTATGACTGCTAATCTCTAGGAGTGGAGGTCTCAGGGGGCCTCAGCGAGTGAAACGTGGTTGTTTCCATAGATCTACACTTGCCTTTTTTCTGTTCCTGTTTCCTGTCAGAAATTGCATCTTGTGTCAGAGAATAAAGAGAAGGAATTTTATCCGGCACTTGTGTCCTCACTATTACTCTTATTCTGCCCTTCCCTGTTTTCCTGGCTTTCTTGTTTAGTGATGAGCATCTTTCAGTGGAGGAGGTAGCCCTTTTCTGCAAGCCCCTCGGTGATTTAATCAGCTCAGCCCCAATAAACTCAGCGAAGTTCAGGCTTCTCGGTTCACTTTGGGGGATTTCAAATATGTTCCTCTGGAAGCTAACAGGGACAATGACTGTCACTTGCTGTGCCAAAGTACTGCATCTAGAGCCATGCCAATGTACTGTGTCATGGAGCTATGGCACAATATTAACTGACAGGGGTAGAGCCAGCCTGTCTCCGTTTATAAATCTGACTGTAGTACAGCTGTGCACTCTCACTGGGGTGTGTGGGAACAGTATTAATTTAAATGATTTAATTCCATCTGGATCTTCTTTGCTCTGTTCTTTGACTCCAGAAAAGCTCTTTTTTTTTTTTTTTCTTTTTTTTTTTTAAAGACTTCCATCTGATATGGGTAAATAATCCATTACTACGTGTTAATCAGAAAACAAGGATGAAATTCAAAGTCCTAATTAATCAGATCTCTTCCTAATTGGCTATGGCAAAGAGATTTCTAAGCGTGCCAAGTTCATAAAGTGGTTGAATCACTCACTGGATGTGCCTAAATAAGGTGGAGATCGTTTCTGGAACCATTGTAATGAATTTGTTTGGATTTTCTTTGAGGAGAGGGCAGCAGAATGTCAGGTAGATTAATCTTGGCTTTAGTACATCCTGTCCCGAAGTGTCATCCCATTGCCTTCCATCCACTTTGCTCAGGAGTTTGACAGCAAAATTTTTAGCCTTGGAGTTCAAATAGTTCTGATGAGGCTCACATGAACCAAATACAATTTGACTGGCACCTCTGGAGCAGGCAATTTTTCAGTGAGTGAGTAGAATTTAATTGTTGGCCATGTGTCATTAAAGAAAGGAGAGAGGAGTTTATAGTCTTAGCCATTGTTTTTCTTCATTTTGGTTCCCAAAGCCTTTGAAGCAGCCTATTTGGACCATATATAAAGCACAGCTTTATACTTCCAAGCGATAAAGTGTGATGTTGGCCATTTCTATTGGCTGTCTCCCTGATCTTGCTGTTTTTGGATCACCTCACTGGCCTAAATCTGCTCTCGTGGTGGAGAACAATCCAAACAAAACCTGCTTGGATGATGTGAGTCAGTTCAGCTGTGTGTGTGCTGGATGGAGAGATGTGGATGCTCTAATGGTATATCACAGAGGAAATGCTCTGACTCTTTGGCCTGCTGAGCTTCTGCATTTCAGAAATGACCCCAGAAAACACTTTTGGATGTGCCCAGACCATTAGCGACGATCATCTGCTCTCCTATTTGCTGGATGTGAGCAATCATTTAGCACAGCCACCAGCCCAGTTGTGTCAAACAGGTCCTGGAGAGCTGCTGGAGGAGAAGCTCCATCAAAGCCCATCACCGTGCTCAGCAGAAGCCACTCCACAAAGCCTTTAGGCTGACGGGGATACATCATTTTCCCCCAGTGTCACAGATAAAAGGTACAAGCTTCTCTTCTACACCAGCAGCAGTATAAAGGACATGATGGGTAAATGTAAAGACAGCAAGCTCTGGCTGCAAGCAAGCTACAATGAGAGGATATGAAATGTGTTGTGAAAGTACTAATAATTAATTGTTTCTTAAGCTGTGCAGCCTATTTGTTTTTACCTTTCTTCTGCATTTCTACCACAGCATTATCATTTATTTCCCCTCCCTCCCAATTCTTTCCCCCCC
>VWZI01015189.1:0-17223 GCA_013396835.1 Psilopogon haemacephalus | reverse complement strand
CCTTGTCCACCACTGCTGTGACTTCATCATAGAAAGCCACCAAATTTGTCAGGCATGATTTACCCTTGGTGAAGCCATGCTGGTTACCATCAGAAGTTCTTGCAGAACTCCTTTCTTACTTCAGAAGGTGACTGTTTGGAGGTTCAAGATCATTAGTGTACCCCAACCAGTAAAAATTGTTGGTAGTTTTTCCATCAAGCTTTTTGTGAGATCTCATGAAAAATGGTGTGATTGTCTTCCCAACTAACATACTGCACCTTATACGTTGTTAAGAAAACCACAGTTTGATGTGTGCCATGATATTCACATCAAAGGATCTTGAGGAAGATCCATGGGCTGCCATAACTCTTAGACTACCACACAATGATGTTCCTATGATCAGAGTTTGTATTCCCTCGATGTGCAGGATTTGAAGGGAACAAACTGACACAGTCTCCAGTCCTGAAATTACTGCTGTAGATCCTTCTCATAGCATTCCCTACTTTTTCATCATCCCTTGAAAATCTGGTTGGTAGGAGTGGATTTAGTATTCCAGCATTAGTCTTGATGCTGCTGTAAATGAAAATCAAGCCATTCTCTACTCCCACTCCTACTCTGCTATGCACATGTCCATGGATTACATTAGTGCTTTTCATCACAGCATCCTAATGGGAGCTAGTGCTAAGCTGTTTGGCTACTGTGACCTCTAAATTACTTTCAGATGCTGTTTTCCATTATGTAATCCTTTGTTCTCACAGTTCCTGCTTTCCTCCTTCTTAGCTGAGCACAGAGTCATATGTCTCTATTAAATATGGGTTGGCTGATTGAGCCCAATGCACTAAGGATTCCAAGCTGGTTTTACAACTACTTCACTTTCCTTAATAATTATTATGATGTCAAACTTCATGTCATTCACAAATGCTGTCAGCAATGATTTTGCATTTGTTTCCAGATCCCATTAAAAAAAAAAAAAAAAAAAATTGTNAAAAAAAAAAAAAAAAAAAAAAAAAAGAAAAAAAGAAAGATGTAATGTAATCCTGTTAGACCTAAGACAAAGCCTTTGAAAGGTAATGCAACACTTTGGAGATGGCTCAAATCATAGAATCATGGAATCGTAGAATCATGGGATCATAGAATCATGGGATCATAGAATCATGGGATCATAGAATGGTTTAAGTTGGAAGGAACCTCAAAGATCATCCAGTTCCAACCCCTCACCATAGGCAGGGACACCTCCCACTAGAACAAGTTGCTCAAGGTTTATTTTAAGGCCAGTGTGAAAGAGTACATGTTTGGGAGCAATGCTTAAAGGCAGTTATAAGAAAGATGGGGACAGGCTTTCTTGCAGGGCTGTTGTGACAGGGTAAGAGCTGATGGTTCTGACCTAAAAGAGGGGAGATTTAGATTAGGTAGAAGAAACAGTTTTTTTTACACTGAGGGTAGTGAGACACTGGCACAGGCTCCCCAGAGAGGTAGTTGATGCCCCCATCCCTAGAAACATTCCAGGTCAGGGTTCTGAGGAACCTACTCTAGTTGAAAATGTCCCTGCTCACAGCAGTGGGGTTGCACTAAGTGACCCTTTAAGGTCCTTTCCAGCCAGAAACTTTCTCTGATTGTATGAAGAGGGAGAAGGGCTCCTCTGCAGTCTGCACAGGCTGGGACTTGGGAACCCAGAACCACCTCCTGTCTCTGTGGACTGTCGAAGGATGTCAGATATCATCCTTGCCTGAAGCTGAGGGATGGGAATCACTCCTTTTCCCCCAGCTGTTCGAAAATAATCTTCAGGTTTTATGGCTCTCTAATTTTGAGGTGCCAAGTACCTCTGACATTCCCTCAATAAATAACATGAAGGGCTTTGCATTGCCATTAACAGAAGCCATTTCAGGCGTTCAAGTAGTGGCAGCCCTAACATTTCACAAGCCAGCCCTAAATACTTCCCCTGCCTGCATTTCTTTTGCAGTCATCTCTAATTTCCTGCTTGCACACTGGTTTCCAAGCAGTGCAATGCACTCTGTGCACATTTTCTACAATCCTTAGAAAACACAGGGAATCATAGGGTCCTTTGGGTGGGGAGAGACCTTTAAGATCATTGACTCCAACCATATGGCATAAGCGAAGAGATAGTTCATTGCTATAGGATCCTCTGCCTGTTCATTGTTGTAGAACAGTGATGTACATCTCAGGAAGTGCCCAGCTCGGCTGCATTCTCTTTGTACAAATTAACTCTGTGTCTAATTGCCTCATCTGCCAGTCTGTAATTTGTTCACAGGTATATTGCTTTTGTGTTTAACTGCTTCATTTCCATATGCATAAGGGGGTAGGGGGTGGGGAGCTCTATGCGGTACAGCGTGGCTTGATAAAATGGTGAAATCCATACCTTAGAGAGAAGAAAGATCACTTAAAGTTGGTTAAAATTGTGCTACACAGAATAAGTATACCATGAAGGAATGCTTCATGCTTACAAACAGACCAGTATTGTAGGGAGTGGATTGAATATGAGTCAGTAGTGCCCAGGTGGCTGAGAAAGCCAATGGCATCCTGGCTTGGATTAGAAACATGGTGGCCAGCAAGGACAGGGAGGTGATCACCCCCATGGATTCAGCACTGCTGAGGCCACACCTCTATGTTTAGTTTTGGGCCCCTCACTAGAAGAAGGACATTGATGTGCTGGAGCATGTCCAGAGAAGGGCAACAAGGCTGGTGAAGGGCCTGGAGCACCTGGCCTACAAGGAGCATCTGAGGGAGTTGGGGTTGTTCAGCCTGGAGAGGAGGAGGCTGAGGAGAGACCTCATTGCTCTCTACAACTATCTGAAGGGAGGCTGGAGTGAGGAGGGGGCAGCCTCTGCTCCTTGGTGTCGAGCAATAGGACTAGAGAAATTTGTTTCAGGCTGTGCCAGGGAAGGTTCAGGTTGGGTGCTAGGAAATATTTCTTCACAGGGAGGGTTCTTAAACTTTGGAATAGGGCAATGGTGGAGTCGCCATCCCTGGGGATGTTTAAGCAGCCTGTGGACCTGGCCCTTAGGGACATTGGTTTAGGATTGACCCTAAAGTGGGTCAAAGGTTGGACTGGATGATCTTTGAGGTCTCTTCCAAACGGATGTTTTCTGTGATTCTGTGAGGTCTGTGAAATGAAAGCAGAAAATCACCTTATAAACCAAACATCCCTCCCATGATTAACTTAGTTAAATTCGGAGGAGTCGGATCAGAATCAAACCTATGCAGGATGGAAGGAAGTTCTCTGTGTTCACTAGGGAGGCAGAGGGAAGTGTGCAGGTGCAAGTCTAGTTGTGGCATTTCCTGATTTTCTTGATTGCTTAATTGTAACGTTCTCAATACACTTGTTTCAGAGTGGAATTTCTTAAATGAATGCCACTCAGAGCTCATTAGCACCCAGAGAAGTACAGCAGACAGTATTTTCATGGTTTAAAAAACACTTGGATGAATAGAATAGAATAGAATAGAATAGAATAGAATAGAATAGAATAGAATAGAATAGAATAGAATAGAATAGAATAATAAGCCAGGTTGGAAGAGACCTCTAAGCTCATCCAGTCCAACCTATCACCCAGCCCTAGCCAGTGGCACTAAGTGCTTCATCCAGTCTTTTCTTTAACATCTCCAGGGATGGGGACTCCACCACCTCCCTGGGCAACCCATTCCAATGCCAATCGCTCTCTCTGGGAAGAACTTCTTCCTAACCTCCAGCCTATAGCTCCCCTGGCACGACTTGACACTTGAGAAGAGACCAAACCCCACCTGCCTACAATCTCCCTTCAGGTAGTTGTAGACAGCAATGAGGTCTGCCCTGAGCCTCCTCTCCTCCAGGCTGCACACTCCCAGCTCCCTCAGTCTCTCCTCATAGGGCTGTGCTCCAGGCCCCTCACCAGCTTTGTTGCCCTTCTCTGGATACGTTGCAGTACATCAAGACTGGAAACCATCACATAGGAAAGCTTGAGCCTGAATCCAGAGCTTTGTAGCATTGATCAGCTAATTCATATAGCACATTACAATGAACTCTTCTTCCATAATGCTGCTTCTCTGCTGCAAGATGTTAGGAATCAAGGAATATGTTCAAAACTGGTTTTTGCTATTTGCCTGTGGGAAGGTTGAGGTTAGGTCAAGACTAATGGTTGACAGCAGGCTGACCCTGCAGGTATTTTCACAGTAGATCTCAACTCTCTGTTCCAGCTTGATTATCTGCCCCATGCCTATCTAGAGCACAGGTTTTGAGAGGAGCAGCTAAAGGAACTGGAGTTGTTCAGCCTGGACAGAAGGAGACTGAGGGGAGACCTTCTCACCCTCTACAACTACCTGAAAGGAGGTTGGAGCCACATGGGAGCTGATCTCTTCTCTCACATAACAATAGGACAAGAGGAAACAGCCTCAAGTTGTGCCAGGGGAGGTTTAATCTGGCCCTTAGGAAAAATATAATCCCCAAAAGGATTTTCAAGCCCTGGAACAGGCTACCCAGTGAACTGGTAGAGGGATTTCAAAGATGTGTAGATGTGATGCTGAGTGACATGGTTTAGTGATCACCTAGCAGTGCTGGGTTAATGGTTGTGCTTGGTGATCTTAAATGTCTCTTCCAAGCAAAACAATTCAGTCATTCTATGCATTGTGTACAGCCTGGAGTCTACCCAACTGCTCTTGCAGCAAGGTGAACCAGTTTTGGAAGGCCCCACTGTTGCTTTTACACACAGAATTGCAGACTGTTGGGGATTGGAAAAGATCTCTAGAAATCAGAGTCCCGCTGCTAGAGCAGGATCACCTAGGGTGAGTCACACAGGAACACAGGTGGGTTTTGAATGTGTTCAGAGAAGGACACTCCAGAACCTCTCTGGGCAGCCTATTCCCGTGTTCTGTCACCCTCACGGTGGAGAAGTTTTTCCTAAAGTCCATGTGCAACCTCCTGTGCTCCAATTTGCATCCATTGCATCTTAGAGTCATTGAATGGCTTAGGTTGGAACGACCTGAAAGATCATCCAGTTCCAACCCCCCTGTGCCATAGGCAGGGACACCTCCCACTAGAACAGGTTGCCCAAGGTCTCTTCCAACCTGGCCTTGAACACCTCCAGGGAGGAAGCAGCCACAACCTCCCTGGGCAACACATTCCAGTGTCTCACCACCCTCACTGCAAAGAACTTCTTCCTAACATCAGTTTAAATCTCTCCTCTGCCAGTTTAAATCCATTAGCCCTCATACTGTCATTGCAAGACCTTGTCAATAGTCCCTCCCCAGCCTTCCTGTAGGCCCTATTCAGATATTGGAAGGCTACTATAAGGTCTCCTGGAAGCCTTCTCTTCTCCAGGCTGAGGAGTCTCAACTCTTGTAGTCTGTCCTCATAGCAGAGCTGCTGCAGCCCTCTCAGCATCTTGGTGGCCTCCTCTGGACTGGCTCCAACAGTTCCATGTCCTTCTTGTGTTGGGGGCTCCAGAACTGCACACAGTACTGCAGGTGGGGTCTGATGAGAAGAGAGTAAAGGGGGAGATTCACCTCCCTTGCCCTGCTGGCCACACTGCCCATCATACAGTTGATGTCTGGGCCACACATGCACACTTGTTCTGTCATTGGACATACCAAAAAGATCTTGGCTCTGCCCTCCAAGCACTCACCCTTCACGTATTTATATTTGCTGCTAGGCTAGACTTTATAGACTTCCACCTCTCAAGCTTGCTGGCATGGTGCTATAGATATGCATTTGGAGGTGTCTGGAGGGGCCTCCTGGGATGCAGCCTGTGATTATATCTGTGCTTGGTAAACATTGCCAGGGCACAGGCCCAGGCACTCCACTGTCACCATTCTTAAAGTTGGTGTGGTCCTGGCACAGATTTGGCCTTGGTAAGTTTTCGAGACACTTCCCCATCACACTTTAGGGGCTAACATCTGCCAGATACCATTCCCAGAAGACAGTTGGGATGTTGTTACCCAGTTCTGGAGCACAGAAGAGCACAGGGATAGCCAGAGAGTGACAGCTGACCTCCAGCACCAGGTTAGCTGAGTTGTGGAGGTGTAAACTTTTGGTCCACAGTTTGAGCAAAGTTCTGGTTTAGAGCTCCCATCCTGTGAAATGAGATCCAGTACAGCTACTTTTAGCCACTGCAAAGTGAGACATCTCATCTAAGCTGCCAAACTGGGTGCCTGCAGGAGTGGAGAAAGCTGGGCTCCACCAAAGGGTGATCCATCCCACTTAGTTACCAATTTGGGGGAAGACTGATAGCGGGTGTGGAGCTCATGGTGGAGCAGGAAGGCAGCAGCTGGTGGAAAATGGAGACCCTTGTGCCACCAGCGTGCAACAGGGCTGCAAGCACCAGCTTGGACAGCACAGAGCAAGTTCAGGCCTCTGAAAAGAGCAGCACAAGGCCTGTGGAAACTCACATGGGATGTGAGGGGTGCAAAAGCTTTAAAGCTGTGCACGTACAGCACAGAAACAAACCCTTCCCAGCTGAGCGAAGCATTCACGTGAGTGACGCTGGGCTCGTTCTCATCTCTGATAACTCGTCCAAAAAAAGTGCTGATTGGGAGAAGAAAACTTTCAGCTAATTACTGTCATTTTTTAATTTTCTGGTTTTTTTTGTTGGTTTTTTTTTTTTTTCTTTTCGTTTTCCCTGTGTGCTCTGACTACTGTTCTTAATTTCCTGACCAGCTTGTGCCCTTCCCCCGCGCCTCTCCGAGCATCTGTGGTCGTTTCAAATTGAGCTGTACTACCTGCTGCTCCGACTTTCTAACATACCATACCAGTTGGTTTGCCAAACAGTGAACTGCCAGCCATCTGCTATCCGAAGCAGAATTTACATTGTTTCATCTTAAAATAACGCCTTCAGAATATCAAGTAACTCTCTGCATCAGGTTCCGCGAACTGAAAATCGGCCAGGATTAAAAAACAAATACCAAATGTGCCTCGGAAAAAGGAGGAGGGAAGGGAGGAGGGGAAAGTTTTTAATTTGCTGGTTTACCTGATCAAGACTTAGATAATAAGGTTGATAGTTTTCACCTTGCAAATGCAAACTCCTTACCATGGAAGCAATCTCAGAACTGCTGGTGAGGTGGAGCAAAGGGAATGGGGACTGGTTTCTGTGCATAGCATGGTGCTTGATGACTTCTGCTTGGAGCAAAGGGAATGGGAACTGGTTTCTGCACATAGCATAGAATCATAGAATGGTTTAGGTCAGAAGAGACCTCAAAGCTCATCCAGTTCCAACCCCAGGGACACCTCCCACTAAAATAGGTCGCTGAAGACCTCATCCAACCTGGCCTTAAACATCTCCAGGGAGGAGATGTGGTATCTCATTAGAGAAGAGGACAGGAGCTTCTTTCTTGATCTGCTCACCATGCTTCTTTGGATGCAGCCCAGGACAGAGTTGGCCTTTTGAGATGCAAGCATACATTGCTGCCTGGAGGACAGGTTGGCCTAAGGAGAGGCTGGGAGATTTGGGACTCTGCAGCCTGGAGAAGAGAAGGCTTCAAGGAGACCTTATAGCATCCTTCCAGTAACTGAAGCCTACAGGAAGGCTGGGGAGGGACTATTGACAAGGTCTTGTTATGACAGGACAAGGAGTAATGGGTTTAAATTAGCAGAGGGGAGATTGAGACTGGATGTTAGGAGGAAGTTCTTTACAGTGAGGATGGTGAGACACTGGCACAGGTTGCCCAGGGAGGTTGTGGCTGCTCCCTCCCTGGAGGTGTTGAAGGCCAGGCTGGATGAGGCCTTGAGCAACCTGTTCTAGTGGGAGGTGTCCCTGCCTATGGTGGGAGGTTGAGACTGGATGATCTTTGAGGTCACTTCCAACCCTAAACCATTTAATGATTCTGTGTTGTCCAGCTTCTCATCCACCAAAAGTCCATCAGCATCTGGGGCCTGTTAAGAAAGGCAGTGAAAAAGAAGGGATTTCAGATGCCACCAGCATACCTTAACTTGGGCTCTCTCTCATCCAGTAAACCTTCCAAGTGCTTCTAAAATATCTTGAGCCCTAAAAGAATGCTTTAGTCTGATGGTTTGTTTTAAGGCACCACGATGTAAATATCCCCATTCCTGAGGATGCCATGGATAGTGTGTATGCACTTACTGCAACAAGGCCAATTATATGGGTTGCCTCTAGCAATGGAAAGCACAGGAACATAGAGTACTTATAAATATGGTGATATGTCAGCCCATAAGATGGATTTCTAATGTATTTCATTCCTGGTTAAAGGGGAAATAAGTGCATATTCCAGCACGTAGTATAATAGAGCACAGCCCTCTGAGGAGCAGCTGAGGGAGCTGGGGTTGTTCAGCCTGGAGAAGGGGAGGCTCAGGGGGGACCTTATTGCTATCTACAACTACATCGTTGTGGCCAGGTAGGATTTGGTCTCTTCTCCCAGGCAACCAGTGAGAGAATGAGAGGGCACAGCCTCAAGATGCACCAGGGCAGGTTTAGGCTGGATGTTAGGAAGAAGTTCTTCATGGAAAGAGAGATTGGCTTTGGAATGGACTGCCCAGGGAGGTGGTGGAGTCATCATCTCTGGAAATGTTTAAAAGGAGACTGGATGTGACACTTAGTGCCATGGTCCAGTTGATTAGATGGTCTTAAGTAGTAGGTTGGACTTGATGATCTTGAGGGTCTTTTTCAACCTGCCTGGTTCTGTGAGTATGTGATAATAGCAGTCTCAGTCTTCTCATCTCCCAGGACTGTGGGAAATGTGTATCTTGAGGAGTACCCATCCATCCAATAACGAATTCATTCTTTCTGATGGAGTCATCACAGGACTGACATGCCTGCCTCTAGGCCTGAGGCACCAAGTAAGAGTCAGGCTGCTTATATGTGGTGCCTAATACATGCTAAATACTCAGCAACACTTCTTTCCAGCAGCATCCCCTCCAGGGTCTGTAAATTCAGATGGAACATATGTTTTGGGCCAGAGAACAGAAGCATGTCAGTTTGATTACTTAAGTACTTGGAGGGTGATTACTTTTACCTGGCTTTAGCTGTTTAAAATTAATGGCCTTAGCCTAAACTTGTCACATAGGTTGCCTCCATTATCGGTGGAAAGAGAGAAGAGCCTCCAAGGAGCAATTCAACCCAATCCTAGTAAAGGTCTGGAGTCAGCATCCCTCAATGACAATTTTTCCTACCTTTCTCAAGAACCTTAAGAGTTAGCTAGGATTTCCTCCCTACATTTCAAATAAATCCCACTCTAGTAGGTGCCACCTACTATTTTGGGTTCCTGTTTGTTTTTTATTTTCCAGAAATGGCACACTAGGTCATTTCTTCTGTCAAGACACAGCAGCTCCTCTAGAAAATCTTTTTTTTTTTTTTTTTATCATTGATTTTTGTAAGGCTGAATTTGTCTCAGTTAAACATTTGGCCTTAGAAGACCACTTCAGATGCTGAATTTGGATTAGACAGCAGTAGTAGAAACCCGTTACTCAGATGTTTAAGCTTTGAATCAAGTGAATTGATGCATCCTTGTACCTAGAATTTCAAACAGGCTACCTATGAGTTACTCTTTGGAAGTAACTGGGGCTAAGTTAGTATCATTTTGTTGAAAATGCAAGCAGAGTTGTGCCATGGACAATTGCATTGGGAATCACAGAAACATTCAGCTTGGAAAAGACCCTCAGGATCAGCAAGTCCAACCAGTAACCCCACTCTACAAGGTTCAGCCTAAACCATATCCCCAAGCACCACAACCAAATTACTTTTAAACACATCCATGGTTGGTGACTCAACCACCTCCTTGGGCAGCTCTTTCCAATGTTTGACCACGCTGGCTGGGAAAATGTTTTTCCTAATGTCCAGTTTAAACTTAGGCAGTTGTAGCTTGAGACCATTTCCTCTTGTTCTATCACCGTTTACGTGTGAGAAGAGACCAGCACCAACTTCTCCACAATGTCCTTTTAGGTAGCTGCAGACAGTGATGAGGTCTCCCCTCAGCTTCCTTTTTTTATAAACCAACCGGCCCCGGCTCCTTCAGTCATCCCTCATAAGATTTATTCTCCAGCCCCTTCCCCAGCTTTGTTTCCCTCCTCTGCACTCTCTCCAACACCTCCACATCTCTCTTGTAATGAGGTGCCCAAAGTCATTCTCCACGCTATTAGACTCATAGAATGGTTTAGGTGGGAAGGGACCTCAAAGATCATGCAGTTGCAAACCCCCTGTGCCATAGGCAGGGACACCTCCTACTAGAACAGGTCTCTCAAGGCCTCATCCAACCTGGCCTTGAACACCTCCAGGGAGGGAGCAGCCACAACCTCCCTGGGCAACCTGTGCCAGTGTTTCACCACCCTCGCTGTAAAGAACTTCCTCCTAACATCTAGTTGAAATCTCCCCTTTGCCAGTTTAAACCCATTACTCCTCATCCTGTCATTACAAGACCTTGTCAATAGTCCTTCCCCAACACTGGAAGGCTACTATAAGGTCTCCTTGAAGCTTCTCTTCTCCAGGCTGCAAAGCCCCAACTCTTGTAGCCTGTCCTCATAGCAGAGCTACTGCAGCCTCTGAGCATCTTCTTATCCCTTCTCTGGACTCACTCCAACAGTTCCATGTCATTCTTGTGTTGGGGGCTCCAGAACTGCACATAGTATTAAACTGTTAAGAGAGTTCCTGGTGCAGCTGTCCAGTTTTGAACCAACAGAAACTCTTCTTGGTAGAGGTTAGAAAATTTGGACAGACAAGGAGTTACTCTTGGTTGGCTCTTTGGATGCAGCGAAAAGTAGCTGTGCCATGCTAATTGGGCATCAGGGACAGAAAATGGGACCTGGCACCTTATTTATGAGTATAGATGGTGGCTTAGGTCTCTGTGTTATCTCCAGATTGCTTAATTGAAGTTCTCTGGGTTAATGCCAGGCACCTGCATTTTAGGTGTTATAAAACCTAATCATGGAACTGAAGCAGCCTGAATCTCACTGCATGTGCCTTGATTTGTTCAGAACTGGGCAAGGACCCAGACTCTGTTTTTTGAGAGCTTTCCTCCTGTGTTATTTATATACTTAGATTTTAGTAGCCACTAAGAGCCCCAAACCCACTTATGCAAAGTGTTGTGCTGACGTGTAGCAGCAAGGTTGTCCTGTCTCCAAACCCACTTATGATTCATATATGAGATGAGAGGTAAGAAGCATTTTCAAGGAACAGATGGTGGGAACACAGGTTAACAAAGAGATCCATTAGTAGAGATATTCCATGAATTTCCTTCATTGCCTCTTCTCCCAGAGGCCTCACAAAAGGGAGTTTATGATGAAACTACTAATAAAACCCAAAGAAATCACTTCAGTTAAGGCTGGTGGATGGTAAGATTCAAGCTGGTCGATATGTCTTCGCTACAGCCCCAGAATAAAACTAAGTGGAGCATATTGGAACAGATTGATACCTTCCAGTATCTGAAGGGGTCCTACTGGAAGGCTGGGGAGAGACAAGTCTTGTAATGACAGGATGAGGGGTAATGGGTTCTAACTGGCAGAGGGGAGATTTAAATGGGTTGTTAGGAGGAAGTTCTTCACAGTGAGAGTGGTGAGACACTGGAACGGGTTGCCCAGGGAGGTTGTGGCTGCTCCCTCCCTGGAGGTGTTCAAGGCCAGACTGGATGAGGTCTTGAGCATCCTGATCTAGTGGGAGGTGTCCCTGCCTATGGCACAGCGGGACTGGAACTGGATGATCTTTGAGGTCTCTTCCAACCTAAACCATTCTATGATTCTATGATTCTATTCTATGATTGCCCAGGGAGGTTGTGGCTGCTCCCTCCCTGGAGGTGTTCAAGGCCAGGCTGGATAAGGTCTTGAGCATCCTGATCTAGTGGGAGGTGTCCCTGCCTGTGGCGGGGTTTGGAACTGGATGATCTTTGAGGTCCCTTCCAACCTAAACCATTCTATCGTTCTATGATTCTATATTGATATCCAAATTGCTTTCAAAATGGCTCTAAACAGGAAAGAAAAATACCCACATTGAGATTCCTGCCTGCAGATCCAGCCTGACTGGTTAGTTTAAAGCTGTCTGAGGTGCCTTAACATAGACCCTTAGCTTTTCTGCTTGCTAATGTTTCACATCTCATTCATACAGAGTGGTTCGAACCCTTCAAGCCCTTGCTAATCCTTTCACCTCCCAGCTGTGTCTGGGTATTACCAAAACCACACCCAAAGTCACTGAGAAAGCCCTTCAGAGCTAGATTGCAACTGTTCAGTGCACTTAAACTCTCCCATTTGAAAACAGTTACCTTTTACAAAGTCAGTGATAGGGAATTAGATCATGTTCTGTGATCTGCATTTATCATTAAACACTTAACTTGTGTCTTGTGGTTTCTTCTTTGTACCTATGTTGAAGTTCAGCCACCTCCAAGTACTGTTCCCAGGCTGCCATGGGAACTGTCAGGCATCATTACAGAAAAGGGAAAAAAAAAAAGGAGCTGCAAGAAATAACACCTATACAAAATTTACCCTTTTTATGAGGGTGGAGTGGGAGAGGTTTCATTTGTTTTGGACTTTTTAGGTGGACTTAGGCTATAAGAACACAACTATTTGAGGTTCATTCAAGATCTGTGTTTGGCTTTTAATATAATTGATATCTCTCTGTTAAGGAACAATTTGTAGGGAAAAAAAAAAATTGGTGACAGTGTATTTTCATGGTATTCATATACTGATGGTGAGTGTGAGATGCCCATGGAAGAGGTGTGGGAACTACATGATCCTTGTGGTCCCCTCCAACCCTGACTGGTTCTATGATTCTATGATGGAGTAAAGCTGGAGGTGGGGAGATTCAGATTGACGTGAAGAGGAGGTTGTTCGGCATGAGAGTGGTGAGACCCTGGAATGGGTTGCCCAGGGAGGTGGTTGGGGCCACATCCCTTGAAGTGTTTAAGGCCAGGCTGGATGAAGCTGTGGGCAGCCTAATCTAGGGTAATGTGTCCCTGGGCATGGCAGTGGGGTTGGAACTAGATGATCCATGTGGTCCCTTCCAACCCTGACTGATTCTATGATTCTATCATGGAGCAAAGCTGGAGGTGGGGAGATTCAGATTGACGTGAAGAGGAGGTTGTTCGGCATGAGAGTGGTGAGACCCTGGAATGGGTTGCCCAGGGAGGTGGTTGGGGCCACATCCCTGGAGGTGTTTAAGGGCAGGCTGGATGAGGCTGTGGGCAGCCTGATCTAGGGTAGGCTGTCCCTGGGCATGGCAGGGGGCTTGGAAGTAGCTGATCCTTGTGGTCTCTTCCAACCCTGACTGATTCTATCTGTGATTCTATGATTCTGTGTTTCTATGATTCTCTGATTCTATGGTTCTAGGATTCTTTTTCTTATTTTTTACCTTTAGGAAAGCAAGTATCCACAGAAGATCAGATAGAATTTCTTTCCCAGTTCTGTAAATAACTTGAAGCTTTTCACGCCCGAGAAATCTATCAACAAAAATATTGGCGATATAAATATTAACATCCATAATCCCTTTAATGTTTGTTTATGGGAAGCCAAGGAGGCACGGCAATGGTAGGTGGGTGAATTGAAAAAAACACACTTCATTAAAGAGGGAGACATAATGAGCAGCCATGTACTGTGCTTGGTATGGTGCCCAAGTTAATTCATGGAAGTCTTGCAGGCAGTGTTGTCGTCTTGGTTATGTCATTTTGGAAGGAAATGCTGCAAAGGAAGACATTGTTAGGAAGATCATTTCTATCCTGATGTAAATGGGCTCTTTGGTTTTGTGAGAAAGAAAATTTTAAAAGTCTATCTGAATTAATTCAAGGTCTTTATATTGTCCTTTTGTAGGACTAAAATAGCTACCACTTGGGCAAAGCAACAGTGAAGCTGCTGAGGTCAGATTTAGACATGGGAGCAATGATCTTAGGGAGAAGCAGTCAGTAGAAATGTTCTTTAAAATGGTAGAGAAAGGATCACTGAAGGGCAAAAGCTAAAGACAAAGCTGCAATGGGCACTCACAGACCTCTCTTACAGTTGCTGCATTAATGTGTATCCGAAAACCAAAGTGCATCTGTCTTTAGCACGAGTCAATAACTTGAGCCAATCTTTGCATCTGGGCTGAACCCAAACCTTGTCAACATAGCTGTCATGATCCATCAGTTGTCAGTGCTCGAAACCTCCCTGCTGCTAAGCAGCTCCTGAAGCAGCAGAGTGGTGTGTGTGATTAAAGAGGAGGTAGTTATGGATTGGGAGCCCTGGGTGGTCCTACACTCTTCTTGCTTTCTGAGGACAGCAGGAGACTGGGCAGAAAGGGGTCTGTGAAAAGGAGTGAGGCAGGTGGTGAAAAAACTTTACTTTCCGAGCAGTTCAATGTGACTCTTTTTTGACCCCTCACTATTTCCCGATGAAAGCACCGTATCCTAGGAGCTGGTGCTAGAACTTTTCCCATGTGCATTTTCATGCCTGAATGCAAACTTGCTTACCTTTCTCACCCTGGACAGCATCTCTGCTATGTGTAGAAAGGAATGTTTTGAAAGCTGAGAAAAGCCATTACTTTCATCTCCCTCTGAGAGATGCACACTCCCAGAGACTGCGTCCTGTATGAGATGTAGAAGATGTGGGAAGGGTGGAATGAAGAAAATGTTTGACTCTGTATTGAAAAAAAAAGAGGACTGTGGACTACATTCCACCTCAAAGCCTGACCTTTTCCATACAAGTGGAGTTGATGTCATGTAAAGTTTGCTGAAGCAAAGATTGTGCAGGTATTCAATAGAATCATAGAATGACTTTCAAACACATCCATGGTTGGTGACTCAACCACCTCCTTAGGCAGCTCATTCCAATGTTTGACCACTCTGGCTGGGAAAATGTCTTTTCCTAATATCTAGTCTAAACTTACCCAGTTGTAGCTTGAGACCATTTCCTCTTGTTCTATTACTGTTTACCTGTGAGAAGAGACCAGCACCAACCTCTCCACAATGTCCTTTTAGGTAGCTGCAGACAGTGATGAGGTCTCCCCTCAGCCTCCTTTTTTTAAAAACCAACCATCCCCAGCTCCTTCAGTCACCCCTCATAAGATTTATTCTCCAGGCCCTTCCCCAGCTTTGTTGCCCTCCTCTGCACTCCCTCCAGCACCTTCACATCTCTCTTGTAATGAGGTGCTCAAAGTCATTCTCCACACTATTAGAATCATAGAATGGTTTAGGTTGGAAGAGACCTCAAAGTTCATCCAGTTGCAAGCCCCCTGTGCCATAGGCAGGGACACCTCCCAGTAGAACACATTGCTCAAGGCTTCATCCAACCTGGCCTTCAACACCTCCAGGGAGGGAACATCCACGACCTCCCTGGGAATTCATGAAGAAGACATTTTGACAAAGATGTGGAACAAGACAGTAGTCAGGAGTTGGCACTGGGCAAAACTTAACACAGTGTTTCTTGGAAGCAAAGATAGTTGAACATTAGGGTTGTAGAAAATTGTAGTAATTTAGACTGGAAGGAATCAAAGAATTGCAGAATGGTAAGAATTGGAAAGGACCTTTGGAGATAATTTAGTCCAGCATCCTTGGTAATTCACGGTAACCCAGAGCCGATTGCCCAAGATTGTGTCCATGTGGCTTTGGAATCTCTCCAGTGAAGACTCTGCAACTTCTCTGGGAAGCCTATTCCAGTGCTTCATCACCCTCACAGAATCACAGAAACATTCCAGTTGGAAAAGACCCCCAGGATCATCAAGTCATAGTTCACCCTTAAACCATATCCTCAAGCACTGCATCCAATTGACTTTTAAACACATCTAGGGTTGGTGACTTGACCACCTCCCTGGGCAGCCCATTAAAATGCATGACCACTCTTGCTGGGAAAAAGTAAGGAAGTTTCTCCTCATGTTCCTCCAGAGAAGGAGACTTTGCAGCCTCTCTGGGCAGCCCGTTCCCATGCTCTGTCGCGCTCACAGGAAAGAAGTTTTCCTTAAGTAGAGATGGAACCTCCTAGGTTTCGGTTTGTGCACATTGTCCCTTGTCCTGTGCTGGGCACCACTGAAAAGACTCTGGCCACATCCTCTTGGCACTGTGCCTTTCAGATATTGACTAGCATTGATGAGATCCCCTCTCAGCAAGTTCTTCTCCAGGCTAAATAGCTCCAGATCTCTCAGTCTTTCTTCATCAGAGAGATGCTCCAGTCACCTCATAGCCTTCATAGCCCTCAGAAGATCTCTAAGCATCTCTGAAAGTCTGCTGATCTGAAAGGGTCTAAAAGGAAAATCCAGCTCCCTGGGTGTGCTTATTTTAAGGTTTCACAATTATTTATTTATGTTGGGCCACATCCTCTTGAAGCTGTGCCTTTCTGATATTGACCAGCATTGATGAAAACAATGGCCCTTCCAACCCTGGCTGATTCTATGATTCTAAATCCCTCTCAACCTGCTCTTCTCTAGGCTAAACAGCCCCAGGTCTCTCAGTCTTTCTTCATCAGAGAGATGCTCCAGTCCCCTCATCACCTTCATAGCCCTGAGAAGATCTCCAAGCATCTCTGAAAACCTGCTGATCTGAAAAGGGTTCAAAAGAAAAATCCAGCTCCCTGGGTGTGTTTATTTTAAGGTTTTATCTCACATGAGTTTCACAGTTATTTATTTATGTTGGGCCACATCCTCTTGAAGCTGTGCCTTTCTGATATTGACCAGCATTGATGAAATCCCCTCTTAGCCTGCTCTTCTCCAGGCTAAACAGCCCCAGGTCTCTCAGTCTTTCTTCATCAGAGAGATGCTCCAGTCCCCTCATCACCTTCATAGCCCTGAGAAGATCTCCAAGCATCTCTGAAAGTCTGATGATCTGAAAAGAGTCCAAAAGGAAAATCCAGCTCCCAGGGTGTGCTTATTTTATCTCACACGAGTTTCACAATTATTTATTTATGCTGGGCTTAAATATCTCCAACCTGAAGGTGACACCAAGCCTGGTTTTTTATGTTTTCCAGTAGCAGCCCGGCCAGTGCCTCAAGTGTTGTTTGGCTCGCTGAGCACAAAATCCTTTCACACCCCTCTAGCAAAATCTTCCATCAGAAAGTCACAAGCCCTGAGAGGACTTTTGAGAGACTTTATTAAATTATTAATAAACTGAGTGATTAAAGGACACGGCTCCCTCTGGCTTTTCCTAAACTGGTTTTGTCTCATGGTATTTTAATCCAGGCACATTCCCTAATTAAGATGTTTTCATTCTGTTTCTATTAAGGGGCGATAAGAAATCAAATAATGAAAATATCAAATAGAAGTGGAGAAGGTCCTGAGGACACAAGCCTCAGAGCGTGCCCAGTTTCCTGCAGTCGGCTCTGATATTTCTGATATTTTTCTGTGTAAAAGATATCTGATTTTTTTTTTT
>VWZI01015188.1:145554-176487 GCA_013396835.1 Psilopogon haemacephalus | reverse complement strand
CTTCCACTCTCTGTAGGCTTTCTTCTTGTGTCTAAGCGTGTCCAGAGCTTTCCATTCATCCATGTAGGCTGTCCTCTTTTCTGGGATGCGTTGCTTCTGGGCCTGGAGGAGGTGATCCTTGNCCCCCTTCCTTCCAGATTTTCTACCCATGGCTCCCTGCCAAGCAGATCCCTGAAGAGGTCCCATGAATGTCGGTTCCAGAAACTAATCTTCCTCCTCCCCAATATTTGTCTTTCTACTTTATGTTGGCAAGAAATGATAGGACTACTAAACTGTGAATGTCCTCTTTGGATGATGTGATTGTGTTTAGAAGAGATCCCATTCAGATAGTGTTGGCAGTTAAACAGGGCATGGTGTATAGTCATTATAATTTTCAGATAGTTCTCGAGTCAGTTATTTCTGTAGTGAATTGTTTATAGTCATGTTCTTGTTTTTTAAATTTTGCTTAAACCCATCATTGTTTTGCAACTTACATCTAGGAAAACTTGAAAGGCTGCTTCTGGTAAGTTGTCTTGTAATTTCTCAAGAAGTGAAGTCGTTGCAAATGCACAAAGTAGGTCATTAGTTTCCAGTAAGTTTAATTGATATAGCCAGACTATTCTCATATACCCAGGCAGCTCTTATCCAGAGGGTTTTTAAAAAGCTGACAGAATCACTCTAGTTTTTAAAAAGTATTCAGAAATAAACCTGTTGGTGCTGTCCATTGAAGATTTAGGGTAAGGAGTCTGTCTCCTTTAATGGGTAAGGAAAAAGATTGCTTGTGGAAAGGAGGCAGGAGAACTGCCATGGTAATTATCCACCAGCAATGAAGTTGAGGACACAGCAAGTGTTTTAAAGTAAATTCTGCCTTGAAACAACATCATCTCCTCAGCTTCTGTTGCAGCTCTGATCAGTTAGACTTTTGCCCAGTTTCTGCATGTGTAGTTGGTGGTTCTTCCTTTCTCCATATAGAGGCTTTTGTCTGGACAAGGAAGAGGCCATCTCAGACTGAGAGAGCTTGAGGTGGGTGATTGCACACTCTATAGCTTGTGGAAAAAATAGGTTGGTGAGTTGTGATGAATGTGTCATAGAGGGTGAGCTAAACGACATGTGTGGGCTTCACAATGTTGTTAAGAAAGAAAGATAACCTCTGGGAGGCACAGAGCTTTAGCAGAGAAAGGAATTGCAAGAGAAGGAAGTTATCACAGAGAAAATATAAGGAAGTTGAACACTTCATGCCCTGTAGGTTCTTTTGAGAGCATGTTAGGAAAAGGTCCACCTTTTCCATTTTTCATTCAGTAATACATCTCATTATCCCTCACTTTCTTCTCCTCCTTATTAAAATAACCACTGACAGCCTCTTCAATAATCATGCTTGAATTTTGCCAGAAAAGCCTGATAGTCTGCTCCTGTTTCCTGTGTACTTAGTGTAGAATAACTGTGTTTTGCTATAAGGTTTCTTAATGCAGCTGCAGAATCCAGTATGTTCTTACTAGGTAAATGAAGCAAGGGCCTCCACGTGGTGGCTGCGTGTTAGATGCATTTCTTTTGATAGCCCAGGGTAGTCAGTGGAGCCTAATGCATACTGCACACAGCACTGGCTGTGCTGAAGGGACAATACAATAAAACTACTACAGTTACACTTAGTGTAGATAAGTAACAACCCCAGTTTTTAGGGGAAAAAAAGGCCTCTAAAAACTTCTGATTTTGAGTGTACTGTTGGCTAGATATCAACACTGAGAAAACAGGAATTTCTGAAACTTGGAGAAATATGTGCTTATGAGATGAAGGAACAGGAACAGTGCAGAGCTTTTGCCAGATCAAGGTTTTTAACTGCTTTGTTGCAGTAGAGTGATCTTATTTTCAAGTTGTAAAATGCTAATCATATGTTTAAAATAAAAATTGTCAAATCAGCAACTGGTTCAAATGCTGCCTTTCAAATAACTCTGCTTTACATTATCTCTGAAATAGATGGATTTTTTGGCTGGCATTTAAATCACTTCTTCACAGTTGAGTGGTGATAGTTTTTTATAAAGGTTCCAAAGTGAACCTGCAGGAATAGTTTGCTCTTTCCTGGTGTGTTCTGTGCTGTCGTGGGTTTACTGCCAACAGAATAAAATCTCTCAAACAAATTGGAGAAAGTAACAGAATTATATTTTGGATAGAGCGGTGCATGGAAAAGTTACAGAGCAGATGTAGAAGTTATATTGAATTTATTCCCAACCCATAACTAAATCTATAAACCCCAATGCTCCAAGTCCTCCCCCGCCATGCCTCTGCCATTCAGAGGCCCCAGAACAGGCCTACCCACTTACATATTTACCCAATAACAGCTCCTGCCCAGACATGGCTGGAGGGGGAGGAAAAGGAGGATGAGCTGCCCTTGCTGTGTGCTTATGGACAGAGCAGAATTATGGCATTGAATAACATCCTTCCCTAGTCCCTAGAGGAGTTTTAACCCTATAATTCCCAACGTGGGACATGTGCATATCTTATAGCTTATGTTCATCATTTTCTTACTTCATGACAGCATTTAAGTGAGAATGTGGTGTTTTTGATTTTGTTATTTCAAATAGCTGATAGTCTTGAAAACACTAAGTTACGCCTTAAAGCTATATAACATGGTCAGGAATGGAAAGGGGGATTCATTGTGCGGTTGGAGTGGTCAGAGCAGCATTTTGCCAGATCTCCACTGGTCTGTAGATACACCAGTGGCTCTTGCCAGCTGGTGGGTGTATTCCATCCAGCTGCTTCAGTTTGTGTCTAGCTACAGCAGTGGGTGTTGATGTAGGAAAGAATCTGACCCGTGGTTAGCTGACTGGCATCATTGCTGTGCTGTGCTTTAGTAAATGCCATTCTTTAAATGGCATTCTCTCATAGAGGAGCAGGGTTTTTAGGGAGTGGCAATTCCTTTTTCCTAGAGTAACTGATACATTTAGAAAAACAGAGAAGCACTTGGGTACACAAGTTTTTTACCATGTCTGTGGAAAAAACTGTTATACATCAGTTAACAGCAGCAACAGAAGTTCTCTGGATTTTGTTTGGTGTATCAAATCAGAGACATTTCTAGAATCACAGTATCACAGAATTTCTTATATTGGAAAAGATTTTCAAGATCATTGAGTCCAATCATTAGTTTCACACTGACAAGTCCTTGACTAAACCAAATCCCTCAGCACAACATCTAATCACTATGAATCACTGTGGTTGGAAAGGACCACCAGGATCATCCAGTCCAACCTTCGTACCAGCATCCTTAATCACTAGACCATAGCCTCAAGAACCACATCCACTCTTTTTATTAAACACCTCCAGGGATGGTGACTCCACCACCTCCCTGGGCAGCCCATTCCATCCACTCAGCCTGGGCTCCCTGGGCAGCCTCACCATCCACTCAGTAAAGAGCTTCCTACCAACATCCAGTGTAAACCTTCCCTGACAGAACTTGAGGCTGTTTCCTCTTGTCCCATCATTAATAACTCGGGAGAAGAGACCAGCAGCAGCCTCACTGCAACCTCCTTTTAGGTAGTTATTGCCCCTTTTAGGGGCAATAAGGTCCCCTCTCAGCCTCCTCTTCTCCAGACTAAGCAACCCCAGTTCCCTTAACTGTTCCTCAGAGGTCATGTTTTTCAGACCTCTCACCAGCCTTGTTGCCCTTCTCTGCACCCGCTGCAGCACCTCAATGTCCCTCCTAAACTGTGGTGACCAAAACTGGACACAGTTCTTGAGGTGTGGTCCCACGAGTGCTGAGTACAGGGGCATGATCACCTCCCTACTCTGCTGGTCACACCATTTGTGATACAGGCCAGGATGCTCTTGGCCTTCTTGGCCACCTGGGCACGCTGCAGGCTCATGTTCAGCTGCTGTCAACCAACATCCCCAGGTCCTTTTCCAGCAGGCAGCTCTCCAGCCACTCCTCCCCCAGCCTTTAGGGCTGCTGGGGGTTGTTGTGGCCAAGGTGCATGACCCAGCACTTGGCCTTGTTAAACCTCATGCTTTCTGCCATACACCACATTTCACCTGTTGATGTTGTACTTGTTGATATATTTCTTACTGGAAACCCATTTATTATAGTTTGGGAACTGATGGTGTTATTTTAAATACATATATCATGATCTAATTTAAGAAGTATTTCTGTTCGGTGGTGTATCACTTGAAGTGAAAACCGGAGGTGTATTTATGATCAATGATGTAAGATTAGATGATTGAATGAGTCTCTCACCATCCAAAGCAAAACATTAGACTGTTTATCTTAAACTTGTTCTGTGTGTATTCATGTTGGTATTTTCTTAAACATGCTGAAAAAATCATGCAGTGAATAAGATTCTGACATTCATAAGGTCATCTTGTAAGGCTCTGTATCTCATATTGTATTGGTTTACACCCAACTACCCTGAGCTAAAAGCCCAAAAGAAAACTCAAAGCGGTTTGGAAGTGAGAATGGAGAATAATGCCTTTAAACAATGAAATACAGGGAGAAAAGGGGTTTCTGCTTCTCACAGGAAGCGGGGGGAAGGGATACAGAAAAACCCGGGAGGAGGAAGGGGTAAGGGAGAAGGGATACCACCGCGGCAGGGGTTTAGTCCGACAAGCAAAGTCACGGTCCCGTAGTTGCTGGTGCTGAAGGACAGAAGCAGGTTGCAAAACACAGCTGAGCAGTTCTCGGTCTCCATGCGGCTTGTTGCAGAGCAAGTGGAGGGGCAGGGGCAGCAAGAAGGGGCCCAGGGTGAGAGAGAGGAGGAGGCGGGGGACTGAGTTCCCCCTCTTATAGTCCCAAAATCCTAGCAGGAAGTGGGAGTGTCTAACCATGCAACCTGGGAAAAGGGTGAAACCATTCCTTGGGAAAAGACAGGGGGTCNTAAATTTACACGTGGAGGAGACTTTTATTAAATCTGATGTAAGTTCATCAGTGGATGTATGTGGTGGTTTACCACTTACCTGCCCCTCCCCCCGGCTTTGAAATAACCCAGGCTAACACTCAGGTGGCTGGAAGTTGGTAACGGAAGCTTTATATTTACACTTATGCAGGGTATACAAGCAGATATTTAAATGTATAACAGATATTTACAGATATATACAGTGAAAAGGTAATACAGAAACACCACACCTCTCCCAGAGATCAAAATCCCTAAGAGGGGTTTTCCAACCACCCCTACCACCTTTCCCCTTCCCCAGTGTCCTGGTATGGGTGTGACAAACACCCTAGAGCTGGTCCGGCCCCTGGAGTCTCTCCTCCCGCTCCTGTTCAAGGTCCAGGAGGGGGTGAGGGGCGAGGGCACACCAGGTAGCCCCGGGACCCAGGGAAACCCCTGGCTGCATGTATGCGTGGGGCTGTTTTGAATCAATTGGTCAGCTAGAGAATGCTGAATACCTACTGCACAGTTTCCCGTGCCCCTAGGGTATTTAGGCAGCGGCCAGCGGCCGTTAGGGGCTCCTTCTCTCTTCTTCATTCTCTTTCGTCGTCCTATCGCCTCCCCAGCAGGCAGCAAAGCATAGCAGCTTTCCAGAGGAGCGGCAAGGCTAAACCCCTTTTCTCTCTCTCTCTCTCTCTCTTTCCCTATCCGGGCTAAGTCGGTCTTTTCCCTTCTTCCCCTCGGGTTCGGGAAGGAGCGTTGTCTTCTCCTCTCGCCCCCGTGGGTTTGTAGGCGCGGCTGGGGTCTATTCTGTTTGTATACTCTTTGTTCCCTAAATTCTGACTGTTAAACTGTTTATCTGGCGTTTTGAGCAAGTTGTGCATTTGTTTTCTGCCAACCATGTAGCCAAGGAACCCCCGGGGCACCAGGACCCCCCCCTCCGCGGGTATCGGCATTAATTAAAGCGATATCCCCTGACACCCAGTCTTACCTCACCACCTGTTGATCAGCCAGGGGAGTTAGCAGTAGGAAAGACGTTGGTAGAATTATTAAGAATCAGCTACAAAAGACAGGGAGAAGGAGCCACGCAAGAGAAGCAGCTGCAGCCCAGAGAGGCCTGAAGCGTTCTGACTTATCTATATTTGGGTTACAACTCTTAAAACTATTTTTTTTCTTTCTCAGTAAAGCTGTGAGTGAACTGACATAATGTATTTTCATTTCTCAGCCTATAGTCTAATTTTTCACTCAAATTCTCCAATTAGTTCAAACCAGCATAATGTAATATAGGAATTCCTGATTGCACATGTAAAATGGAAATTAACATTTGTACAGTGGCAATGTAATTTAAAATCTGTTAGATTTCGCTTGATCTAGGAGTGCCTTTGATCTGAATTTCAGCATTTGCATATATAAGCTAAGCATCACTTCTTTTTTAATAGACTGTTTTTTTTGTTACATATGATGAGAAAGTATGTCTGCACTATCATAAAAGGCAAATGTTTTGCAAGAAGGTACAGTGTAACAGATTTTAGATAAAGCAAGTCTTGCTTGAAGTGCAGGGGAACATGCTTCCCACTGGCAGCCTTGTCTGAGCTTCTAAAATGTCTGATAGACTATGTTGAACTTTACAGTCATATAGTTTCATGAAAAATATTTCTTGAAACATCCTCATTTTCTTAACTGTTTTAATTGATGCTAACGTAAAATGGTTAGCCATAACTGAATTTACTTATAGGTCTTGTTGAAATGGTGCTTGTTAAGTAAATCTCCTTTATTTCATCTTCTGTGTGTTTTTTTAATAGCTGGTTGTTTTAATGTATATTAAATGTTTGCTGCTCTTATGATGGTGAGGTCTTCCTCTTGGATAAGAAGATAATAGCCATGGCAAATCAGTCTAAAGGTGCATCTACCTAGTCTACTACCCTGTTTTGATAGAGGACACTAGTAGATGTTCCTAGAAAAATAGGGGGGGAAGGAAATAGTGATATTTCTCCACAGTACTTTGCCAGCATCCTTTGTTCTTAGGTTATTAAAAATTTAAGTAAATATACGACCTTGTAAAAATACTGAACTTGGCAGAATCCCAGAGTGATTGAGGGTATAAGACACTTTTTGCGGTCTGTTTTTCCACTCTGCTCAAGAAAGGTAGAGCAGGATGCCCAGCACTGTGTTTGAATGGTGGTTTTGTGTATCTCCACAAGTGGAGAGGCCATAAGACTTCTCTTGGGCAGCTTGAAAACTAAATGAGTTTTATAATGAGTCAATGCTTAAGTCAATGCTAAAGAAGTCATAAACTGCCTTTTTGTAACAAAGTTCACAAGATGCTGGTGTGATCAGTGAGTCTTAAGAGAGGAAAGTGTGCAAGGAAGTTTT
The DNA here is from genome assembly GCA_013396835.1 of Psilopogon haemacephalus. Taxonomy (NCBI): domain Eukaryota; kingdom Metazoa; phylum Chordata; class Aves; order Piciformes; family Megalaimidae; genus Psilopogon; species Psilopogon haemacephalus. Next base: position 169,282 of record VWZI01015188.1, on the reverse strand, counting down.
CCCAGAATGTTAAAATAAGAGATTGATTTAAACAGGTATATAACTGGAATCCAAATAATAGACTGTAAGAAACATCTAAGCTTTGTATATGAAATTTTAATTCAGGTCTAATCTATAATACTTCAGCATAACTATAGGCATGATGAGACATACCAATAATGTTACATGTTCAGCGTAATGAGGTTGCTTTGGATTTGATGAGACACAATCTAATTTCAGGACAAGTTGTAATACCTGTTAAAGTAGTTCCTCATATTAAAGACAGCATGATGATTTATTTGGTGTGTTCTACTGTTTTTAACTGCACAGTGGTTTTGGATCTTTTTCAGGGTTCAGCTGACCCTTTAAACAGCGCATTCCACCTAACATATAACATGGTCTTAAACTTGCTTCGAGTAGAGGAAATTAACCCTGAATACATGTTAGAAAAATCCTTCTATCAGTTCCAGCATTACAGAACTATTCCAGAAATAGTGGAGCGTAAGTATTACTGTATGCTGTACTCAGGAGAGTTGCAATAAAAGCTGCTGCACTGCAGGACTGGGTAGTTTCAGTTAGTACCCTTACAAAGGTTTGTGCCTGTGCAATACTTCTCTTCCCTGGTGACAGTTGCTACTGTACCATTTTGTTAAAGTTTCAGGAAGAATAGTTTCCTGTTGTTCCTAGGATCTTTGCTGTTGTGTACTATGAAGAGAGCTTTCCTCTCCTACTCAGTTGGGAATGGTTGTCATACTGAGTAACTATAGGACAGGAAGGAAAAACAATTGAGAAATTGTTTGGTCTTTTTGAGAGGTGCAGAGGGGAAAAGTCTTACTCCATTCTATTATGCAGAACTTAGGTAAAAGAGACATCTTTTTAATATCACTACAGTCTCTGAAAAGAACTTGAACAACCTGCATTCGAAATAGTATAGGAAAAACCAGGAAAACCGACATTTGTAGAGGACTGAGACATTATTTGCACTATGCTAAGTAACTGAATTTTGAGCTGTGAGCTTTAAGTAGTGTATCTTTGTGAGCCAAAGTCAATTTCCCAAGATCTCAGCTGGTGTTTGAGAGTGAGGCCTCTTTCAAACCATAACCTAGAACTTAGGAATATGAGATAACTGCTTCCTTTGCCTCTGCAGTTCGTTGGTTCATTTTTGAGTTGAATATTAAGAGAGACTGTGTATCTTTGATAGACATGTGATGCAGGAGTGGGGTTTTGAGTCCCTTTGCAGACTTTCTGTCAGTTTGGAGATGCAATATTTAAGACAGTAGTAGTCCAATACAGTATTTGTTTTCTGAGAAGCTCCCTTTTCCAACCAGCATGCCTAGATACTCGTTTTGACATTCCAGTGTTGCTGTTTAAATTTTTAAAAAGAGCTAGAGAACGTTTTCCATATTTCTTCATTACCATGCTGGGTATTGGAATTTTGTAATCACTTCAGCTGCAATTGAAAACGCAAAGGAGAGGAATGGTTTTTCAGATCCTGAGTTTTTTGCCATGAATATGGATTGCTAGTATTTTTCTTTAAAAAGCTAGCAGCTGGAAAACAGGGAGCTCTTCCCTGAGTCCAGTGAAATGAGATTTCTGAGTCCCCATATGCATTCTATTTAATAGCATGCAAAAGGGTGAGGTGGTAGAGAGGAAAAAGACATCCTTATGGTATGGCCTTTGTTTATATTTATTAGGGTATTACTGGGAAGAAAATACTGATTCCCAACTGATGAAATTAGACATTAAACAGGTTGAGAGAAAGACCTTCTAACTTTCCCTCTGTTTGGGAGAGATCTTCTTAGAAGATCTCTTTGAGTACTCTTATTTTCATATGAGGAGGTGGAAGAAGGAGGAAATACTCTCTTACAAATCATTCCAAGTTTTTGTGAGACTTCTGTGCATCCCTGAATCAATGATTCCTTGACAATTTCAGGTCTACTCCATTTTCTCAAGTTTCTATTTTTTAAAAATAAGTTTAGTATTAATACTTAGCTTTCTGTAAGTAAGGTGTAATGGACACATTTATAGCTTTCCAGAGGATGAATTACTGTAAATAGAGTCTGAATGCCTACAATTTTAGCAAAATACTAACTATCTAGATCTGAAAGTGAAACATTGATTTCTAAATCTGTCAAGTTATTAATTTCCATGAGACTTTACTTTTTATTGTAGGAGTGAATAATTTGGAGGGACAGTACAACAAAATAGCAATTCCCAATGAAGAAAATGTGGTCATATACTACAAAATCCGTCAGCAGCTTGCAAAACTGGGTAAAGAGATTGAAGAGTATATTCACAAACCAAAATATTGCTTGCCTTTTTTACAGCCAGGAAGACTGGTCAAGGTAATTTCTTTTCTTTTGCCTTGTTTTTATTTCAGATCTCTACCTATTTGAAATTTGCAGTATTCACTTCTGTCTGCAGCTTACTGCCTTGAATAATTGCATGTATCTCACTAAGCAATAATTCTGGCTGTCATTATGTTTCTTTGTTAAACATTCAATAACAAGTTAAAGGAAATATGGTTTTCATTAGGAATATTAGTCCATGACTGCAGTTACATAGAAATACAAAAATATATGCTTGCTTTGATGTGATTATTAATGTGTTGCATGATAACATCTTGTACTGTTTTCAGGTGAAGAATGAAGGTGATGACTTTGGATGGGGAGTGGTTGTTAATTTCTCTAAGAAATCAAATGTTAAGGTAAAATATGCATTCTCTCCTGACTGCTTTCTCTGAATAGAAGGTAAAAATTATTTTTTGTTTGTAGTTATAAGAGAAAAAAAGTCCTTTCATCTCAAATTTGCAAAAAGTGCAGGTCTTCCTAATGGGAAAGTATAGAGGAAAAAAGGTGGTATAGAAGGTGGGACAAACCCTGTGTTCATTTTTTAAACTGTTGGCAGAGGAAATGCTTGCTCGTGTATGGGTGAAGTAGTTCAAAAGTGCAGTTTGCACGACAAAATACTAGTTTGTTTCTGAGATATACCCAGCAGCACTATACTAAGTCCTTAATGGAAAAGATTCTATGTTATCTACTCTAAGAAGATCTATAGAAGCTCTAAATGAGGGTCAAGAGCTTAAGGGAGACTGATGTTTGGCTCAACATAAAGGTTATCTTAAACTGGGGAATTCTGTTTTGAGTCCTGACCTAGTTCATGAGACATAGGATTGCTTGTCCTCTGAGATGCTGCTGTAGAGCTGAGGGCTGGAAATTAAAATACAAAGAGAACAAAACATTGCCAGATGTAAGATTTGGTTTTCCTTCCAAAAGTCCGTTTATTTATGTGTCCGAATTTGGCCTCCCTTTCAGAAATGTTTTGACAGGCTATTCTGATGGCTAAATTAAAACTTAAATTTGAAGAGTATTTTTCCATTACAACATTTTTGCTCTGAATTTTGACAGGATAGCATTGTTGTCAATTACTGGGTCTAAATGAAAAGTTTTCTTTATCGTGTTTGGTAGTACCTGTATGTTGTGATACCTTTCGGTGCTAAAAGTTATTCATTGAAGGGGACATGAGAAAAATGTGTGCATGAAGAACTTATTGAAAGTATTTTGTTTTGGTTTTCCATTGTCTTTTGAAAGTCAAGTTTCTTTTTGAAGTTGGAAAACTGGACTTTACTGCTATTGAACTTGTATTTCTAGACTGCTTTTTTTCATAGAGCTACATGAGCAAAAGCAGATTTCCCCTTCGCCCTAGCCTTCCCTATCTGGCCTGTCTTGTTTTTATATGAAGGCTTTAGTTTTGAGTGTTAGCTTTGAAATTACAGTCTGTTCTGCAGGACATGGATCTGACTCTTCGTTTTTTTAAGTCATTCTTTTGGGTTCCCTGGAAAGAATGAGAATTATGGAGCAGCTATGTAACTTTATTAATTGGTATGGAAAGAACTACTTTCTACAAGCAGAGGCAAACCAAATAATTTAAAGAAGCCGTTCCTTACACAGTTTCTCAATTCAATGCATTTTTGCCCTAGAATATATAGCACCTCCCCCAACTTTGGCTGTTTTGGTTTTGTTCTCCTTTTTCCATCTAGCCAAGTTTTGGAAGCTGAACTATTTCAGGCTATTTTGTGGATCTGAGCCCAGCCAGATGCCTGATACTAATTACGTGTCATTTTAGAAGTTCTTGATGGAAAGGCTGGGAAGAGACAGGAGTTCATCTTTCTCACTTATCTCACTGAGATAAAGCATTTTGGCAGGGTGGCCAAATCCTGATGTTTTTCCTGAGAACTCAGTGCCAGGTGCCGTAGTGTGACAAGCTGACAATGAGTACTTCGCTATCACCACAAGTGGGATGGGTCAGTGAGTGGTGGTTGTTTGAATGAATCCCCTCCTGCCTAATGCTGGGCACGCAAACACCGGTCTGCCCTACTGTGACAGTGGCCACAGTCCTCTGTGCCTCAGGTAGTATGAGAAGTTCTGAATAAAGGTTTCTTTAAACAATCATGAGCAACTGCTTAGATTTTCTACAACTACTTGAAAGGATGTTGTAGAGAGGTTAGTGCTGGTCTCTTCTCACAGGTAATTAGCGATAGAAAGAAAGGGAAGGGCCTCAAGCTGCAACAGGGTAGATTTAGACTGGACATTGGGAAAAAAATTTTCACAGAAAGAGTAGTCAGACATTGGAATATTTTTAGCACTTTGTTGTGATCATTGAATTTTCAGTGAGTCTGATGTTACTAACCTGGAATCTGCAGTTATCTATGCCATGTTTCTTGGTTTGCATATATGACCAGCTGTCTTACCTTGTTTTGTTTCCAGACCCATACAGCAAAAGATGTTTTAGGCAAATCTAGAATTCTTGGAATACACCTAATCATGTAATATTCTGCCAAAGAGGGCAGAATTTTATTCTTGAAGCACATGAATTGGGGCAGCATGAATCAAAGAATCGGTCAAACTTTATACAAATAGAGATATCTGTGACTAACAGATTTTTGTGGTGTGCTCTAGTCCCCTCTTACAAATAAAAACATAGCTGCTCCTGTTAAAGGTTGTATTACCTAAAATATTTTAGGAAACCCATTGAAGAAAACAGTACACATTCTAAAGGTAGATGTCATATTTGGTCCACATTGTCTAAAAAGCCACTGGTGTGTAATATTAATAGCAAACATTAATGACATTTATACTCCTGCCTTACTGTACTCAGTACAGTAACTGATAGCATTTTTTTCTCCCTCATAATTTTCTAGGCATCTCCAATTCTTTATTTTCTGTAGCTATGCGTTTAGGCTCTGCATTCTATTAAGCATTATGCTTGCAGTGGGCTTGGCTGGATAATTCAGAGAACAGCATTGTTAGGGGTCTTGTTTGTTCTTTTTGCAAATGTAGAATTCAGAGGAACAGCTTTTTCTCAGCAGATAATTGCATTTCTTGAAGGAATTGCATCTCTTGTAGAACAGGGTAACCCTGTTTTTCTGTTTAGTTAGCTACAGCAGTTTCTCTTAGGACTTCTGAGAGTCTCTTAGAAATGTTACTTGACTCCACCTTGCTTTGCATGTGGAAGAAAATAGTTTGTTGTAGATTAGTTGTGAAGAATACTGCCCAGTAAAACTGAAATGATTAAAAGGGGCTTTTGGAGAGACTCTCTCTCTCTATATATATATATATGGAAGCAGAGGAGCTTTCACAGTATTTTAAAAGGCAATGTCACTTTTAGAACTGTAACTTAACTTATATTCAAAGTCAAAAATACTTGCTTATGCAGCAGTGTATTTGAAGAGCCCTAGTGCATACTGATCCAGTCAAATAAGTAACATCAGTGTTTTTAAAAACAATATATAATAAAGGTTATGGCTTTGCACAATAGTCTTTAACCACCACTTATGTATGTTTGTGTTCTGTAAATGAGTGTTAGTTACATAGGCAGTTTGGGGTGTGTGATGAAGATGTGGCCTGAAGGATGCAGCTTCCTGTTTGCTGCAGATAAAAGCTGTTCTGTGTGGAAGATTTTTTGTTGTCTTTCTGGGGAAAAATTTCAACTAGCAAACTGAAAGAGAGGTTTGGTCTTGCTAGCACGATGCAGATATTTTGCATTCCAGTTACAAAAGTTGTTAACTTTAAAAACTGTCTAAAAGTATAGGCAGAATCACCTAAAGCTGCAATTAGTACACTGGAAGGTGTCAGTGTGATTCAGTAGCTTTTAGAATGCTGGGAAGAGCATAGTTCATTTCACATCTTTAATATTGAATAAAATCATGCCTTTGCCTTCCATTCTTGCTGGCATTTGGAAATAACTGTCGTGGACCTGTTTGTCTTTTTTCTGTGCTCTCAACAGCCAAATTCTGGTGAGTTGGACCCACTTTATGTAGTTGAAGTGCTGCTGCACTGCAGCAAAGACAGCCTGAAAAATTCTGCTACTGAGGCTGCAAAGCCAGCCAGACCTGGTGAGAAAGGAGAGATGCAGGTTTGTTACAAATTTATTCTCAATAGTTTCATACACATTTTAAAAGATTCTATTTTCAAAGCATTACAGACTGTGGTAGAAGAGGGATTGATGGATTAAGAAAGTGAAAGAAGCTGCTTTCTTAAACAATCTCTGATTTCACTGAAGAGGAAGCTTCCAGCTGAGAAGAAAATACTTGAGTTAATTTGTTACCATATAAGAAGTGCTTTGAAACTTACTGTTATGTTCTGTATTTCAAATCACTACATGAAAGTTATTAAAATGACCTACATCTGTGAGGAAATTTGAAAATAAGTGTCTGTAAGATGTATTTGTTGTTTTTTCTTGGATGCTTGTGCAGGATTTTGTGGGTAATATGCATTTGTTTTGCTATTTTTCATGATTTAGTTAGAATTTTTATAATCCTTGAGTGATAAATATTAGCAGTGCTCTTTGGCAGATATTTTTCGTATTAGAATCTTCTGCCTCTGGTAACCAAGTTAATTTTTTATTTCTTCATCTTTCAGAACCCTTCAGCTTTATGAGGCTATTTCATTATAAAATTAAACTGCACTTACTAGTAAAAGCATTTGTGTTATTTAAAATCCTCAGTTTGAAACTGTGCATGAGGAGAAGCTGTTACAATTTTCAGCTGTTTACTTTGCCTGTGGTCAGATTTTGGGTTGAGGTTTTGGATTGGATATGTACATGACAATAATTTATGTAGTTGGAATCTAGTAGATAAGAGGCAAAATAATAGGAAAACGGAACTTTTGTAGTTTTTTTTTCCATTTGTAGCCTCTCTTCAGATTTAAATGAGTATGGAATTTATCCATTTGAACAAACTTGGGTTTCTTCTTTATTTATACTTTACCACATGGATTCCTGATGTTCTACACACTGTGTCCATGTGGACTCAGTTTTTCTTTTCCTTTGTAAAATGTTACTGTAGAATGTTAATGCATAGATTTTTTTTTTCCTGATTTATCAGTTACTGCACTCTCTTTGATAGGTGGTTCCTGTTTTGGTACATCTTCTATCAGCCATCAGCAGTGTCCGCCTTTACATACCTAAAGACCTGAGACCTATTGACAATAGGCAAAGTGTATTAAAATCCATACAAGTAAGTCCCTCTGGGCTGTGTAAGCTCTGCTCTGATGAACAGCTTGTTACAGAGACATATTTCATGTCTTCAGCCTTATTCTTAGAAGTGATTGGAAGCCAGTTGTTTCTACTTGTTCACGCTCACTGTAAGGTGATTTTGAAAACTGCTGAAATGTCATGTAACAAACTTGCACTACTGCCTTCTGTGCCCCTGTAGTTGTGCCAGCTGATTTGTAGAAGTTTATTTTACTAAACTCACTCTGAAATTTTTTGTTTGTTTGTTTTTCTTTTAGGAAGTACAGAAACGATTTCCTGATGGAGTACCCTTACTAGACCCTATTGATGACATGGGCATTAAAGATCAAGGACTGAAAAAAGTAATCCAGAAAGTAGAGGCATTTGAGCATAGGATGTATTCACACCCTCTTCACAACGATCCCAACTTGGAAACTGTATACAAACTCTGTGAAAAAAAAGCACAGGTAAAAATAAAACCAAAAGACTATTTAGCTGAAGAGAGAGACAGTCCTCTTCTTACTTGTTTTCTTCTTATTTTTAAAACCTAGATAACAAGTTGATACTTTTAAAAATCAGTTAATATAATAATACTTCTAAAATTAATAAGACCACGTAAGTCTTTTAAAAATCAGTAAAATTATCAAATCTGGCTAAAAAGTTGCTGAGTCAGTGGTATGTCTTTCATTGGTAAACATGGGAACGATCTCTGAAAATAAACCTTTCCAGAAAAAGTCATCTTAGATTAGAAGGCTACAGAGGTGTTACTGGAGACATAGCACGATACAGTGTAGGTAAAGTTTTCACAGATAATTGTTTTTAATATGCCTGTGCAGAACTAAGTTGAATTGATGGGGCTTACTAGTTTTAGGGGAGTGTACCATACAAGTCAGTGTGCTGCAGCTTCCTGTGCTGAATCTGAGCCTGGAAGCAATACACATACTTATTTTGTATAGAGCTAGACCTTGGTAGACTGAAAGTGGTTATGCACAAAGCCAGCTCTTCTGCACTGCTCCAGAAACAGGTTTTCCACGAGTTGCTTCACAGAAGTACGGTAGTTCTGGGATGGGTAGCAGAAAGTTGCACGTGGCAAGACCTAGTAGACCAAGCAGACTTGTGGAGTGTACAGCCCACTGTCAGGATATTGGGTGACTGTGATGAGCTACAAGGCTAAGTACATCAGAAGATGAGTTCTCAGTTCTCGACCAAAGATTTCTTCTGTGTTTTTTCAGTATGGGCTGATTTTTTTCTGCCCCCCACTCTCCTCCCCACCCACCTAAAGCTGAGTAAATATCTCAATTTCCCAAACTTGCCAGAGTTTCTTATAGGTAAATGGAGCAGATTTTGTTCTGTTGCTTGTTTTTAAAGTTCTTTTGGATACATTTACTTTAAGCCTTCCTCTTAGTTGAGTCAATGTCAGCTACTATGATCATAAACTGTTGTTCTGAGGCCTTTATGTAATTTAAACAATGTATTTAAACAGTTAAGATCTGTTAAACCAGCAACATGTGATTTCTCTCCTGACTTGCCAGATTGCTATGGATATTAGAGCAGCAAAGCGAGAATTGAAGAAAGCCAGAACTGTCTTACAAATGGATGAACTCAAATGCCGCAAGCGTGTTTTGAGAAGGCTGGGGTTTGCCACATCTTCAGATGTTATTGAGATGAAAGGAAGGGTAGCTTGTGAAATCAGCAGGTAATTGGTTTCTGTGCAAACTGATCATTGTAATGAATTACATGTTGTTATTGTCCTCACTGGAATTAGTAAATTGTATTGGATCCTGTGCAACCAGGTTTAGGTGAACCTGCATTAGCAGTGGGGTTGGACTCGATCTCCAGAGGTCCCTTCCAACCCCTACCGTTCTGTGAATCTATAAAGTTCTGAGACCACTACAAGAAAGGTTCATCAGAGATGATGATCTGTGCCATAAAGTGAATGTAATGATCAAAGCAGTTAAAGGACAGAATAAAACAGATTTTAAAACTAAAATACGAACATAAAAATGCCAGAACAGTGATTGTTTTCTTATACAGCTTAGGCGATGGTGAGAGTTTTCATTTATTATTGTACACTACATGAAAAGTTGGTATCAGTTTCTACATTCCACTTCTAAGCTGCTCACAAAATATGGTGTAAACAGTGATTATCAGCACTTACAAAGTGGCTGACAAGCTTGGAATACAACCTCATTACTTCCATGAGGCTGTTGTAAAAAGTCTGTGGAAGCAGTGTGTTTTACTGCAATACATATAAGAAGGGGGGTGTGTGTGTGTATAAATATATACACACACATAATAAGAACATGTAGTAAAGATTCCACAAAAATTCATGAATCAGACTTCAAAATTTCAGGGTGTATCTCAGATTTTGGTATAATTGTGTATTTTTAAAAGTGACAGTGACTCCAGTTTCTGTGCCTTCTTGCCTCACAGATAGTTGGAAAGAACGAACATGTATGTATTCAATACCTGATAACATTTTGTCCTCTGCAAAATTTGCTGAATCTGAATTTTATGAACTTTCTGGCTTCCAGGAACTGTTTTTTATGAGTTACACTTCATTTTGTAGAAGAATACCTCCAGACTATGCATTTGTTTGATAAACTCCAAAAAGAGAGGTGTAGCCTTATCAACAATTTTATATTTTATCCAGATGTTTGGATTTTATATTTCGTTATTAGGTCTTCATTCTATAAAGAAAATGTAGCAAGTTCATTCCTTTTTTCAGTATCTTGGAAATAGCCAGTTGAATCTTTTGAGCAGCAGTGGCAACAACTTTAGTTCTTCCATAAGTTGTCTGATGCTGTTCGTTCTGTTGGTGTCATGTCTGATAAAACTGTTAATACTAATTTGTGTGAACTATCAGGAGATACTTTGTGGTTCAATAAGAGCTTTTAATTTCTTTAAAATTCTTTATCACACTCTTGCTAGAAGGTTAACATAATAATATTGGTGTTCCCAATTAAGAAAAATTAAGAAGGTATGTTTCCCATCTTTATTCAGTTGCTTCACACAACAAATTAATAGTACTTCATTTTAAAATTACATTTCAGTAAGTTTTACCAGTGATCTTGATTCTCTTCCTTTTAGTGCTGATGAACTACTCCTGACAGAAATGATGTTCAATGGTCTCTTCAATGACTTATCAGCAGAACAGGCAACTGCTCTACTAAGCTGTTTTGTATTTCAAGAGAACGTAAGTTATTTCTTCAAGTCAGGAATTTTAGACACTGCTGTCTACCAACAGTTGTTGTTTAAATGCAGTTACAGAGATTGTTCATAGCAGTGTGAGCCACTGCACATTTTGTATTCTTTCCTGAGTTGTTTGATGTGAGCTGCCATTGAATTCAACAAAAGCATGGCAACTTCAGTGCTAAAATATCTTTCCTGTGAATGACATGCCAAAGGTTATGTGAAATTGTAATGGAATCTACAGCTGTTTCCTGCTCGTGCAAAAAACAATACAATCTCAGCATACATGCTTGTATTTATGTATGTCTGCACGCACACATCCTTATAACTTAAAATGTATTATGGTTATTTTAAAAAAGAGGCTTAGCAATATATGCTCATGCACTCCAGGGTGAGAGTATCTTTTAATTCTGAGACATGTCCATTCTGCATTATTTAGACAGTGCCCCTGACCTCACCCTTCTCTTCTCCAGACTAAACAGCCCCAGGTTTCTCATTCTCTCTTTGTAGAGAAGAAGCTTATTTACACCTGTTGATGAAAATGGCAGTACTGCATGGAAATGATACCAAAAGAGATGTTAAGAACCAGCTACATGTTATTAAGTGCAAAATCATAGGCATTTAATATCAAACATCATTGTTTTCCCACCTATAAGTGTCATAGAAGTTCAGCATCAATAGGAAAAGACCGTAAAAATAACATGAAATGCTACTGCAGGTAGCTAGCAAGATGTATCACTCAGGTACCTTAGTAGCCAGATGCTAGTGAATTACTTTTGATAGTAGAAGGGATGACAAGGCAAGCTATTGTTAATTAGAACGTAGTGGTTGGTTCAGCAGTAGGACTCAGTTCTAAACATGTGCTTCTGTATTTGAGTAGCCACATTTTCAAACTTAATCAGTGACATGTAAGCTATGAAAAGTTTGTAACAGATAAAGTAGCAAATGGTCAGCATTTTGGCATTTCAAAACTATGGAATAGGTAAGTAGAGGGAATTTGGCAACTATTCAAGAAACAGCAGCCTTTTTTTTCATACTGTTGGCATATTGTGCAGAAGACTTTTTGCTTTCTGATACAGGTGGAGGTATAAGTACTTGGTTAATTCAGTAAATGTTAATGTTTAATAACAACCCTGAGAACTCATTGGAGTAATTTGGGATGCCACTAGCACACACTGAATTTCTATATTTTGCATTTAATTTGGTTTAGAGCAAATGTATGGGAGTGTATGAGGTCATTTAATGTCATCTTTTTCAGTCCAGTGAAATGCCAAAATTGACAGAGCAGTTGGCAGGACCACTCCGGCAGATGCAGGTAATCCATTAAAATCTGAGTGAAATGTATGAGCGAAGTATGATAAGTGCATGGTGAAGACATGACTGTAGATTATTAGTGAAATTTGACTGCATGTGGTTTTGCAGTGTGCAATAATGAGCGATCTTGTTATTGTAACTTAGAATGTTCCTTTCAAAGCTCTTACAGGCTTGCTTACAACACTGTAAATTGTTAGTGCAGACAGACATAATGTAAATGGTAGTTTACTTTCTGAGCAATTTAACACCAAAAAGGAAATCTCATCTTGTAAGCAATACCTAATAGCTTTACCTAGTAACTTACAAGCCTTCTTATCGGCTAAGCACTTAAAGGTACTATAATTTTAAACCCATTTATCTTAAAGGAGTGTGCAAAAAGAATCGCCAGAGTGTCCGCAGAAGCAAAACTGGAAATCGATGAAGAAAATTACTTAAATTCTTTCAAACCCAACCTGATGGACGTTGTACATACGTGGGCAAATGGAGCCAACTTTGCTCACATCTGCAAAATGACTGATGTCTTTGAAGGTATGTTAATCAGTTCTTCTTTAGGCATGAGGTGGTAATTCTCTAACGTGAAATGGTATTGATCACAGGTTAGTACTAAACTCAGCAATCCTAAGTGTTGCGATTAAAGGTAACACTTTTGCTAATTAAAGGGAAAAGAATCATGTTCCAGATGCCTGCCATTAAGAAGTACAATCCCTGCACCTTATTACAGGTAAGCATTTTATTTATTCTGCAAGTTGAAAGTTCCTTCTGCTGTCTTAAAGATGACAGAACTGAGAGGTGTTGTCTAAGTCTCTCTTTCGGATGGTCCATCACAGCAGTGCAGTGCATATATTTGAAAAGTCTGTGTTGTCTGTACCTGGTTTAAATGGGTGATGGGTTAGAGTGGATCCCTCCCACAATAACTTGGGAGACAACCAGACTGGATGGGCAAGGATCTTCTAAAGGAATTAGGGAGGAAAGAAAGGGCGTATCACCTTTGGAAAAAAGGGCAGGCATCCCAGGAAGAGTGTGAAGATGTTGCTAGGTCTTGTAGGAAAAAAATTTGAGAAGCAAAAGCCCACTTAGAACTTAGAATGGCCACTGCTGTAAAGGGGAACAAAAAATATTTCTGTAAATACATTAATGGCAAAAGAAGGGGCAAGGACAACCTCCACTCTTTACTGGATGCAGAGGGGAATATAGTAACAAAAGATGAGGAAAAGGCAGAGGTACTTAACACCTTCTGTGCCTCAGTCTTCAATAGTGGGACAGGTTGTCTTCAGGACAGCTAGCCTCCTGAACTGGCAGATGGAGCCAGGGACCAGCATAGTGCCCCTGTAATCCAAGAGGAAGCAGTAAGGGACCTGCTGAAGCACTTGGATCCTCACAAGTCTATGGGACCAGATGGGATCCATCCTAGGGTGCCAAGAGAGCTGGCAGATGAGTTGGTCATGCTGCTATCCATCATTTATCAACAGTCCTGCCTCACTGGAGAGGTCCTTGAAGACTGGAGGCTGGCCAATGTAGTGCCCATCCACAAGAAGGTTTGGAAGGAGGAACTGGGAAATTCCGGACCTGTCAGCCTGACCTCAGTGCCAGTCAAGGTTATGGAATAGTTCATCCTGAGTGCAATTACACAGCACTTAAAGGATGGCCAAGGGATCAGGCCCAGCAAGGATGGGTTTAGGAAGGGCAGGTCCTGCCTGACCAACTTGATTGCCTTTTACAGTCAGGTTACCTGCCTGGTGAATGCTGGAAAGGCTGTGGATGTAGTCTGCATGGACTGCAGCAAAGCCTTTGACACCATCTGTCACAACAAGCTCCTGGCAAAGCTAGCAGCTTGTGGCTTGGACAGATCCCCTGTGAAATGGATCAAGAACTGGCTGGAGGACCAGGCCCAGAGAGTGGTGGTGAACGGGTGCTGCATCCAGTTGGTGTCCAGTCACTAGTGGTATGCCCCAGAGATGATGACCTGGACAAGGGGATTGAGTTCATCGTCAGTAAGTTTGCAGATGACACCAAGTTAGGAGCAAGTGTTGATCTGTTGGAGGGTAGAAGGGCCCTGCAGAGGGACCTGGACAGGCTGGATGGGTGGGCAGAGGCCAATGGGATGAAATTTAACAAGTCTGAGTGTGGGGTTCTACACATTGGCCACAACAACCTCAGGCAGCACTACAGGCTGGGGACAGAGTGGCTGTAGAGCAGCCAGGCAGAGAGGGACCTGGGGGTGCTGGTAGATAGCAGCTGAACATGAGCCAACAGTGTGCCCAGGTGGCCAGGAGAACCAAAGGCATCCTGGCCTGGGTCAGGAATAGTGTGGCCAGCAGGACGAGGGAGGTTGTCCTGCCCCTGTACTTGGCACTGGTCAGCCCACACCTTGAGTACTGTGTCCAGTTCTGGGGCCCTCAGTTCAAGAGAGATACTGAGGTACTGGAACGTGTCCAGAGAAGGGCGACAAAGCTGGTGAGGGTCCTGGAGCACAGCTCTGTGAGGAGAGGCTGAGGAAGCTGTGGTTGTCTAGCCTGGAGGAGGCTCAAAGGTGACATTGCTGTCTACATCTACTTGAAGGGAGGTTGTAGCCAGCTGGGGTTGGTCTCTTCTCCCAGGCAACCAGCAACTGAACGAGGGGACACAGTCTCAAGTTGTGCCAGGGCAGGTTCAGACTGGATGTTAGGAGGATGTTCTGCACAGAGAGAGTGATTGGCAATGGAATGGGCTGCCCAGGGAGGTGGTGGAGTTGCTATCCCTGGATGTGTTCAAGAAAAGCCTGGATGGTGCACTTAGTGCCATTGTATAGGGCTGGATGATAGATTGGATTTCATGATTTTGGAGGTCTCCCCTCTTCCCTCTCCTCCTGCCCCAGAAAGAGTAAATTCACTAGAACTCAGAATTTGGAAAGTCAGAAAAATTAAATCATATTTTTACAGTTTAAATATAACAGTATAGACAGAATAAACTATTACAGAATATAGTAACCTTAGAAAATCTGGGAATGGGGGTCAACTGGCGGTGCAGCAGCAAAAACAGCAGCAGGGTATGATGAGGGTTGAGCAACTGATGTCATTTACCTGGACATGAGCAAAGCCTTCAGTGCTGTCCCGCACCACATCCTGGTCTTCAAGCTGGGGACACATAGGTTTGATGGGTGGAGCACCAGATAGATAAAGAACTGGCTTGATTGCCACACCCAAAGAGTGGTTGTCAATGGCTCCATGTCCCAGTGGAGGCCAGTGACAAAGAAGAGTCCCTCAGGAATCAGTCCTGGGATCAGTCTTGTCCAACATCTTTGTGGGTGCCATGGACAGAGGCATTGAGTGCCCTCTGAGCAAGTTTGCTGAGCACCCCAAGCTGTGTGGGGCAGCAGCCAGGCTGAAGAAGAGGAGGCTGCCAGATGACCTTCTTGTGGCCTTCCAGGATCTGAAGGGGGCATCCAGAAAAGCTGGGGAAGGACTGTTTAGGATAATGACAGGACTAGGGGGAAAGAAGCAAACCTGGAGGTGGGGAGATTCAGACTGGATGTAAGGAGAAAGTTCTTCATCATGAGTAGTGAGAGCCTGGAAGGGGTTGTTGAGGGAGGTGTTTGGGGCCAGATCCCTGGAGGTGTTTTTGGCCAGGCTGGCAGAGGCTGTGGGCAGCCTGCTCTAGGGTAGGGTGTCCCTGGGCATGGCAGGGGGTTGGAACTGGATGATCTTTGTGGTCTCTTCCAACCCTGACTGATTCTGTGATAGCAGCAGGCTCAGCAGCAGCTACACTAGGGAAGATCCAGGCTGTGCTTCCAGACATAAGTTTTTGGTGCTCCAGGGGAGTTCTATTAACTTACCCATTGTTGCCATTTTATGGCTTATCCCTTGAATTTTAACCTCTGAACTCAGAGACTCCAGTACCCTTCCACTTTTAAATTTCTCTGTTCCTAATTTGTCTGAGCTAGAAATCTAGCTTAAACAGCTACAAATATATTCTTGCAATCAGAATACTAAAAGCTATTTCTTGTGGAAGGATACTTAGATATCATTATTTTAAAGGTAAGATGACATAAACCCCAAATATTTTGTAAAAAGCCAGCGACATGAAGGTCAAGTGGGAAAAACCTTATTTCATCTTTAACCAGCTGTGTTGAAAGGTGTGAAGTACACTAAGATGGTTGCACCAATCCCAAGTTTTTATGAAAATTCTTTTTGAAGTTGTCAATTGTCACCATTGTCTTGCCTCTGAAATGCTGTTTTCTTGTTTGCACTTACAGAATTGGAAACAAGAGCCCTTAAAAAAAAAAAAAAAAAGGCATTATTGCACTTTTGTAATCCACTGCATAAGTTTGGGATATTTCTGAAGCAGCAGGGATGATGGCAGATTTTGATTCTGCATCCAGCAGATTCCTCCTAGTTCAGCACATATCTGAGCCTTACACCTGCTGTAGAGATGTTACCCTGAGTACAGGGAACACAGCAGGAGGAGCAGCATCTGGCTTATTTTTGTTTTAACACGTGAATCATGACTATTGGTAGTAGTACTACTATGAGTAGTAGTGTTGTGGGTTTTTTGCTTTGCCATAGCTGGGATAAAGCCAGTCGATCAGCTTTGTCCAAGTCTACAACACCAGCTCCCTCAAAATTAGACTTTGTGGGCCTGTTTTGAGAAGTTCAGCCCTTGTGGCAGGGGCTGATGCGTGATCCTTCTGGGCTGGTTTTACATGCACTGTCAAAAAGGAAGCAAAGCACTTCAGATATCCATTGTTATCTCTGCTTCCCTCAAATACAGTGTGATCTTGCTAAATCCCAGTAGAGTCCACCCTGATGTAGCATGTTGCTATAGTGACTTCAAGGAAAGGAAAATACAAAAGAAACAAGTGGGGGTCAAGGAGGAGAGTGGACAAACCACAAACTAAAACTCTAGTGTCCTTCCTGTAATAATAAGCACAACTTTTCATTTTAGGTATTAGTGCTTCCTGTCCTAATTTCAATAGATTTGTTAACTAAGAGGTACAGCACCATGGCATGTTAAAGCTCTAAAAAGGAGACGTATTTTCCTCTCTGCCTTTTGGGCAAAGTAGAATTGGTAGTAATGAGTTGTTGCTGTTACAGGAGTTGCTAATCCACTGTTGTGCACCAGTTTTATTAAAGAGGCAGAAAATTTTCCAGCCATTAGACAATAGGTTGGAAGCCATCACTTAAAAAAAAATCATTACCACTACCCCTCCCCAACTTATTAAAAGTGATTCCTGGAAGACTGTTGTGCTCATCATGAGAGCCTAGTATTCAGTGTTACGCCATCAGCCAGGCTAGCGGGCACCGGCAGAACTTCTCTAGACAGAAGTCTCGAGGTGATGGCATGCTGCCACTCTCACAAGCCTAAAGCTAGATAAAACAGTATTCTGGTATTACATCAGTATTAATGATCAAATGCCTGAAACCTCTTCCTGGGTGCAGTTATGAGTAGTGTGAAAGCTTCTGGCTGTGGAAAGTAGATGTCATAAACCCAAGTGCTCCAAGAGCCAGCGTGCTTGCCACAGATTAGAACAGTGTTAATTGACTAATGAAAAGGAGTTGCCATTAAGCTGAAATGTGTGTGTTGGGAAGAAGTAGAAATTGGAGCTTTTCAAAGCTGCAGGGAAGAACGGTAAGCTGAGCTAAGTATCCTGTTAATTAATTTCAGACTGGCTCTTTTGTTTTGTGGAACTAAGCATAGACAATAGTAATTTATTTTAAAAATGTACTTTCTGTCCATGCACAAAAATAAGTATTTCTGCAACCACCTCAGCTATGCTCTCTGTAAAGGAGTACTGCCTGGAATGGTTGTCAGCATTAGCCTTTTCAATGGACACAAGAAGGAATCCTTGGGACTTGAGCCAGGGCCTACCACAACACAGCATGGCCATGCGTGGGGACCTGCCTGCAGTTTACTTGCTTTGGCTTTCTGTCCAATAGACTACGTATGGATTTTTTTCACCTGATGTCATTGCAATAGGTTTTACAGACTACTACTCTCACACAGACTATTCTTACTGTGGAAACTGAACTGGTCTACTGGAACCACATTCATGTTTTATTAGAAATGTTATTTTGCTTAACTTCTCACTTTCCAAGCACCTTTATAGAATGTTCTTTTCATATGAAAAGTTGTTTTTTTTTTTCCAGCTATTATACCTTGTCTAGAGCTACTGTTTCACTGAATCACAGAAGGTCATGCAGGGACATTTTCTAACTAGATCAGGTTCTTCAGAGCCTTGTCCAGCCTGACCTCAAATGTTTCTAAAGATGGGGCTTCCATCACCTCTTTGGGCAGCCAGTGCCAGTATTTCTCCTACTTTTTTTTTCCCACTCTGAATGTACACTCTCTTAATTTAAAGCCATTACCCCTTGTCCTCTTGCTAATAGGCCATACTAAAAGTAATGAAAGGCCACAATAAGGTTCCCCTACAGCCTTCTCGATCCCAGCTCTCAGCATGTCCTCATATAGCAGAAGTGTTCCAGCCCTCTCATAATGTGCTGACATGGTGCTTCAGGTGGGGTCTCACCAGAGCAGTTGAGGAGTAGAATCACCTCACTTTCCTGTTGGCCACACTCTTGATGCAATCCAGGGTATGGTTGGCCTTCTGGGCTGTAAGTGCACATTTCCAGCTTACATCAGCCAGTATGCCCAAGTCCTTCTCCACCGGGTTGTTCTCAGTCCCTTCAGCCCATATTTACCTTGTGACAGTTATTTTGCATGCAATAACTTTGAATGTAGGTGTGAGGTGATGCTGGAGGAAGTGACCAAACCACATACTGTTTGCACACTGCTTAAGCACTGGGGCTGTTTGGTTAAACTTGCTAGTGACTAAGGCCAAGCTAAAAGAGGAGATAAAAGCATAAACTATAATGGATATTAGGTTGCTGTGCAGGGCTGATACCAAGACTGAGCTTGTAGGCATTGCTGCAGGCATGCAATTGAGTGGTGGAATGATGTAGATTCTTGAGTGGCCCAAGAGCAGTAGTCTTGCTCTGCCAACAAGCAGAGCTTTTGAGAAAACAGAATAGAATCAGCTAGGTTGGTAGAGACCTCCAAGATCATCCAGTCCAACCTATCACCCAACCCTATCCAATCAACTAGACCATGGCACAAAGTGCTCTATCCAGTCCTTCCCTGAACCACCTCCAGGGAGGGTGACTCCACCACCTCCCTGGGCAGCCCATTCCATTGCCAATCACTCTCTCTGTGCAGAACATCCTCCTAACATCCAGTCTGAACCTGCCCTGGCACAGCTTGAGACTGTGTCCCCTCATTCAGTTGCTGGTTGCCTGGGAGAAGAGACCAACCCCAGCTGGCTACAACCTCCCTTCAAGTAGATGTAGACAGCAATGATGTCACCTCTGAGCCTCTTCTTCTCCAGGCTAGACAACCACAGCTTCCTCAGCCTCTCCTCACAGGGCTGTGCTCCAGGACCCTCACCAGCTTTGTCGCCCTTCTCTGGACACGTTCCAGTACCTCAGTATCTCTCTTGAACTGAGGGGACTAGAACTGGACACAGTACTCAAGGTGTGGGCTGACCAGTACCAAGTACAGGGGCAGGACAACCTCCCTTGTCCTGCTGGCCACACTATTCCTGACCCAGGCCAGGATGCCTTTGGTTCTCCTGGCCACCTGGGCACACTGTTGGCTCATGTTCAGCTGCTATCTACCAGCACCCCCAGGTCCCTCTCTGCCTTGGAAAAGCTATGCATGATGATTCTTGAAGTATACTTGGCAAATTTTACCAAGTACTTGAAACTTTGACTAGGTACTAGTTGTAGACTATGAATATAGAAGAACAGGACAAGCATTTGGAGATAGCATTAAGGAAATGCTTGATGGAGAAATCTACTGTTAAACAGAAACAAGGCTGAAGATGTATGGCTGCTCTAATCCTTGGTTTCTAGATAAATTGAACAGGGTTGATGAAGTGCTGCTTTGGTTCAAAGCAGGCTCAAGCAGCTGGATGTGCTGGTTTGAGTCTAATTGGAATATTTTACGGAGAGAAATTAGATCACTGGTTGTGAAAAGAAAACAATGACATCTCTATCATTCATTGGTTTGCTGAGAGGGATAAAAAGCCAAAATATAAACAATCTCAGGCAGTCTGTTCTGTCTCACTGGATCTATTCACTTCCTCTTAACTCTGCTCTAATAGCTTTCCATTATTCTTGGCTAACAGAAGACAGCATAAGCTTTGCTGATTGTTTTGTTTGCCTGGGAAAGTAGAGGGAGAAAGAGGGGGTACCTTTGCCCCCCTTCTGGGCAGTTTCTTTGGTTTGGAGGTTAGGATTTCTGTATTATTACTTATTTGTAAATACTTGTAAATATATTGTGTATATATATGCTTGTAAGTTTTGCCATGGTGTAAATATAGCTTCATCTTACTTCCAAACCGTCTGACATAGTCTCGTAAGTTTCAGTAGTGGGGGGGATAAAGTTCCTAAGCCACCACACTGTGTTACATAGTGACATGGTATAGCAGGGGATATGGAGTTTTCTCTTTTTATACAGGGAGCATAATTCGTTGCATGAGAAGGCTGGAGGAGTTGCTTCGGCAGATGTGCCAGGCTGCCAAAGCCATTGGAAACACAGAGCTGGAAAATAAATTTGCAGAGGGTATGTATTTCACTTCTACAGTGTAAGAAGTAATGCTAGAGAGCAGGGGTGGGGTGCACAGCCACACAGGGTCTGGGTGAATGATTTGCAAGCACAAGCTTCTGATATTGGGTTCAGGGTTAAGTAGTCTTATTGCTTACTGACACTTAAAGCAAGACTCTGACTGAAGAAGTACGTATACAAACTCCCACTTAAAACCTGTAACAGTTGCTCTACTGCAGAGTGTCACATACCTATGACTATTAAAACAGTGATTGTGTCAGTTATGACTGCTGGATATTAACACATTTGTGTTTTTTTTAATAGGGATTACTAAGATCAAGAGAGATATTGTGTTTGCTGCAAGCCTTTATCTGTAGTGAATTCACATTATGGAACAAGTTCATCAGCTTCACATGCTATTCCATCTCAAATTTTTATTTCTTTTATTGGTATGCATTTAAACCACAGTTGTTTCAACAAGGCATGTACAAACAGCAGTGTTTGTAGTATATAACTGATACCATGTTTTCAATAAAAAATTTAAATCATAATAGCTTTTTTTTCTTTGAAGCAACAGCTTAAACTAACAGAAATTTAAAGTTTAAGTATTCAGTAACTATGGTGGGTGTTACTATATACAGGTAAAGTGAGCATCCAAGAGCAGCAGCAGTCCCTTAAAGGCATTTACTTATATGACATAGTTAGACATGTGTAATTGGGTTTTTTTCTTCCAGAGAGCAAGACAGGTGAGGTGGTTCATTCGGTCATGGTTGATGATTGCTGCCAAAGTGATTTCCATTTGTTGGAGTTTCATGAAGGGTTGTATGTGAATCTTCTTTCGGTTGAAATGTACATCCTCTCACTTTGAAGAAGTCAGACACGTACACAACCTAAGAGCAAATAATTAGTGAGGTCCTGCATGTGTAGGTCTTTCAAATAATGGGTGCTTTTGCAGAAGGCAGACTTCATGATCAAAAGTAGAAGTTTAAACATACTAAAACCTTAAGAAGTTGCTAGGAAGCCTCACATAGAATTGTGGCATCTCTGTTTCAGTATCTTTTCCTTCTGCTATTGCCCTTCTTGCTCCCACTGACGACATTGATAGTTTAAGTGCAGTGCTTCACCAGGCACTGCTTACCACAATAGTTTACACAACTCTAAATGAAGAAGGAAAATAGAATTGCTGAGGGCCCATATCACATGTATGGTTACATTCATTCCACACTTCATTTAGGAACTGGAGGGAGAGCTTGTGCTTGAGCTGAGGAAGAGGGTTCATTAGTTGGCTACTTTTACGCTCTGGGGTTGTCACTCATATGCATTCTTTAAAAGCACCATGCTAGGATTCATGGTCTCTGTGGCAAGGTTCACAGCAGCTTCCTCTGCAATACATCAGATCTCACCTGGAGTACTTTGTGAAGTTCTGGAGCCCCCAACACAAGAAGGATATGGAACTGTTGGAGCAGGTCCAGAGGAGAGCCATGAAGATGATCAGAGGGCTGGAGCACCTCTGCTATGAGGACAGGCTGAGAGAGTTGGGGCTGGGGAGGGACCATTCCCACGGTCTTGTTATGACAGGATGAGGGGTAATGGGTTTAAACTGGTGGAGGGGAGAGTTAAACGGGATGTTAGGAGGAAGTTCTTCACAGTGAGGGTGGTGAGACACTGGAATGGATTGCCCAGGGTGGTTGTGGCTGCTCCCTCCCTGGATGTGTTCAAGGCCAGGTTGGATGAGGCCTTGAACGACCTGTTCTAGTGGGAGGTGTCCCTGACTATGGTGGGGGGGGGGTTGGAACTGGATGATATTAGAGGTCTCTTCCAACCTAAACCATTCTGTGCTTCTGTGATTCATCTACAGCTCCAGCATCTGTAAGGCCAAGTCCACCTGTAGTGTCCTTTCCTGCTTTCCTTTAATTTCACTTCGTTCACAGCTGTGCTTTCAGCCAATTCTGCAGCTTGCTGTCTTCCCACCATACACTATATCATGCTGGTAGTGTATAGTGCTGCATGAAGGCTTATCACGGTCCCCTCCCTTCCTAATCACTTCATCACCTCTTACTGGCAAACCTGAGAACAGTAACAACACGGCTTAAGGCAGCAGTGCTGAAGGCTGCATGATCACGGATGCAGTGTGTTGTTTCACCTGCTGATCCAATGCTGAATTTACTCAAGTTGAGTTTGCTGCCCCAATGTGCTCTACCTCAGCTTTCTGTTTCTCGAGGTGAACTCTTCAGTTTGTTCAGATATAAGGGGGTTGGGGTCATTTTATTTTAAAAACAACTTCCTCACCTTTCAACTCTGTTTATGGTAGTGCCACATTCTACTCAGTCTTGTGTTAGCAGCATCTAAAGTACCCTCTCAATCATCCAGCACTCTTCATTAAATTTGCCACTTCTCCCTGGGACAGCTTTTCATCAGCAGCACAGCTAAAACTTCACAGGCTAGCTTTGTTGTAAATGTTCTTAGTACTCCAAGCAGTGATGGGTTTGTTTCCCCATCAGACAAAACACACACAGTAATCTAATGAGACAGGCTGTGTCATGCTATCCTTAAAAGCTTTGTTTGCCCTGCTTGCCTCATAACACAGTTCTCTGCTATTGTACTTGAGATTTAGAATGTCTCTAGATGCAAAGGGTATGGTTATATAGAGGCCCACACAATTTTGCAGCTGTTTCCCACTCAGGTTACTTGAAAAATCCATGTTGACCAACTGCTAAAATAGCTACTTATCACTGGCCCAGAGTCTGCCTCACTCACCAAAATACTACTCCTACAGAGCTAGTTCAAGGATTTGATTCCCCTCTCCAGCAGTTTTCAAAGCACGAGAAAGATCGCTCTGCTTTCCTCTAGACACAGCCTGCAATTCCTGGTTGCTGTTTATAAAAGCAGTGTTCACACCACACCCACACTCCCCTCCTCCCCGAGGCATTACTTACAATGAGCACAGCTACCACTGCTCCCTGAATGAGTCCTGTTAAAACATCGCTCCAGTGATGCTTGTAATCAGAAACACGTGAGAGACCCACGTAAATGGAGGCAGCAATGAGACCAAACTGTAGAGTGGGACGCACAAGTCTTGCCCAGTCTCCTTTCATTCTGGCCTGAAGGTAAAGCTAAAGGGAAAGGAAAAAAAAAAAAAAAAAAAAAAAAGAGG